>CM076571.1:54210416-54619642 GCA_034641835.2 Pinus albicaulis
CTCTACACCAAAAGAAAATTGCAAAAAAATCCATAACCTATAGGGAAAATACTAGAGAAAACATATATATATATATATATATATATATATATATGAAATGCACTGAAAGCATATGCTTTCAATTCAACAACTTTTATAAAATTAATGTACCCCGAGAGGGCTCATATGTGTGCACAAGAGCTTTTACATTACCCTTCTTGATACTCTCAAGAGAATTATTAAAATCACCAGAAGAAAATTGCAAATCAATCCTTAACCTAGAAAACTCCAGAGAGAACTTTTATTTACACTATAGATATGCGTCCATCTAACCACTTTTACAAAGATTGTGCCAACACGCTATAAGCTATTTAGACCTTCCAGGATCAAAACAATCGTGCCCAACATGATCCCTGCAGCGGACCTACAACGCACAAAGATTGGCCCAAGAATGCCCGAACAAGGTTTAAATGTATAAATAGATAATTATTTGATATCGGTCCATATAGCATATTCAAATAATATTGAAAAAAAACTCTGGAAATAAATCTCATGTAACTCGATACCTTACAAAAGACTGAAATGTGCAACTAAATTGTCGGGTGTTACCATTGCTCGTATCCAAGCTAGAAGGGTACAACCGACGTCAAATGCCTCCTGAGATTACCTCTCTTCCCGATGGAGGCCTCTATTTATCGGTACAAACAATTAAATAACACTACCATATGTAATCATATTAACATCAATGTTACTTCCACAAACAAAACACTTTACTACTGGGAACTTTTCTCAACCACAGAAAAGAGAATAGTAATATCATTTCTCACCAAGTGATTCTCTAGAAAACAATGGCAATGATTTGCAACCATTTTATCAATCTATAAAGGAATAAAGAATGCTTCCAAATCCCAAAATGATTGTTCTATAAAATTACAAGAGAATGCATGAATACACTGAAATATATATATATGATTCCCCAAGTACAAAAAACATGAAAAAACCAGGAGAACACTTTGGATTTGTAAGAAAATTTGAGATTATCCTTCATGATTCTCCAAATACAATGTAGGAACTGTACCTATACCTAAAAAATGTGAGACCTTAACCCTTCGAAAGTTCAGATACAAGTTGAGAAAAAGTCAAATACTTCACAACTACGTTACAAGGGAAAATCTCATGGCTTGGAGACGTATTATTAAGAAATTATAAGAATATGGAGTTGTAAAAGAAAATGGCTATCTTTCAGATATATTGGCCATTTGCAAGGCGTAAGTTCATGCAAAGGTGATTATCTGGCACTTGACAAGAATTTCTCAACACAGAGGTGCCATAGAAAGAAGTTAACATCTCATGGTGTGTTGTTGCTCCAAATTCACACCCTGCATATTACATAAATTCAGAAATTCCCAGCTCCTTTGGAAACATGGAATCTATAAAACAACAGACAAAAGAATAATACTATTTATTTCTTAAATACAAGAGGTCTAAAAGACTTTACAGTATAATAGTCCAAGTTAATCTCTTTTTCCTTCTCTTAAAGAAAGGAGACTATCAATTGCAACACTGAAAATATCTTTTCTTGAAGATAAAAAGGACATACAAAGGAAAGAGGAGAGTCAAAATACAGAAAATTTCTGATCAGAAAATAATTAAACAAAAATTATGACCATCAATAGTTCAAACAACAAAATCTTCAATCACTTATACCAATATATTATAAAACAAGATTTACAAAGTCTTAACTCAGAGTCTGTGTTTAGATAATGTGTCATTGGGTAGTCACAAGTTACATAATGATATTATGGGAAATATATAAGCAAATTTTGTCCAGGAAATATTTTTTGCATCTCACTTAAAATGTGCACAAAACCGTTCACATAAACTTTAAAGTTTAAATGAATTAAGATATAATAAAACCTTGTCATATTTCATGCTTTGCTTTAACCATAGAAGGATGAGTATTTATCAGTTCTTAATTAAATAAGTTAACGAAAAAAAGTCTACTGGACGTTTTGTGCTTTTAAACAGTTAACAGATAATATCTCAATCAAACTTTCAAAGACTAGATATAGCCTTATAGCAGAAAAAACAGAGTCTAAAGACAAAAAGGTCATTTGTCCCTATCATTATGATTCATTAGTAGATCCAATAAAAGGCAAAATATACATCAAACGAAAAATTATGATTATAGCAACCTTCTAAGCATGATTGAAGAAAAATATATCGTCAATTTTGAAGAAATTATTTCTTTCTGGATATACTACAATCATTATGTTCATGACATTATTCAGGTCAGAATTAGTCCCAATGTGAAAGCTGAAAATCGACACACCTACAGTAATTAACTGAAGCCATTAAAACACTTATTGTTAGTGAATTAAGAAGGATCCATATTCACCAGTATGAAAAGGAACACATCCCCTGTATGAAAGGGAACACATACCCTTATTTTCGTTGGAGATAAGAAGACACCTAGAAAGCATCCCTGGTCATCCATTTATTGCCTAGGAACTGTCCCTGTGACATTCCCTACAAAAAACAGGGCAGCCAGAATATCCCCATTCTCTGATTTCCCCCCTAAAGCAGTTTGGAACAGTAACTGTTTGATGATCTAGTGCAGATCTTTGACATATCATCACCACAATTGTGGATCAAAACTGAGTAGAGAGAAAAAGGTAAGAAACTCAGAAAAAAAAATGTTATTAAGAGTTAGCAGACTCAAAGAACCTGTTTTATATGGTAAATGAGAGGAGTGACTCCAAAGAAACCTGTCACTAAGTTACCAAAATTGAAGAACCTATTTTATATGATAAATGAGATCCATCAAAAGGCCATTGATGGGACTGTATGGGACGTTACAGAGAAAGGTCAGGAATGGTATTAAGTGGTAGTTAATCTGAGAGGAAAGGATACTAAGGAGATATGAAAATTCTCAAGCTAAAGCAATCCCAAATATTCCAGGGTCAGGGGAACATTGATTTGGTTATAACAAGTACAGGCAAAAGGTTCATAAAGCCATAGCAGGGCTAAGCGAAAGAATGATTCATTATTAGGCTTATTATAGATTTTTCTAGAATTTTTTCCTTGGACCTGTTGCTAACCTTACAAAGACCACACAAAATAATAAACTTCTACTAATGAGAGAAAAATCATGTGCTCCAAATCTGTGACACTTCCTTTCAAATATCCTACTACACATGCTTTCTAGACAATCTCGGCAGAGTATTTCTTCTTTTTTTTTTATAATGGAAACTATGCCCATCCTGAACATTTTCTTGTCATTCAACACATCTTCAGCACTCAGTTATTGTTGTGCACTTATTTTTTGATCTTGAAGCATATAATAAGCTCGTGTTTTCCTGTTGCATATATGGAAATGTCACCAACTACATTTGTCCCAAGGTCAAATGAATGGGTTCAATGATCCATCTGTTCTTGATTTTAGTGATATCTTCCATATTGTTGAATTTTCCTTATATCCCAGATCTGGCCCATGTCTATACCAGATCAGAAACACACTGAAGTTACTCAATTACAAGCACTTTTCATAGTGGAAATATAACAATGTTAAATCAATTATGCACACAGATCCATTTGGCCCAAATATTTAATTTTAGTATTCCATTAACACCTTGGACCTGTTGCTAACCTTACAAAGACCACACAAAATAATCGTATTAAAAGTATAATTCTACTTCAGTAGTTTTGAGTGTTGACATTTCAGACTGTTTTAGATATAGAAAGATTATCCCTCTTCCATATGAATTCTTGAACTTTTATATGGTTATTCCACAATAACTTATCAGGGTTACAATGGACATGCTTATAAATGTTATTTGATTTGGATTGATGAGATTGTGTGAGCTTATATGAATTGGTGGGGATAAAAAGGATAAAAAGGATAAAAAGGAAACATTATCATTGATTGCCAGAATTTCTAGGGTTTAGGAGTTAGGATTCTCATTTAGGGTTTAGGAGTTAGACTTTTACGACATGATCGGTTCAAGATGGAACTGACCGGTTCAGACCATATTGGACTGGTTTGTACTAGTTTGGTACCAAACCAGTCCACCAGTCCAAGTTGGTGGCTAGTTTGACCCCTGGCCATATCCAACTGGCTAGTTTGATTGGTTCCAGTTCAGTCTAAGCCAATTTTTAAAACTATGGTACTTGCAAAATGGTTTAACCATCTAAGAATTCCCCAGTTGATTTTGTGGTGCTCTGTTTTCCCTTCTCTACAAGTTTCAAATATAATATCCCTATTTTCCATTACACAAAGCCTTCTAATATTAACGATTTTTATACAAACGTTTCTTCTCTTCTTTTATGTTTGCATTTACCAATTACAAAATTAACAGTTCATTTTTTTTTATCACAGCAAGCTTCTTCTTGTAGATGACGAGGACAAAGGAAGATGGCTGAAGACACTAGAGTGTAGACAAAGAGTAAGACCATAGACAGCTAGAGCCCAGTTCATTAAGTTGTATATTGCATTGACTTAGAGAGTTAGAAACCTTAACTGCCCTCAAATATGAATATAGAGTATGGCAGAGTCCAAGTAGCAATTGCAGATCAATTAAAAAATCTAGGCTTTAGGACCTATCCAAAAATCTAAACTTTGGAGCATGGACAACTCTTCCCTGAGAAACCAGACCCAAACAGGTTTGATTTTGTTGTTTGATACGATTATCAGCTTTGTTTTGATTTTGCATAGCACTGGTTAGCCAAAGTGTTATCTGATAATCCAGTTTTAAATTTGAGTGTAATGCTTAACTATGGCTGGACAGAAGTGACTTGCATCTTGTCATCCTCTGACGTAATAGATATATATTTAAGTGGAGGAAATCACGTATCCCAAATCTTCCAGGAGAATGTGCCAGTTTACACATTAAAACATCTGTATATATGCTTTACACCAAACAACCAAAAGCAGATATGGGCATAATGCACAAGGGGATGACCATGCCTAGTTGCACCTGCAACATCCTAGGCTAGGATATGGCTGAAGCTATCCAAAAAAAATTCCACTTCTAGTCCATAAGCATTTGCAATAAGTCTATCTACTTTTTTGCATGTGCTCATAGGGGATTGGAAATGATCATATACAAAAAGCTAGCCACAGATGATTGCCAGTTTCCAGTGCCAATTGGCAAACCAACCCTCATCTGGCACGAAACTTGTATTACTAGCTTCTTCTTGGCAACATCAAATGTTAGAAATTCCACTAAGTACTTCCAATTTCCTCTGAGGATCACACAACCAGGCCATCTCAGCCCTGGGTACTCCCCCAATGACATTGTCAGGTAGTGCAATTGCACCTCAGCAAGTGAGGTGGCAGCAGAACCTTCTTCCATCTCCTCTAATTCTAATGTATTACCTAATGATGAATATTAATTTCTCTTTTTGTTATTAAATTGTACTTTCTTGCTGATATCTTTATTATTTAGTTTTCAGCATGGCATTCCCACAATATATTTTTACCAATTGTAAATTTCAGTCCCACTGACCCACTTTTTCCATCATTTGTGGACATGGGAAAAATTATCTATCTAGTCTTATCTTATCTTATATGATAAAAATAGAACACAAAACATAAATTGATTTATGCAACCTCAATTATTAGAGAGCTTTGAGTTTCCTATAAAAAGATGTTAACATTGATTTGCTAGTATAATCATTATGCAATTTGTGCATAGTTTGTATATACTCTAAGAGGTTTGAGTTTCCTATAAAAAGATTTTAACATTGATTTTCCAGTATAACCATTATGCAGTTTGTGCATACTGTGTATATGCTCTGAGAGGATTGAGAATGACCATACATAACACATTTCTTAAACAAAATAACCAAAGGCATCCAGCTGCTAAGTTATTCAATGTCTAATTATTAAAGATATGTATCAACAGATGCAAACTCTATAGTATGTTGCATATGTTACTTATGCTCGCAGATCGCAAATTTTGTTTTATATTTTCTATGGACATAATGATAAACATGATTAGATATGATAGATTTTAGGCTAACTAATGCCAAAAGATTTTGATTATATTTATTACATAAACACCATACTAAAATTAGCTCTACAATGCTTACATTCTGTGTTTGATCCAGTGGTATCCAAAATCGATTCCTGCCATTACTATAAAAAAAATTGATTATATCTACAAGTACATATATCATAGGAATTTACATTAAATGATAGGGACATGTCCTCTGAAGAAATTGCGATGAGGTGAGGTAAGTTGTGAGTTGCAACATAAAATCAAAAGAAAAGACGAAGTTAGGGGCAAAAGAATGGTATTCGAGCTCTTAAAATGAGCACTACCATATTCCATTTTGAAATTCTGTTACAGAGAAAGCGATTAAACCTTCCAACTAGAAAACACCATCAGATTTTTTTGCATTTGGATAGACAAAAGGAAAAAGGAAACTTCAGTTGAAAAAGGCAAAGAATATATAAATGAAAATTAAAATACACTGTTTCAATAGGATGTAACAAGAAAAATTTATAAACTTCAAACCCGTTACTGTCTTCACACCATGTCTGAATCAGAGTAGGAGAACCAGAATCCGCAGTAGCGAGGTTATTAGAAGCAGTAAAAAATATGAAGGGCAAGATCTAACTGTAAACACTGCTACTGTCTTCACACCATGTCTGAATCAGAGTAGGAGAACAATAATCCGCAGCAGCGGGGTTATTAGAAGTAGTGGTGGCAGCGGCGGCAGCCCAGGGTCTTGAAACCCATGGTCCAAGCTCCCATCCGGAAGGAGGAGGAGGAAAGTAAGATCTAGGAACCATGGGCCAAGACAAACCAGGCAAACGAGGGGAAAACAAGGGCAAGAGTAGCAACAGTGGCATTCCATATTGGGTTTAGAAAATTCCACCCATATGACCAAGCACCTCCAAAAAAACACAGCCCCAGCAGCCCTATTCACCAGACGCCTCTTATCCAGACCCAGAAGAAGACTCCATTGTCGACTCCAGTCCAGATGCAAGCTTTACCCTGCAACCATATTGGATATTGGGGGCGAAAGCAGTTCCAAAACCCTCCAGACTAGCAAATCGGGGCAAATACCAACCAAAATTGTCCAGACCAGTAAATGCGGAGGCGAATCCAACATTTTATGTTTTATGCACTCTTCCTTTTTTAGGCTAAAGCATAATAAGTATTTATTTTTAAAATAATTTTGGGGCCAATTATACAAAACTTTATAAAATAGGTTTTATATAAAAAATTTGCCCCTCTAAAATCTAAAACCCCTTAAATTTCGCCCTTGGGCTAAAATTCGCCCCTAAAATTTTCCATGATAATTGCACAATTATGCTCACTAGAAGTTCCAACATCAAAATCATCTATTTCTGCAGATCTCCAAAAAGTCTTGGACAATCATGCCAAGGTTTTTGAAACTCCCAAAGGACTCCCACCTATTCGTGATCATGAGCATGCTATTCATTTGATTCCAGGCATTGTTCCTCCAAACATCAGACCTTATAGAAATCCTTATGTCCAAAAGAGAGAAATTGAATGTATGATTGCAGAAATTTTAGAGGCGGGTATAATTCAACCTAGTCAAAGTTCTGTCTCTGCTCCTGTAGTATTGGTACACAAGAAGGATGGATCATGGCGCATGTGTCCCGATTATAGGGAGCTCAATAAGCTCACCATAAAGATAATTTCCCATTCCTATGATTGATGAATTATTGGATGAATTACATGGAGCAATTTATTTTACCAATTTGGATCTTCGTTCAGGATATCATCAAATTAGAATGAAGACTGAAGATATTCCGAAAACGGCATTTTGAACTCATGAGGGTCATTATGAATTTTTGGTCATGCCTTTTATCCCTACTAATGCACCTTCTACATTTCAAGGGCTTCGATGGAATTCACTTTCAAACCCTTCATTAGGAAAATTTGTGCTAGTATTTTTTGATGATATACTAATCTACAAATTGTGTCTTGGAAGGATCATGTTTCATAACCCGTAATGTGGTGTCTAAACTATTGCAGGTGATAAACAATTATATGCAAACACATCCAAATGTTTCTTTGGAGTACATGAGGTGGAATATATAGGTCATATTGAATCTCACGAGGGTGTTAAGGTAGACCCTAACAAAACTAAAGCCATTAAGGAATGGAAAGTCCCCAAAACCATAAAGAAATTGCGAGGATTTCTCAGGTTAACAAGGTATTATCACAATTTTGTTAAGAATTATGGGAGAATTGTAAGAGTCTCAAATCAAAAGTATCTTTCTTATACACCTTTCTAGACTCATTCACTTGACCTTCTACTAGCAATATCATTGCATATTAATTGTAAAAGAGCTTTTAAAATGGTTTTTAAATATGTTTTGTGTCTGCTGTTTGATTTAGATTTTTTCTCATTTAGCTGCGGAATCTTGTCACTTTCCGCAGCTGCTGCAAATTTCCGCAGCCATTTTGTCAAAGTCTATGTTGCAGGTGTCTTCAGGGAAATCGGGCCACATGGGCAAGTTCAAAATGACGTGGACATGGATCGTGTCCTATTGGCTCGATCGAATTCATCTAAGAAGGCTGTGGTCAATGGTGGCCAATTGGTGGTCAACCGTAGAGTCCCACGGTGACAGAACTTTGTTTCTCATCACGTGGAGATTTGCGTGGCCGTTTCTAAAACACGGGAGGCACATCAACACCTGTAAAAGGCTTCATAAGCCGAATCCAACATCCACTCTCCATAGATTTAATCCTCACGGTGGCCATAACGCTAGAACTCTGGACGTGATGGTTCACGTGTCTTCTACCAGCGCAGACTTTAGGGAATTATTTATATCTCTCTTTGTTATAAATAATGTGTTCTTATACGCATAATAGTTAGAGATCTTCTGTAGCTCTGTAATGTAATTGCGTTGCCATTGTGCTGTAACATTTCTCTGACCACATTTTAATATATGAGAAGACTTTGTTCAAAAGCGTAATTCGTATCTGAAAGCTGCTCCCCGAGGTCTGTGCAGAGGGCCCCTACACACGCTGAGGTTTTGTGTACTACGGTATAGTTTCATGCTTCATTTCTTTATGTTCATTGTGCTATAGTCATTCACGTGTATATACATTACATCTTTCATGATATTTACATTTCATCTCTGTCCATAATCTTTCATGTTTTACATTTTACTTCTGTCCATAATCTTTTATGTTTTATGTTGTTGTTAACTGATCAAGAAATGAGCCTAAAGTACAATAGGTGAGTTCTTACTTGTACACTTTTTTATAATGACTAATGATGGAATCAATATTTGTCCTTCAAGATTACTTTTATTAGTTTGTTTAATTCCAGCACTTTTTTGTTTATTTCAGTCTTGCACATTTGCTTTAGTAGTTAGATTAGATATTAAATTGCTCATGTCATTTTCAGTTACCTCCGAAAGCCATAGCGAGAATAATGGTGAGGGATTGAAGTATGAGTGTGTATTTTGATATTAGTTTACTTTTCTGCAAGTTAGATATTAAATTATTCATGTCATTTTCAGTTACCTCCAAAAGCCATAGCGAGACTAATGGTGAGGGATTGAAGTATGAGTGTATAGTTTGATATTAGTTTACTTTTCTGCAAGATAGATATTAAATTGCTTATGTCATTATCAGTTACCTTCGAAATCCATAGCGATACTAATGGTGAGGGATTGAAGTATGAGTGTGTAATTTGATATTAGTTTATTTTTCTGCAAATTAGATATCAGATTGCTCAAGTTGTTTATGATTACCTCCGAAAGCCATAGCGAGACTAATGGTGAGGGGTCAGAATATGAGTTGATGTAATTTGATTTTAGTTTTACTTTACTTTCAATCTTTTCATTGAGTAACAGTTTCTTTTGTGTTTAGACAGCAGCAAGGGTAATGGTTTTCATGATCAATAGTTCACTGTTTGTTTAACTAGGATAGTAGCACATTTCATTTCCTTTTAGGAACTAATTTTCTCATTTTATGTTTCAAAATCCTTTCGAAGTTTGAAATTTTGGTAAATCATTATAAAAGACATCATTGCCTTGAACAATCATAACCATACTTGTCTTTTAGAATTTTCATTAGGAAACCAAACAAGATAAAAAAAAAAAAAAAAAAAAAACCAAAAACGACAAAAAATTAAGAGATAGGTTATCTTGCACATATAGTGCGCCACACTTCGCCGCCTACGAATCTCTGGGATTGACAAATTAATGTAGAAATTTTGCACACACTAAATCACCAAACATTTCGATATGCTGTCGGGAAGCAAAACTAGTGTTTTTGTAATTTCTTAAAAAAAAAAACAATAAAAAGAAGGGAAAACTTGATAACTTCTTGAAGTATGTTCTCCTCTTGCACCTAGTGTGATCTGGAGGATAAAAAAAGAGAGTTATTGGTTCAATAATTTCTTAAGTATGCTCTCTTCTTGCACCTAGTGTGACCTAGAAGATCAGAAAGAGAATTATTAGCCCAACTTAAAAAAAAAAAAAATTTTAAAAAAAAAATGACATGCATAGAGCAAGAAATTCTAGGGGAAGGTTTATAGCTAGAGCCAAGAGTTCAATTTTCACAACTCCATCTTCTTCAAGGCGTAGAAAAGATTCACCGCCATCTACCCCTAGCCTTAAGATTCTTGGAATTCAAGGAGCAGCTAAATTAGAGAATTCTCCTATACCACCTACTAAATCTCATTTAGAAAATGATCCTTTCTTTACTTCTACAGGAGAGTATATTGTAATCAAAGAAGTAGAATCACCTGAAGAAGAAAAGAAAAAGACTCCCTCTCATCCTCCCTTGATAGAAGAACCAGAGGACTTTGAGGACTCTAAAGAAACTATCATGGCAAAGGAAATAATAGATGGATTTGGAGGTAGAGGTAGAGGTAGAGGAGGAGGAAACAATGGAGACAACAATGGTGAAGGTAATAATGGAAGAAATAGGGAAGGAGACAACTGTTTTGATTCCCTATAAGCTGATGAGGAAACTCATACAACAATGGAAAACATCTCACCATCTCATTCCTCCCCAACTTTTATGGATTGTATGAGATCCCAAATACTTGAGTTTGAAGTCAGAAATAACCTATGACTATATGGAAGACTCTCAAAAACTCAAAATGTTTCCTTCAACATTGAAGGGAGCTGCTTTGAAATGGTTCATGGGATTAGCCACTCAATCTATTAGGACTTGGAATGATATGAAAAAAACATTTTTGGATAGATACTTGGACTATTGTATGCCCACCAATCACAAGGATGAGGTATTCAAAATGATGCAAAAGGAAGATGAAAATTTGGAAGACTTACTTGAAAGATTTCAATACAACTTGAAAAGAGCAAAGATGAGCAACTTAGATGATGAAACCTTGAAAGCCCTCATATTAAAAGACATTAGAGATGAATGGATAGATATTTTAAACATGATGGGGAAAGGAGACATTTCTCAACTTCCACTTCGTGACATAACAGAACTATGTGTCCATCTCTCAAGAGGAAAAACTAAAACAGGAAAAGGGCCTAGGGATCCTTCTCTTATTAGGGCTAACAAATCTGCAACTGGATCAGTAAGTAGGGCAGAGATTGGTAATATGCTTGATGAATTTAAAACTGATATCTTAGGGAGCCTTAGTGAACAACTAGACACCCTTAAAATCCAAAACAAGCAGAAAGCAGAAACAGATGCTTTAGCCATCTTTTGTCCGAAATGTAGGAAGAAGCATGCTTTAAGGGAATGTCCCTTGGATGCAAAAGTTGTAGAAACATGTATGATTTGCTCAGAGAATCATGAGATCAAGGATTGTCCTTCAATTCCTGGACTCAAAGCTGTCTTTCAAGAAGACCCAAATTCAGTAGAATCTCTCTGTTTTGTTGCAAGAAGACCTTGGCGGGGACAACAAACTCAAGGGTTTAACAACCCTATGAATTTTCAAACCCCACCAAATTGGAATCCTTGGCAACAACCTTGGCCCCAACATCAAAATCCATATCAACCATGGGTACAAGGGATGCAAAATCCTTATGGGAGATTTGCTCAATTTTATCAATATCCTCAATCTTTTCAAAATCAACAAGCTCCACAACTTCCAAACCCAAATCCACAACTTTCATTGCCATTTCCACAACAACAACCTTCTCAACAAAATCCAAATCCTCAACTCATGCTTCCATACCAACAAAAGACAAATCAACTTCCAGCTCGGCCATTGCCAAATCCTAACAATAAAAATCCTCAGAATACTTACATGATAGAAGGACAACAATTTCCTACCTATATGATTGTTCCTCTCAATGATGTACAACTCAGATCTGGTAGAGTTTTAGAAAAACCTTCTATAGATGTCCAAGAGCAAGATACCTCTAAGGAGGACTCTCTTAAAGCCAATAAAAGTTCTGAGGAAGCATCTCTTCAAAACTCAAACATTCAAAAAGAGAAAGAAAAGTTAACACCCACAACTCCTATAGTTGAGCAACCTACATCTTCATCTACACCGCCTTTTCCTGAAAGATTACAAATTGACAAGGGGGTGGAAAAACAAATCTTGTTGCCTAACTATGATTTTCTAGATGAATTAAAGAATGTTTGTATCAAGATTCCCTTGCTACAAGCCATTTGAGAGATTCCTATTCTAGCAAAAAAAATAAAGGAGTTGAGTCTCAAAAGACCAGGAAGGAAATTAAAAGACACAAGAAGAATCCACCTGGTAGGAAAAATTGCAGATATCATGATGGGAAAAATTACCATGCAGAAGTATGTAGATCCAGGAAGTCCAATTGTCAAGACACATATAAATGGGATATAAATTCCAAACACATTGATTGACTTAGGGGCTGCTATCAACATTATGAGTAGACAGACTATGGACCAGCTAAAACTTCCTAACCTTCTTTTTACACCTACTTTACTGCAACTTGCAGATCGATCAATTATTAAACCAAATGGTGTATTAGAAGACATTTCAGTTTCCTTAGATTCTTGGGAATATCCAGTAGATTTTATGATTTTGACTCCCAAGAGTAATCTAGGAGGGCACCCACTTATCTTAGGAAGACCTTGGCTAGCCACAGCTGATGCTTTCATCAGTTGTAGATCTGGGGATATGTACATTTCTAATGGTAATTCGACAAAGAAATTCAATTTGTATCCTCCAGAAAAAGCAATCACAGAAGTAGGAGACAATGAATGGGTTGATGATGAGGATATTATACAACCTGTCTTTACCATTTCTGAAATCAGTGAGGATAGTCAAATTCTGAACACATTAGAAAATTTTGAGATATCTTCAGAATATGACCCCACACAATTTCGGTTGGAATCTGACATAGAATATTTATCATCAAGACAAATGTCTCTTTACTCTATGGAAGAGTTTGGTAGTTCTACTATTGAGATTTTTCCAGGAAAAACATTGAATATCAACAAACATTTGGAAAAGTCACAACAAGAAGAACTAACCAAAATCTTGCAAAAACATTCTACTGCATTTGCATGGGAGTATACTAACATGAAAGGTATTGATCCTAAGACTTGCATTCATCATATCTATATTGAGGAAAGCAGTAGACCAATCAGACAACCTCAAAGAAGGATGAATCCAAATCTTAGGGAGATAGTGAAAGAAGAGCTCCAAAAATTACTCAATGTAAACTTCATTTATCCAATTTCAGATAGCCAATGGGTTTCTCCTTTGGTTATAGTGCCTAAAAAGAATGGTAAATGGAGGGTATGCATTGATTACAGGGAATTGAACAAAGCAACTTTGAAGGATCACTTTCCTTTGCCTTTTATCGATCGGGTATTAGACACATTAGCAGGTAAAAAGTACTTTTCATTTTTGGATGGTTTTAGTGGCTATAATCAAATTCAGGTAGCACCTGAAGATCAAGATAAGACCACATTCACCTGTCCATGGGGAACTTTTGCCTATCGAGTGCTTCCTTTTGGGTTATGTAATGCACCTGCAACATTCCAAAGAGCAGTACTAGGATTTTTTTCTGATCTAATCCATGATTGTGTAGAGGTTTATATGGATGATTTTATAGTTTATGGTAATTCATTTGAAGAGGCATTAGAAAATTTGGAAAAAGTTCTTATAAGATGTAAAGAAACAAACCTTTCATTAAGTCATGAAAAATGCTTTATGATGTTTACTGAAGGTATTGTTTTGGGGCATCATATTTCAGGAGATGGGATTAAAGTTGATAGATCAAAAGTTGAAGTCATCTCCAAGTTGCCTATTCCAAATTGTCAAAGAGATGTTAGAAGTTTTCTAGGATTTACTGGTTACTATAGAAGATTTATAGAAAACTTCACCAAAATAGCATCTCCACTCTTCAAACTGCTTACAAAAGATTGTGAATTCAAATGGGATCCTGATTGTCAATCGGCCTTTGAAACTTTGAAAACAAGAATATCTGAAGCACCTATCTTGAGAGGACCAAATTGGAAACTCCCTTTCCATATTTCTACAGATGCTTCAGATACAGCTCTAGGAGCTGTGTTGGGTCAAAAGGATTTAGTCCCATATGCCATTTACTATACCAGTAAAAATTTGACTCCCACTGAGTTGAACTATACTGTAACTGAAAAAGAGTTTTTAGCTATTGTTCATGCAATCAATAAGTTTAGACATTATATAATAGGCTATGAAACTTTTATTCATACTGATCATTCTGCGATTAGATATCTAATGAAAAAACCTGTTACTAATGGCAGAGTGACAAGATGGCTCCTACTTTTGCAGGAATTCAATATTACTGTGTTGGATAGACCAGGAAAACAAAATACAGTAGCTGATTTCTTGTCTAGGATTCAGAATTTTAAAGAAGATTCTCTTGTAGAGGATAAGTTTCCTGATGAATACTTGTTTGCAGTAACTATTAAGACTCCTTGGTATGCAGATATTGCTAACTATTTGGTTACGGGGAAACTGCCTTCACATTTATTTCCAAGTGAAAAACGAAAAATTATTCAGGAGAGTTCAAAATATTCATGGATTTCTAACGAATTGTTTAAAACAGGGCCAGATCTTGTGATCAGAAGATGTGTCAGGGAAGATGAAATGCATGATATCCTTAAGGCATGTCATGATGAACCATGCGGTGGACACTTTGCTGACAAAAGGACAGCCTATAAAATCCTCACTTTAGGATATTATTGGCCTTCCCTCTTCAAAGATGCAAAACAATATGTCAAAAGGTGTGACAGCTGCCAAAGAGTAGGGAAACCTACCCTTTCAAATGAAATGCCATTGCAAACACAGGTATTCATTGAACCCTTTGAAAAATGGGCTTTAGATTTCATTGGACCTATTAGTCCACCATCTAAGCAAAAGAAGTATATATTGGTTTGTACTGATTATGTTACTAAATGGGTAGAAGCCAAAGCATTAGTATCTGCTACTGAAAATTCAGTTGTTCATTTTCTTTATGAGGATATTTTTACTCGCTTTGGTGTTCCAGGAGAAATTGTGACAGATCAAGGAAGCCAATTCACATCCAACCTGGTGGAGAAGCTGATGGAAGAATACAAAATCAAGCATAGAAGATCTACTCCTTACCATCCGCAAGCAAATGGTCAAGTGGAGTCTACCAACAAAGTTCTCGAAATTATCATCACCAAAACTGTTCATCTACATAGAAGAGATTGGGCAGAAAGGCTTCCTGAAGCCTTGTGGGCCTACAGAACTACATGGAGAAATACAACAGGACATTCTCCCTATGACCTTGTTTATGGGAAAGAAGTCTTGCTCCCCATTGAGTTCCAAGTCAAGACCTTCAAGATAGCAGTTCAGTTGGGGATGGACTTATCAGAAGCCCAAAAGCATAGAATGGAGCAGTTGAATGAGCTAGATGAGATCAGACAAGAAGCAATTTTAAGAACTGATCTAGTTCAATATTAAAGAGCTAAATGGCATGACAAGTACATCAAAGAGAAGAAGTTTCAAGAAGGAGATTGGGCATTGTTATTTGATTCCAAGTTTAAATATTTTAAAGGAAAATTTCAGACTCATTGGCTTGGGCCATATGAGATTGACAAGATCTTTAGCAATGGAGCGGTAAGAATTAAGACCATTGATGAATTTCAAACTCCTCTTATTGTGAATGGCCACAGATTAAAAGTCTATCATAAGCCACTCTCAAAAGAGGAATTTGTCAAAATGTTTCAAGAAAATTCTGCAATCAGGCTGGTACAGAAGAATTCTTCTTCTGCACCAGCCTAGCCTTTGTTCTTTTCAGTTTAAAAAAAAAAAAAAAAAATTGTATAAGCCTGAAAACCAATCATTGATTGGCAGTCTTATATAGAAAATGTAGGGTGAAAATCAGGGACACCTGACACCCTATATTTTCCAAAAAAAAAAATCTCTCTTTCATTTCACAAGTTTTGTGACCATCCACTTCATTTCACTTCATTTCACTCTATTCCACTTCATTTCACTCCACTTCATTCCATTTCACTTCATTTCATTTACTTCATTTCATTTCATTTTCTTTCATGACCATTTTCATTCAGTCAGTTATCATCCATCTATTTCCATTCACCCAAATAATAGTTGTGTCAGTTTCCGCACCTAACATCTGTTTCCGCAGTTGACACTAGTTTCTGCAGCCAGAAGCAGATTCTGCAGCTACCACTCTATTTTTCAAAAGAATGTACAGTCAGATGTATTTTCACAATCATGAAATAAAATGCAGGTATGAAGACATATTATGAAGACAGGGGGCATTCAAGACATCAAATGAGAAGCAACTAATTGAAGACCAAGGAAAAATGGCAAGAATTCCAAGGTATGAGTAAAAATTTATTTCAAATAGCATTTAAAACACATTTTTACATAGTTATGAACCATAGCTCCATTATGTGCAATGATTGTGTTGACAAACTCCGTAACCATTCCACGATCTCTATATGATCCGCCCATAATCCTTGCATTCATTTTCAAACGGTCCATAATCGAGCCTCCGATCTTCACTCATACTCCGATACTCCACCTGTGATGATGAAACGTGGTTGATTTGACTACGGCTTCTTTCAGCCGCATGAAATCCGTAGCCGTTGTATAAACGTGCTTACATTTACTCTGCAGCCACCAAATTTTAAACACTGCCGGATGTGTTATACTCCTCCTATTGTTCTATTGATCTCATAGTCGCATTTCCACCGTGCTCACGTAACCCTTCTCTGTTTCACTTCACCCCATTTTTTCTCTATTACGCTACAGTCTGTATACCCATTCTCTGATATCTGCCTACAGTCATCGTGCTCATTTCCGCTCATTTAGCCATCTTACCTCCGTTGAACCCTCCTCACGCAGACAAGTTTTAAAAAGAGCAGAAAGAAGGATGGGTCAGTTGTTGAGAACAGAACCAGAAGGACCTAAATTCATGGAAGGATACCCGCAAGTCAGAGATTTATTGAAAAAGGCAAAGTGGCTTCGGTTCATCCAAAAGTTTAGAGGCTACCATAAAGAGGTGACAAAAGCGTTTGCAAGGTCTTTCAATGGCCTGGAGGTAGATATTGGGGACCTTAAATTTACGGTGAATGAGGCATCCATAGCATCCACTACAGAACTTTCTCAAGAAGGTGAACGCTGGTTCAAGAACAAAAGCATTAGTGATGAAGCCTAGAAAATGATCCTACGTAACCCAGGTATGGATGTAACTATTTTTAAAAAAGGAATTCCTGTTCATGCTTTGAAAGAGGAGTGGGCTACTTTGCTGCTAGTTATTCAAAAATTTATCACCTGTGAGGGCCGTTTTGGGTCAATGTATATGTATCATACCCGGTTGCTGATGAATTTTCTAGACAACCAGACCCTCAATCTGCCATACTTTTTATTAAATAGTTTGAAGAAGATGTATGTGACCGTTCAGAAGCATTTAGGGGACGTGGAGCCACATTTGTATCACCATGGTCTTGTGAAAATTCTGATTGAAAAACAGTTAAAAGAGAAAAAGGACACATGGGAACAATTTTTTATTAGAAATTTCTTTGAAGAACCCCAAGAAATTCCTGAAGGCAGTACATCAAGAAGGAGTAGGAGGAAGAGAAAAAATGATGAAACTCAAAGCACTCCTACTACTACAATTGAAAGAACTAGTGGAGAAGGGAGACTGTCAAAGAAGAGGAAGGAAGAAACCAAAGGTAAAAATCCAATAACATCAAAAGAGAGAAAAAGTATTGAGGCTATGCATCAAACCCCTTCCTCCGAAGAAGATCATCAAGTGTTATCTGAGAGACTAGTTCATCTTCAGGAACAGTCATCTATGGCCAAAAAGAGGGGAAAAGAAAAACAAAAAGGAAAATATAGTGGTCCACAGCGTGTAAGAATAAGTTCCAGACTTAAAGGGAAGTTGACGAAAACACAAACGAAAGGACCCCATTTCATTGATTTGGGAGAAGAAACATCTGAAAAATCCCCAGCTGGCCATAGTCCATCTCATTCTCAGTCAGACATTGAACATATTTCATTTCATTCTCAGTCAGATATTGAACATAGTCCATCTCATTCTCAGCCAGACGTTGACATGAGCCCTTTTCAGCCAGATTTTGAAGCCAATTCTCCTCCACGGCATTTTGGGGACAGCCCAATAAAAACGACACCTGAGATAGACCCAAAGCAGCAAGAATTATATGATTATATAGAATCTTTAGAAAGAGCAGCCACGGGTCCCAGCACTTCATCCACTCAGCCTCACACAGCAAAAGAAGATCTAGTCCAATCATTGAAACAAGAAGTATTTGAGTTGGAGGTTTTAAATAGACACATTAAAAATGAAAATGAGGCATTAAAGGAACAAAGAAAATTGGACAAGATCATTCATGACAATACCATGCTACATCTGGGACTATGGCAGAAAAAGAACAGGAAATTGAAGAAGAAATGCCAGAAGTTAAGTAGAGCATTGGTTAATATCAAATTTAGATGCTTGATGAAGAAGCCCAGGATGTTAGCAGCACCAAGGAAGAGGAGGAGAGGACTGGATGTACTGGATGAAGTGTCAAGGCATATGAATTGAAGAAGGATTATCCAAATTTTGGTTGCATGAGGACATGCAACACCTTCACAGTGGGGGTATGTTGAGTCTCAAATCTGCATCTTTCTTATACACCTTTCCAAACCTTTTTCATTCACCTGGACCTTCTCAGTCACCAATATCATTGCATATTAATTGTAAAAGAGATTTTAAAATGGTTTTTAACTATGTTTTGTGTCTGCTGTTTGATTTAGATTTTTGCTCATTTAGCTGCGGAATCTTGTCACTTTCCGCAGCTGCTGCAACTTTCCGCAGCCATTTTGTCAAAGTCTATGTTGCAGGTGTCTTCAGGAAAATGGAGCCACATGGGCAAGTTCAAAATGACGTGGACATGGATCGTGTCCTATTGGCTCGGTCGAATTCATCTCGGAAGGCTGTGGTCAAAGGTGGCCAAGTGGTGGTCAACCGTAGAGTCCCACGGTGACAGAACTCTGTTTCTCATCACGTGGAGATTTGCGTGGCCGTTTCTAAAACATGGGAGGCACATCAACACCTATAAACGGCTCCATAAGCCGAATCCAACATCCACTCTCCATAGATTTACTCCTCACGGTGGCCATAATGCTAAATCTCTAGACGTAATGGTTCACGTGTCTTCCTTCAGCGCAGACTTTAGGGAATTAGTTATATCTCCCTCTGTTATAAATAATGCGTTCTCATATGCATAATAGTGAGATATTCTGTAGCTCTGTAATGTAATTGCATTTCCATTGTGCTGTAACATTTCTCTGACTGCATTTTAATATATGAGAAGACTTTGTTCAAAAGCGTAATTCGTATCTGAAAGCTGCTCCCCGAGGTCTGTGCAGAGGGCCCCTGCACACGCTGAGGTTTTGTGTACTACTGTATAGTTTCATGCTTCATTTCTTTATGTTCATTGTGCCATAGTCATTCATGTATATATAGATTACATCTTTCATGGTATTTACATTTCATCTCTGTCCATAATCCTTCATGCTTTACATTTTACTTCTGTCCATAATCTTTTATGTTTTATGTTGTTGTTAACTGATCAGTGTTATTGTTTCAGATTACAATATGCCATTTGCACATCTTTTTCATAATGACTAATGACATGGAATCAATATTGTCCTTCTGCTGATTTCCTTTTCTTAGTGTTTGTTTAATTCCAGCACTGTTTTGTTTATTTCAGTCTTGCACATTTGCTTTAGTAATTAGATTAGATATTAAATTGCTCATGTCATTTTCAGTTACCTCCGAAAGCCATAGCGCGACTAATGGTGAGGGATTGAAGTATGAATGTGTAGTTTGATATTAGTTTACTTTTCTGCAAGTTAGATATTAAACTGTTCATGTCATTTTCAGTTACTTCCGAAAGCCATAGCGAGACTAATGGTGAAGGATTGAAGTATGAATGTATAGTTTGATATTAGTTTAATTTTCTACAAGATAGATATTAAATTGCTCATGTCATTTTCAGTTACCTCCGAAAGCCATAGCGAGACTAATGGTGAGGGATTGAAGTATGAGTGTGTAATTTGATATTAGTTTACTTTTCTGCAAATTAGATATCAGATTGCTCAAGTTGTTTATGATTACCTCCGAAAGCTATAGCGAGACTAATGGTGAGGGGTCAGAATATGAGTTGATGTAATTTGATTTTAGTTTTACTTTACTTGCAATCTTTTCTTTGAGTAACAGTTTATTTTGTGTTTAGACAATAGCAAGGGTAATGGTTTTCATGATCAATAGTTCACTGTTTGTTTAACTAGGATAGTAGCACATTTTCATTTCCTTTTAGGAACTAATTTTCTCATTGTATGTTGCAAAATCCTTTTGAAGTTTGAAGTTTGGTAAATCATTATAAAGGACATCATTGCCTTGAACAATCATAACCATACTTGCCTCTTAGAATTTTCATTAGAGAAAGAAAAACCAAAAACGACAAAAAAAGTAAGAGATAGGTTATCTTGCACATATAGTGCACCACACTTTGTCAGCTTACGAATCCCGGATTGAAAAATTAATGTAGCAATTTAGGAGACACTAAATTTACCAAATAGGTACATCCAGATGATCAACACAAGACATCATTCACTACACCTTGGGTCAGCTTCATGTATGTTAAAATGCCTTTTGGGTTAATGAATGCTGAAGCTAATTTCCAAAGAGTAATGGATATTGATTTATCAGAAGAAATATGTTACTTCATTTTGATATACCTTGATGAAATCTCTGTTTATTTCAAAATTGATGAAGAACATCTATCCCATTTGAGAAATGTCTTTGAAAAGTGCAGAAAGTCTTTAAATCCCAAGAAAAATTTGTTTGGCCTTCAAGAAGGGAAGCTTTTAGGCCACATCATATCTGAAAAAGGGATCAATATTGACCCAAAAAGGATTGAGGTAATATTGCAAACTAGTCACCTAAGAAACATCAAAGAGCTGCAGTCTTTCATTGGAAAGATAAATTTCTTAAGAAGGTTCATACCAAACCTTGTAGAACTCCTAAGAAACATTACTAACATTCTCAAAAAAGAAATAGGAGTCAAATGGACCATAGAACCAAAGAAATATTTTGATTTGGTGAAGCAAGCGCTCACACAAACACCTGTTCTGATCAGCCTTGACTTCACCAAATATTTCTTCATTTTCTCCTTTGCATCAGAACACACAGTTATGACTATCTTACTACAAAAAAATATAAAGTGGCAGGAGTAGCCCATAGAATTCTTCAACCAAGCATTGAGAGATGCACCTCCGAAATATAATATAATGGAAAAGAAGGCTTTTTCTTTAATTAAAGCACTTAAGGATTTCAGAGTATACATCTTTCATTCACACATCATTGCATTTCATGCCTCACATAGTGGGTAAAGATATCTTAACGCGAGATCCTGATGGAAAAAGAGGCAAGTGGATTGCTGTCATCTTATAATATGATTTGGATGTCAAGCCCACCAGGCTAATCAAAGGACAAGGAATAGCTAAATTGATGGCTGAAACAAATTTTCAAGCACTAGTCATTAATATGATTCACTCATTGGACGAACAAGACGAGTTGGCGACTCCACCTATTAAGGAAGCATTTTTGAACTCACCCTGGTATTTGTTAGCCTCTCTAAAATAACAATAATAAATCCAAAATAATAAAATAATTAATTAAATATTCCTAACTCTTGGGTTGTTGGGTTGTTCCTCAAAAGATGGAGTTTGTTTAGGAACTCCTATCTTGGTGGGTTTTGGTGAGTAATTAACTCAACTAAAAGAGACTAAGATAGCACGGACTATCTTCTCTCATCTATTTAAATTGTAAATTAAAATTCTTTTAATAAGAGAGATTACATGAGGAAGCCATGAGGCTTCTGCCTTTTCCGCCAGTGTTTTGTCTAGTTTGATTTTCTGCAATGTGTTTATGAGTTGATTTAATTTGTATCATGTGGTATCAGAGCTGTAGTGAGATTTTGGGTGTATGTGAAAAATCGTGTGGAGAAAGATTCCAGTTTGAATCGATCAGCAAAAAAATTGGTATGAAGTTTGTCAGGTTTTTTTTGAACAGAAATTTGATTAATTTCATTGTTATTATCAAGAATAAAAGCAAAATCTATCTCATGCGTACTCCTCCATGCCATTTTGGAGACAACTTTTTATTATTTTGCTGTTTCAAACTATTGAAGTGATTGTATCGCCGGAGGAGGACACCGATAGGGAGTAGTCGCTGTTGTTAAATTTATATTGCAGTTGTTAAACATATATTGTTGTTAGCGTCCCCACTATATGACTAAAAACAATACGATAAAAGATATATACAGTCTTCTATGACATAATTTACTGTGTTTGGTGTCCGTGCCGATGACAATCCGTGGCGAACGAAAAAGGAAATGGATTTTCTGACTTGGCAAAGATTTCGGTGATTATATTTAAATCCTCAGCGGCTCTGTTTTGTTGAACGAGAGCTGTACAAAGTTCCCTACGTTTCAGAGCGTTGGTATCCCAACAGTGTTCAGAGCGTTGGTATCCCAACAACGTTCAATTGAAGTGGTGTTTAATTGAAATCCAGCTTGACAGCGTTGAATAGTAGCCACAGCAGCATTTACGGCATTCAGGCCTGGTAAGTTTACAAAGTCCGCCCCTTTTCATTTTGATACAAAAGCATTTACAGCCAGCGGTTCAAAATGTCAAGTTGAATATTGAAAGCCCAAGAACAAGAACGCCAACGTTTTAAGTATTTGGTTGAAGCTGCGTTGAAAGCAGCGTTGAAAACTGAGGCGCATTTTTTAAGCAGCGTTACATATTTGTTTATTGAAAGCAGCGTTTGGAAATCCCCTAGATGACCGCATCTGTTTGCAGCAAAAAACAGTGTTTCAATTGTAGCAGCGTATTCAATTTAGAAGCGTTGCAAGCAACGTTTTAAATGACTTGAAACAGCCTTTTAAATGAATTGAAGAAGCATTTCACAAAGTTTCACAATTGGAGCAGCGTCTCTGCCAGCCAGCGTAAGCAGTGTTGAATTTCTCAACCGATCATGGCATATCTTTACTTGAATGCCATTACTTGAAATGCCCGAGGACTTTGGTGTTGAACGCAAGGAAGGAGCTTTAATTTTTTTTTTAAGAAATGGTACGTACCAAGATTTGAATGCATATTGCAAGAAGACAAAATTTCTTAAATAGTGTGCATAGTGGGTTTTAAAAAAAAAGTGTGCTTACAATATTTAAAGGAAGACGGTATATTCATTCACTTTTTAAAGTGTACGTAAAATTCAGTTTTTTCATTTCATAAAAGGCACTTTTTTTATGGGGGTTTAAAAAGAGAGTAAAATTAAAAGACCCTTTTTTGGAGAGATAAGGTGTGAGAAAATTAAAGTGATTTGTTAGTGGAGTGATAATTTGAAATTAGAGAGTATTGAAATTGATTTTCTTTGGAGTGATAAGTGAAGTTAATAGGAAAGTTGATTCACTTTTTTTATAAAGTGATTTTATAAAATTTTTTGTATTCGGAGTGATAAGGTGCATTACATTTTGTAAATTTGAAGAATATTTTGTGGAGAAATAAGGTGCATACTTTGTAATTTTTGGAGTAATAAGGGTGCTGTTTCGAAATCTTTGAAGAGATAAGTGTGCTTCGGAGAAATAAGGTGTGAGTGATCAGTGCACACGTTTTTTGAAGACTTTTGTTTCCAAAATTTGCAAGCGTCCGATTCTCATTGTTTGAGAAAGCTTCAGTGGCAATGTTGTAAAAGATGAAAAGTCAATGACCTTAATACTCAATAAAGACATATTTTTTTTTGGTGTTGATGTGTCCTAGATCCGCCCGAAATTGAATAAGGGGATCTAAGGTACACTATGTGTGTTTGCTGGCGCATGTTTTTTATGGCTTCCTGTTGCTGTTTTTTGATCTGTGTCTAGTTGTGACACATCAATAATCTCATCACATACATGAAATTCAATATCAGCAAGCACAACACATAACGAAATAGCTGCAAGATCAACACATGCATTTTCACAAATTGAAGATTATCTACATCAGCATTTTAAATCAACAAGCCAATTCACTTCATCAAGTTCATGTACTTGCACACTCAAAAGTCTACATCAGCATTGTTATACATTCTTTTCAGAACTTGTAATCAAATTCACTATGTTATGTTAATCATTAAAAATTCATTGTTAATGAATTTTTAAAAAGACAAGTGAATTCATTATTTTAAAGTGATTCATTGTGAGATTTCTTGGGTGCATTGTCGACAGTGTTCGACACCCTTCTTTTACACAAAATCAATTGAATGCATGCGTTTTTTCCAAACAAGCAACAAGTTTACATCTCCCAGCGAGCGTGATTTCAGGCAATTTGCATCAATCAACACATCAAGCGAGCCAGAGTGAAGTTTATTGCAGTAATCATCAAACAAGTTAAAACAATCAACCAAGTTGACATCGACATCAAGCGAGCGTGGTTATTCATTCAAGTGAGCGTGTCGTCATCAAGTAAAGTCAAGTGAGCGCTTAAACAAATGCAATCGTCATCAAGCGAGCGTGAATTCCAGAGTTTAAGCGAGACAATTCTACACTTCTAGCAAGTAAGCGCAGTCAGCAACAAATCAAGCAAGCGAGCCTATCATTCAAGTGAAACAGTTCAAAGTACGACATCTACAACAAGAGAGCCTGATTTCAAGAGCGCAAGTTCAAAATGGCACAACATATTCAGTTGTTAAACATTCTTCATAGTTTGATCATCTCCAGTGATGAACACATGGTGCACGTCAGCAAAGAAACTCTTGCTGATCTTTCACGGCATCTGCAACAAACACATGAAATTATTGAGTTTCTTCAACTTGAGTCGCAACTTCAAAGAATTGTATTGCATGAAAATAATGATACTTTCAAGACTTTGAACAATCCAGATGATAAGTCTTTGCACAATCCAGCTGATAAGTCATTCATTCAGCCAGCTTCAAGTGTCGAAGCTGTTCCAGTTCCAATTTCTTCCAAGCCGATCATCAAGCCCTGGGAAGAACTTCAGAATAACAAGAATCGACGAGGCTTAGGATATGTCCAAGATGACACTAACTTACATATTACTGATTATTCCAAGCCCATTCAGTTCATCAGTGCGGGATTTCTTGAACAGATCCCCTCAGCACATTCAGAGACAGTTGCAGCCAACCAGCAGTGCATGCAACCCAAAGTTGCAGAAAAAGAGAATTCCACGCAACCTGAACTTGAGGTCACACCGAAATGTTCTCATTGTCAAAGAACCGGTCATATGGAAGATCAGTGTTTTGATCTCCATCCCTGTAGCCATTGTGGCAAGTGCAATCATTCCTCAGACAAATGTCGCAATCGACACAAATCATCAAGGTTGAAGATACATTATGAATGGATCGACTGTTGGGAATGGTCATCCACAGTTAAAAGATTGCTTCAGTTCTACAACCGCATACGATCACACATTATGCAGCCCACACTGAAAAGATGATGGTACTCTCATACAATTGAATGGGGGAGTACAACAGTGTAAAACTCCTACACCTGAAGGGGGGGAGTTCAGGAATATTTTATAGAGAAGCGTCTCTCCTTTCAGCTAACAAAGGGGGGAAAATGTCAATGAGATTGACAGTGGTTGTCAGACTGAAAGTCTCGACACAACCAGCAAAAGTAGCCAGTGGGCATCTTCAACAGCTAATGGGCATCAACAAAATTGCCAGTGGGCATCAACAAAATTGCCAGTGGGCATCAACAACTTTTCCAGTGGGCATCAACAAATTTATATGTACTTTTTAACTTAAACGTTCCTCCTGGTTTGTCCAAAACAAAGGCCATATTCTTGAAACTAAAAGTTGTAAATTTTTGCATTCTGGAAAAAGTGTTATATTGGAAAACTTCTGGTGGTGTATTGCTTAAATGTTTTCCTGAAGAAGATGTTGATAGGATCATGCATGAATTTCATGTAGGAGAGTGTGGAGGCCATTTCTATTGGAAAAACACTATTAATAAGATCCTTAAGGCTGGTTTCTATTGGCTTACCCTCTTCCAAGACATCCACAAAATGGTAATTTCCTATCTAAATGCCAAATTTGAGGGAAAAAGAAAGCTGCTACCTTTACCATTACAGCCAATTTCTGTTGAAGCTCCTTCTCAACAGTGGGGTCTAGATTTTATTGGATAAATCCATCATTATTCCTCTGCCCAGCATAAGTGGATCCTTACTACAACTGACTATTTTACTAATTGGATAGAAGCCATTCCCTCCAGGACTGCCACAGACTTAGTAATTATCAAATTCCTTGAAAACAACATTCTATCTAGGTTTGGCTGTCCTAGGAAAATTATTACTGATAATGATACTGCCTTTAGATCCAAGAAAATGGTGGAATTTTGCAACATATATCACATTACTTTGGGACATTATACAAGTTATTAACCTCAAGGTAATTGGTTGGTTGAATCCTCAAATAAAATATTGGTGAACATCATTAATAAGTTACTGGAAAAAAACAAGAAATCATGGAACAAAAAATTGGTACATGCACTATGGGTAGATAGGCTAACAAATAAGAAGTCAATTGATATGTCCACATATTATCTAGTGTATGGAATAGATGCAGTCTTTCCAACAAACTTGGGAGTGCCAGTAATGAATATCATTCAAGAAGTGTAGTATGAAGAAAATGACATACAAAGGAGAATCAACCAAACTATTCAACTGCAGCAAACCAGAGAAGGAGTATACAACAGGACACAACTGGTACAATAGATAATTTTTGACAAAAGGACCAAGGAAAATTATTTTAGTAATGGAGACAAAGTACTGAAATGGGATTCAAGAAGAGAGGACAAAGGCAAGCATGGAAAATTTGACAACTTATGGAAAGGTCCATACATCATTCATTTTGCAAGAGGTAATAATGAATTTTTCTTACAAGAGATGGATGGAGCATAATTGTTTGGAGGTCCTATCAATGGTAGGATGCTCAAGCATTATTTCAGTTAAGAATCTTAGTTTAAAGCTTTCTTCATTGTAAATAACATTGCTTAAACAAAGTCTCAGAAAATTGATATAAAAAGAAAGAAAGAAAGGAAAAAAAGAGGGTAGATAAAAAGAAAAAGGTAAGCCCCATACCAAAAAAAATGAATATTTCTGAAAGTGTGCAAGTCCAAATGCCACTACTTTTGAAAAGGAAGTCTTGTTCAATCATACAGCCTAATCATGATTGTACAAATTTCGAATTTTTGCTTATGTTCGAAAATGAGGATTTTCCAAACCGTTTAAACTTGGCTTATCGGTAGGTAGATAGAAAATGACATTGGTTCCAAAGCCTAAAACTAAACCAATAAGATAAGTGAGGGATAAGAGATAAATGAAAGATTCAAGATCAAAGCCCTCGGTTTAGTTTACTTTTTGCAAAAATAATATTGTGTGCAGCTTGTCTAAAATGCCACAATTCATGATGATCAAACTGCTTAATCTTGATTCATTCATGCTTTAAATTTAATGTTGATAGTTAGTGAATGAAAATATGTCAAACTATTTAAGCTTGGTAGATAAATAGGTAGGTAGAGAATAAAAGAGCTCATCAGTCTAATCTGAGCCTTTGGAAGTTATAAGGGTAGAGATAGATAGTTTTCTTTCGAAAGAAAAATGATGTCAAGGGTTTGAAGTCCAAATAAAACTAAGAAATGAAGAAAAAATATTACAGAAGGTGATGGGTAGGCAGAATTGATTTTTAGGAAGCATGGTTTTAAATTTTTGAAGGTCACAATTACAAAGAGTTGCAGCATATCAGCAATTTCAGAATGAAAATCAGCCAAATACAAACATGCCACTGATCTACGAAATCTAGAGATCTGAGATTCTTGACACCTCCTAAAGGAGATGCCCTCCCTATCTAGAGCCACTTTTAGTCTCTTGTATTCTACAGTATCATTAGATGACTATGGATTTTTTACAGTCTACTGAAAATAACATTCCCTGACTATCATTTATTTTCAGAAATCTCGCTGCCTTCATTATTTGCCATTTAACCTATTCACTATCTCTCATATTACCTATTCAGATCACTCTCTTACTCTGGAATTCCGTGTTTGAACCTAAAACCCTCATTCTTACCTCTTTCCCTACCTAAAACCCCACTCCTATTGCTAAAAACGTCTCGCCCTCATTCATTTCCCCTTCTTCCATCAAAACAATGTAAAAACCCCATTTTTTACATTATTTCAAGATAAATTTAATTTCGTTTCGGCACCCACTCCTTTTAAATAAAACTCTGCTTATTTAAAACTACCCGACCCAATTATATTAACCCCCCGATACCCCTTATAAGTTTAAAGCACCTCCACTTTAAATACCTTCTCTGGGCCCCACTTTATTAAAACACCACATTATCACTTTAACCCATCACTTCGTTTAAATAGTCTGGCCCCACATTGCAAACCTACCCATAGTCAATGTCACTCGACCACTGTCTGATCTGCGATGTCAAATTCGATGACCTGCACGCCTTTTTGCAAACATAAATATGCGGTGGATAAAACCTTTGAGGGCTTGCCAAATGGGCAGTTTTCATGCTCGTTCTTTCCACCACCCATCGCTCATGCATCTTATCGCATCCACCCTGCCAAATACCGCTAACCGCCTAAGCCATGTGCGATAAAATGGATACCATTCTCCTACCTATCGCAAAAACCATTGACCTCCATTCGAACATGTTGAGGCCCCAAATCTCTGTGATAGGCCCCGATCCATCATGTAAACCCCTAGAATACTTCTAAAAGCCTGGAAAGCCATGGGCACATGTAGAGAATCAATAAATCCACCATATCCAGACTTTGTCCACATTTTTTCTGCTGCCTCTAGGTCATATCATTTCCCCGCAGAGGTCTTGTGTGTTTTTTATTAATAAATTTTTTGTGTTTTGCAAGTGATGGACGTACCAGGAAATGAATAAATTGCATTTCTAAATCCAAAAAATTGTTTAAACAAGTTCTGTGGGTGACTATCCAGAATGCCTTATTCACCAAAGGATTAGGAGTGTAAGATTAATTTGAATCAGCAATGGATCATGACCATTGATGATCATTCAATCCCTGCAAAAACAATAAGAGTTCTTCAATGGGCAGGATAAATAAAATGAAGGAATTTTACAGTGGCTGTGGAGAGATGAAGATAGATAAAATCACCAAATTAAATAACAGATAAAAGATTAGTCAAAGGTGAAAGAAAAGGGTAAGAGACAGAGTTAAAAATAAAGGAAAGATAAGGAAGTAGACCAAGCAGTGAGATAAAGAAAGAGATGACAGTACATCAAAGACAGGAAAGGCAGTAAAGGATTAAAGAATAAAAGATACATATGAAGACAGAATCAGAGTTTAAAAGACAAATTAAAGGTTAAATGACAAATCAAAAGAAAATCAACAAAGAAAACATATTTGAATGACAAAGGCCAATCAACCTTTACTTCTTTCAAATCACATTTTCCACCTACAGTCCAATTTTTCTAAAGGAGGCTACCTCAGTTAATGTTTCAGTCAGAGCTATTTTTAGCAGCTCCGAAGTTATTGTAAAAAGTTAAAATTAAAGCCAAATAGTCAAAAATATCCTAAAATTTAGCTCAGTAGTAAATTAGAAAGTTATTACTACAATATGTTAGTCAGAGATATTTTTCCATTGGGCCTTACATAGTCTCAATTTTCAAGCATCATTTACTCTATAGTAAATATAGATCTGTCACCCTAGATTAGGGAAACCTCCTCATATACAGTTAAATACTGCATGTATTGTTCATTATTATTGTTGGTTGGTTGTTGATGGATTAGTTGGCTACTAGGCTGGATTTTGATCAGACTCTGAGTTGCAAAGATTATTGCACTGGAGCATTGTAACTGTCTTGGAAATCAGTTATACAAGCACGTTCAGAGGATTCTTGAGCTATGTTAATGGTGATGTTATCCCTCTCTATCATTGTTTCTCCTTTGTTTATCATATTTTACATAATTTCTATGATAATAGAACATAAATTTTAGATTAAGATATGTTGTTTGGGCACCTTAATTATGTATGTTACTTTTATCTAAATGTTTTCTTCTCCAAAGTCTAATTAAAGAATTCAGGGGTGGCCTTCTCTATAGTTCCACTTAGCTTGTTACCATGAGGTTTACTTAGTATATTTTTAGCCAAAGAATTCAGGGGTGTCTTGCTCTTTGGTTTTTAACACTGTTACCGATGAAATAGGTAACCTGACCTCAAAACGGGAACTCTAGCCCAAAAACTCTCAAAAAACATGAAAAAACACCAAAAAAAAAAAAATGTGTCTTCCAGAACGCACTTGTTTTTTTTTTAAGGTCAAATTTCAACATTTTCTAAAATTATGCTAAAAACAAAATTGTTTGTTGAAAAAATGATTGAAAAAACACCCCAAAAAAAAGAAGTGTATCTTCCAGAACGCACTTAGTTTTTTTTTAAGGTCAAATTTCAACATTTTATAAAATTATGGTAAAAACAAAATTGTTTCTTGAAAAAATGATTGAAAAAACACCCTCAAAACAAAACTAGTTGATGCTGGAATAACAAAAAAATATATATATGTCATAATTTTGGCATTTTTAAAAATAGAAGTAACATCTTTTAATTTTTAAAATTCAAACATTAAAAAAAAACCTAAAATTTAAGAAAAAAAATAAATTTAAAAAATAAAAACATTTAAAAGCTTAAAATTTAAAAATATATGAAGATAAAAAAAATAAAAATAAAAACAAAGTAAAAATTTTAATTCAATCATTAAAAAAAAACTTAAAATTTAAGGAATTTTTTTTTTAAAAATAAACCAAAAAAAAATTAAGATTAAAATTTAAAAAAATATAGAAATTAAAAAATAAAAATAAAAACAAAATAAAAATATTAAATATAAAAAAAAAGGTTAAAAAAAGAAGGAAATTATAAAAAAGAAAATACAGAAATTAAATTTAAAAAAGAAAAAGAAAATGCTTATTAAATTTAAAAAAAGAAAAAACAAATTTGAAACAAATAATTAAATTTAAGGAAATATATTAAATTTAATAAATTTAAAAATTCAAAATTAAAAAAAAAACACTATTCAAATTAAAAGGAAAAAAAAAAAAAAAAAATAATTACAAATAAAAAATAAAAAATAAAAATAAAATACAATGAAAATATTAAATTTAAAACAATATATATTAAAAAAACAAATAAACTATAAAAAATAAATTAAATTTAAATTATAGAAAATAAAATATATATATGAATTTAAATTAAAATAGAAATATACATCAAATTTTATTAAATTAAAAAAAAGGTTAATATTAAATTAACAAATTAAATTTAAAAACAAAAATATTAAATTTTAATAAATAAATGAATAAACAAATAAATTTTGAAAGAAAAAATAAATTTTAAATATAAAAGAAAAAAAAAATATTGTTAAATGAAAAACTTTAAAAATAATTAAAAATTGAAAATTGAAAAAAAGAAAAAAGAAATATTAAATAAAAAATAATTAAAAAAAAAAAATTAAAAAAAATTAAGTTTCATTAAAAAAAAATCTAATTTTAAATACACAATTTTAATTGAAATAAAAAAATATAAAAATTTTATGTAATTAACAAAAAAAAATAATAAAAAAGTAAAACATTTAAAAAAAATATTAAATCCAAATAAATTAAAAATATATATATAAAATTTATTGAATTTTATAAAATTATATTAAAAAACTAAGTTAATAACAAAGAAAAATTATGAAATTTAAAAAAAAAAAATCAATTAAATAAAAAAATTTGGCAAAATTTAATAAAAAATTATTAACAAAAAAAAAAAACAATTTAAAACAAAAAAATAATAAAATTAAAAAAAATTAAAACAAAACCAAATTTATTTTAAATAATTAAAAAAAATTAATATTTTGAAATTTAAAAAAAAAATTAAAAAAAATTAATATTTTGAAATTTAAAAAAAATAAAAAATAAAAATAAAAATAAAATCAATTAAAAATCCGGGGGCCGCCCAAGCGGGCGGGCCGATTGATTTTTTTTTTAATTTTTTTATTTTTAATTGATTTTTTAAAATTTTTTTTTTTTATTTTTAATTGATTTTTTTTATTTTTTATTTTTTATTTTTTTAATTTCAAAAAATAATTTTTTTTTTCAAAAAATTAATTTTTTTTTAATTTAATATTTTTATTTAAAATAAAATTCGTTTTTTTTTTTTTTAATTTTTAATATATATACACATCTAATTTTAATTTGATTTTATTTTTATTTTTTATTTTTTATTTAATTTTTTATATTTTTATTTTAATTTGATTTTTTTTTTTTAAATTTTTTTTTTCTTGTTCAGACTAATCCTAATTTTTTCCATTTTTTCTCCTCCCATGCCACCCACGGGTTTCGAACCGGTGACCTTACAAAACAGTGCACCCCATCACCGACTGTTCTACACCACGTGGGCTTTTTTTTTTTTTAAATTGAATTTCAAAAAATTTAAAATTATTTTTTTAATTCAATTTGTTTATTTTTTTTTATATTTAATATTATAGAATAATTATTTTTTTTAAATTTAAAATTTAAAATTTATTTATTAAATTTATTAAATTTTAATTTAATTTAATTGTTTTTCTTAATTTTTTCGTTTATTTAGTTTTTCATTTTTAAAATCTATAAATGGTTTCATTAAAAAAAAAAAAAAAAACACTAAATCTATGTATATTTGTTTTTTAATTATTTGCACGTTGTTTTTTTCATTTTTTTGTTTTTTAATGATAGGTTTTTTTTTTTGGTTAATAATTTTTTTATTTTCTTTTTCTTTTTCAATTTTAATTGTTTTTTTTTAATTTGTTTTTTTTGTAAATTTTAAAATTTGTATTTTTTTCCTTATTATTATTATTTTTTTTAATTTAAATTTTTAAATTTAAATTTTTTTTTTTAATTTTTTTTTTCTAAATTTTAATTTTGTAATTTTAATTATTTTAATTTTAATTTTTTAAATATATATATATTTTTTAATACATTGTTTTTTTTAATAAGTTAGAAGGAAATGTTTTTGATTTTTTTTTTTTTTAAATTTTTTGGTCAATTTTTGTTTTTTTTCTTTAAATTATGTGTTTTTTTTCTTCAAATTTTGTCATTTCCTTTGATATAATTTTCAAATATTTTTGTTTTTTTATTTATTTTTGTTTAAATTTTTTATTTTTATGAGCTATTTTTGTTTTTTTTTTACATTTTTATTGGTTTTTTTATTGTTTTTATATATATATTTTTTATCTAAGTTTTGTGTTTTATTACCAACATGAAAATCACCACTCTAAAAAAAAAAGGTTGATGCAGCATCAATAAGTTTCAAAATTAGCATGAAAATCACTGCTCTAAAAAAAAAAGGTTGATGTAGCATCAATACCTTTCAAAATTAGCATGAAAATCACTGCTCTAAAAAAAAAGGTTGATGCAGCATCAATACATTTCAAAATTAGCATGAAAATCACTGCTCTAAAAAAAAAAAAAATTGATGCTGCATCAATACATTTCAAAATTAGCAAAATTAGCATGAAAATCACTAACATTTTAAAACAAATATTCATACTTCATAAATAAAAATTTTAGAGTGTCAAAAATGTGCACCAAAAAAAAAAATGGTGATTTTGCATCACCACTTTTCAAAATCGGGTGCTTTTTATGCTACCAAAAAAAAGTAGGTAACATTGCGGTTACCTATTTCATCAGTAACATTGTTTTTTCTTAAACTGTTGTCTTAAAGGCCTTCTTTGAAGTTTAGTTAAAGAATTCAGGGGTGTCCTGCTCTTTAATTTCATTGAACTGTTATCTTGAATGTTTTCTTTGTCTGAAAGTAATGGCTAAAGAATTTAGGGGTGTCCTGCTCTTTAGGATTACTAGATTGTTATCTTAAAGGTTTTCTTAGTAAATTTTGATTAAAGAATTTAGGGGTATCCTGCTCTTCAATTTCTCTTAAACATTTGTCTCAAAGGCTTTTCTTTTTGAAGTATAGTTAAAGGATTCTTAATTTCCCTTTAGATTTACTACATTCACAACTTGTTGTCATTTCATATTTCATCTAACCTAAAAAGATCCACTTGATATAGTTAGCTTTCCCTATGAATACCCTTGCCTAATTGATGTACAATTAAAAACTTTTATGACTTCATAGCCCAATGGATTAAGCTTCACACAGTATATTTTTTCAATCTAAAATCAATCAATAAATCAATCAATCAAACAAACAAACAAAACAAATAAAACAAACAATCCCAAGCTTCATAACTAGCCTAAAATTAGAAAAACATAATCATAAAGATAAATCAGTTAATCATAAACATAGAGAGAGCCCTCTTTGAGCCTAGGAAGGCTAGGTCCTTGGACTCCTAAGTGGTTTGATGTGGTTCCCTGCTACTTGTTCTTTCCAATCTTGCAAATCACAGGGAGCCAACACACGAAATCCCAACACCTTTAAATATTATCACAACGTAATAGTCAATCATGTAAAAAATACTAATACAATCATGTCTCATGTAAATTTACACTATTTCAAACCAAAATTTAAAACACACTCATTAGCATAGAAAATACATGTGGAACACTTATCTTGTAAGTTTTGGGCAACTAAGTCTAGAACTATGAATCCCCACCCAACCATAGATAGTTGGAGCCAGTTCCCATTTACAGCGATCACCCTCGATCCAAATTCGAAATACTGAGGGGTATTTTCTCAAGGGTTGAAACAAAAACTTTAGTTGTTCCAAGGACTTCAAAGATATTTCCACCTCCACTCTCCAACTAAGTTTCAAGAAAAAATATTCTCATGGAGTCGAGAGGCTCACTATCTCCACCCTTCAAAATTTAACAATGTGATTCCACCCAACTTAGGGACTCCAGAAAAATAGTAAAATCAAACATACAAGAAGGAAGCCATCTATAAATCCTCAAGTAATTTTCCAAAGAAAACTCCCCCCACCCCATCCCTTCGATATTTGGCGAGAATCACCATCTCCACCCTCTGGACAATAGGAACTCGAGAGGCAATTCTTCCCCACATGTAAGTGACTCTTCCTTAATTATTTCCAACCAAAATTTATCTCCCTACTCTTATATGTCTTCTCTGCATTTTCTCATATAGGTTGCTCGAACCTCATTCTTTACTCTCTTTAAAGTGTTGTCTCTGTTGTTTTTACCCTCTTCTTTCTCCATATGTTTCCATGTTGTTCCCCACAACTCCTGATTCTCCTCTTTGTTGTTGCACTCTCTCAACGTCATGATTTTTCTGACCATATATGAAAAACATAAACTTCTTAGTAGGTGGGGTCATGCCACATATCCCCCATGTATTGTATATTAATTTCACTCCAACATCCCCCTCTTAGCTTGCGTGCCTTGGGCATAATTGCTCAACTACATTGTCCTCTCTTGGTTGCATTTTTCTCCAAGGAAGCACGAACCTTGTCCCTTTTTCCAACTTCCTATTACTGGCATGCTCCATATCATTTATAATTCATACCTACCAACCTCCTTGGATGGAATAGAAATTAAAAATACCAATAAATTACCCTCCTCAGTCTCTAGAATCAGTGTCCCATTTCTCATCCCATATTTCTTTTATAAAAGTATGTACATTGGATACATGAGTTTAAGAAATTGGGGTTGCCACAAAATGGACCAAGGACTATGAACCAATGATATGCAATGAAAGTATAGGGATTAATAGGCCTAATACATGGCAATATGAATGATCTATCATGGTGTTGTAGTACTCAACAACCCCCCCATTATGGTAAAAAATAGATTTAATAAATAATGGAGAACCTTTATAATTTTAGTTGAAATCCTTTTAGTTAATAAAATAGGACTTTTTTTAGTTTTATTTATTTTACCGAGATATAAACTATCAGGACTTGATGTTGATTCAATGCTTCAAAGGGTAGAAAAAAACTCTCTTAAAAGGTTTCTTATTGCAATCGTGACTCACAACTTTGGTATGTACCGCCCCTCCAGGAGAAAACCCTGATGAGAATTCCTCGATTAAGAAAAATGGGAAAGGTCTAAATGCCTTAAATAAAACATGAGGAAATCCTCAATATTACTAAATTTAAACAAAACAATGTTAATTCAATATTGCAATCAAGATAATCACCATATTGCAATAAGAAATGTATCGCATGCTAAATACTATTGTAACTTAACCAATATTCTTACATGGAATCCCAACACCTTTAAACATTATCACAACACAATAGTCAATCATGTAAAAAATACTAATACAATAATGTATTATGTAAATTTACACTATTTCAAACTATAATTTAACACACATTCATTAGCATAGAAAATACATGTGGAACACTTCTCTTATAAGTTTTGGGCAACTAAGTCTAAAACTATGAATCCCCACCCAACCATAGATAGTTGCGGCCAATTCTCACTTACATATATCACCCCCGATCCAAATTCGAAATACTGAGGGGTCTTTTCTCAAGGGTTGAAACACAACCTTTAGTTTTTCTAGGGACTCCAAATATCTTTCCACTTCCACCCTCCAACTGAGTTTCAAGAAAAAATATTCTCATGGAGTCGAGAGGCTCACTATCTCCACCCTTCAAAATTTAACAATGTGATTCCACTCAACTTAGGGACTCCATTATAGTAGTAAAACCAAACATACAAGAATGAATCCATCTTTAAATCCTCAAGAATTTTCCCACGAAAACTTCCCCCACCCCATCCCTTCGATATTTGGCGAGAATCACCATCTCCACCCTCTAGACGCTACAGACTCAAGGGGAAATTTCATCGCCACATGTAAGTGATTCTCCCTTAATTATTTCCAACCAAAATCTATCTCCCTAATCCTATATATATTCTCTGCATTATCTCATATAGATTTCTTGAACCTCATTCCTACTGCTCTTTAAAGTGTTGTCTATGTTGTTTTTACCCTTTTCTTTCTCCATATGTTTCCATGTTGTTCCCCACAACTTTTATTTTCCTCTTCGTTGCTACACTCTCTCGATGTCATGATTTTTATGAACATCTATGCAAAACATAACCTTCTTAGCATGTGGGGTCATGCCATATCTCCCCCATGTCTTTTCTATTAATTTCACTCCAACGTCCTCCTCTTAGCTTGTGTGCCTTGGGCATAACTGCTCAACTACATTGTCCTCTCTTGGTTGCATTTTTCCCCAAGGAAGCACGACCCTTAAACTTTTTTCCAGCTTCCTATTAATGGCATGCTCCATCTAATTTAGAATTCATACCTACCAACCTCCTTGGATGGAATAGAAATTAAAAATACCAAGAAATTACCCTCCTCAGTCTCTAGAATCAATGTCCCATTTCTCATCCCATATTTCTTTTAGAAAAGTATTTACATTGGATACATGAGTTTAAGAAATTGGGGTTGCCACAAAATGGACCAAGGACTATGAACCAATGATATGCAATGAAAGTATAGGGATTAATAGGCCTAATACACGGCAATATGAATGATCTATCATGGTGTTGTAGTACTCAACAACCCCCCCATTATGGTAAAAAATAGATTTAATAAATAATGGGGAACATTTATAATTTTAGTTGAAATCCTTTTAGTTAATAAAATAGGAATTTTTTTAGTTTATATTGATTTTAACGAGAAATAAAACTATCGGAACTTGATGTTGAATCAATGCCTCAAACGGTAAAAAAAACGCTCTTAAAAGGTTTCTTATTGCAATCGTGACTCACAATTTTGGTATGTACTGCCGCTCTAGGAGAAAACCTTGATGAGAATTCCTCGATTAAGTAAAATGGGAAAAGTCTAAATGCCTTAAATAAGGTGAAAAAGGCTTCCATGCATATACTACTCAATGCCAACCCCACTGCTACACCACATCATGTATCAAAATTTCATATCGACAAATTTCCGATCAACAATATCTCCACCCCCTCGATAAAACCTCTCTCCCGATATCGCAACACCTGATATCGCATCCATGCATCACTTCACTCATATCACATCGATCGATTGGAAGTTCCTTTTAATAATCCCTGATATGAAACCCTTATATAAAATCCTATGATAAAGCCTTCCCACCTTTATAAATGTGACCATTATGTGCATATAGAAAAAAAATAATATCACAAGTTTAAAGTTGTGCATCCAAAATAAAATTACGATGTGAAACCTCCAATAGATGCTAACCTAGAAAAAAGCCACATGAATTTAAGTTTATCCATTAATTTCCAAGTGTAACGAATTCTCTCTTGTCAAAGTCACAAATGATTCAATCACTACAATTTATTGTTAAATGATTTCATTCCTAAAGGCATGGATTGTTATCGTGTGTATCAATTCCTTAGCTATTTATGTAAATTCAGAAAGTTTTTTGCTCATTCTTTGTATTTTTCCTCACAAACTAGCCCTGGCGAACAAAGTTCAAAAGAAGAACAAGAAGCCAACGACACAACCGTAGTTGGTTCCAACTACTTCAGAAGTAAATAAAATGCTTGCACTATTCTTAGATACTACATGCACACCAACGCTGGAACCTCTTCTTGGGAGGCTATGTATAAATTTTTGTAAGAGGAAGAACCTAGAATCATGAAAAAAGAAGCCATGGAAGATGACTCTACATCTGCTTTTGAAGCTAGTTGGAACAACATCGCCAATCCCCATCTACATTGAACTGTTGCTCAACTAAAAGTTCTTCATAGCACAGACATGGTAAAATGGATCATTGATAACCTAAATATCCCAAAGAGGAATTTTATAATCTCAAATAAAATAGTAATTGAGGCATTCTTGAGTGAAGACTTGAGGAAAATGTACCACCTGCCAAAACGACAAAAGATATATGACAAAGATTTTGTTCACAATTTTGCAGCAGAAAATTAATTCGATTCAAAACCAATTAGATAGGGGAGAAGAGACCCTAATAAGCACAAACATGAAGACAAGGGCCCATGTATTCAATCACCTCCTTTACTGGCCCATATTGTTACATTGCTACTATGATGTGTATATTATATGGGTATCCCAATACCTAGGAATTCTCAGTTGAATGGGTACCTTTGATTGATGCTGCTTCAAATGCTATATAATGGGTTGGGAAACTATTTTATCCAATAATATGGCCACCCAAATTTTTTCTTACAAAAGTAAACACAAATTTTCTACTAAAACCATGCCCACTTTCTACATGAGTTCATATATTATGGAAAATGTCTACTTCACTTCTACTTTCCCATCCATGGGATGGAAATGGACCCTAGAAGACCCCAATCCTATTCACATTTACCATGATATACTCTTGGAGTCCAATTTCCAACCACATTTCTATAAAATATTCCACAGGGTTATGCTTCTGATATTCCAAGATGTTTTTAATGAAAAATCCCCCAAACTTTCCACTGAAGCCAGTGATGATTTTACAGCTATAGGAAAATGGTTCGGGGAAGAGTATTTTACCTATGTTTTAGTTTTTGGTAGTTTAACCAACCCACATGTTCTTCCACTCTATGTGCTTGATAATCTTTTAGCCTGGGAAATTGCTTACTAGACTGTTGGAAATGTCCTAACAAAATCCCTAAAAGAAGATAAGAAATCCATTTGGCCACCTTTTCCTATTCAATGTGGATTTTATGCCCTGGAAAATTTCAAGCACGTTGTGCTTGAAATCGACAAAATCCAATGCTTAAATTTTCCCACTATCCCAAGTTGACAGTATGATTCAAATGACACATCAAATAATTTCACCAAGCAAGTCAAAGTAAGTTATTTCACACACGAACTTGACGTTTTTGATGATTTATTTTAATTGGCCCAGACTTATTCGCATGTGAAAAGTTTAGAAACTTCCCGATTGAGTGCATAATAATTAAATATTTTCATACATTATAGAAATAAAAGGTTAGAAAGCCTGCCTCTAGACTCATTGAGGATTCCTCAACCAAATACTCAACAAGACAAAGCTTTGATGATATCGTCAAAAGAAAGTGATACAACACATGTAAAAGAAAAGGTCTCATCATCAACTAATAAGGCCAAATAATCACAATTAGGCAGTGAGCTAGATGAAATATGGAATTAGTTTGATCAAGATATCAATAATATAGAATCCCAGAAGTTAAAAACTCCACTTCATAAAGAAATAAGTCATACTCCTAACAATACTATGAAGACCTCACTCACTACTAGGGCTTCCGACAAATAAGTCAATACTTGTTATGAAACCAGCTCCAAAAATAGAAGAAAAGAGAGATCAACGCCTTATAATTCAGCCACTTCGAGGGGGAAACCTCCTTTACATTACATAAATAAAAATTTTGTGGATGATACAAATGAAAAAAACTCCTTCTATATATAGGAGTGCATGGGGTCACAATATAATCCTAGCCAACCTAACAATAATAATGTAAGGGAATAATAATAATAATATTGGGGTTACATGGGTACAACAATAACAATAAGGGGGTTACACTAACAACAATAAGGGACTATACTATTAATATAGGGACCTAACATGCTTCTCTCCTTCAAAAAAGTGTTTTCCTCAATGCTTGAGTAACTCTGGATGCTTCTGTATAAAATTCTCATCCTCCCATGTAGAATATTCAGTGGGTAAGTTCCTCCACTTGATGAGATTGTAATATTCCAAATCTGGTGTTAGGTCTCTATATTAATAGTATAGTCCCTTATTGTTGTTTTTTTTTTTTTGCTAAATTAGTCTAATTCTATTTATGAAAATATAGTGGTACAAAACTGCCCCAGTTCAGCTGAGCTAGCCTGAAACTGGGCTTGAAAAACAAGCAGAAGGCTGATACTGAGCTGCCCATGTAGGGAAACCAGCTCTATAATAGCCATCTCACCGCCCTTGTATAGGGAAACCGGTGTATCAGTAATAATTGTTATGCAACAGTGATAGAAAGCTAGAACTACTAGTAACAACAAACAAGAAGCTGTAATATGTTGTATATAACCAGCATCGCTAACAAAATAGAGAGGTTTTAAGACCATACTGCGCCTGATCATTGCTGCTTCAGTTGGAGTGGGCAGGAGATGGCTGTTCCTCCACTATTGGGCAGCTGAACTTTTCATCAGGATCCTCCGCTTCAGTGCTTCTGTTGGGGTCTTCTGCATCTTGTTCTGCTTCAGCTTTTACCTGCATCGAAGAGGGGCCAGAAGGGGGGTTGGCTAAGCCAACGGGTTCAAGAGGGCTCGCAAGGGGCGTAGAAGCAGAAGTGGGGTGAAGGTCAACAGTAGAGGGAGGAGTATTGAGCGAAACAGGAGCGGAAGCAGGCCACGCGGAGTGCTGTGGATGGCATCCTCACGAAGGGTAATAGTGATGTAAGCTGTAATAGAAGGGCGATTAAAAACACTGTCAAACCTCAATTCCACCCTCTGCGTGGTCTGGCGTATGGAATGACTGCTAGCTGGCTGAGAGGCGGGGGTGGAGAGACGAGAGGGGCCTTCAGGTGGCAAGGAGGTCGGGGGCCTACCATGCTCAGAAACGAAGGTGAAATCAGAGAAAGTTCTGCTGGAAGAGGGGTGTTCCCCAGCCGAGCCTCCTCGAGCGCTGCCTCTGCGGGCAGTCATACGTTGCCTAAGTCGAGGCATGGCGAAATCCCGAGGAGCTGTGCCGAGTGTCTCGTGAGTCTGGAGAGGAGCGGCAATAGAATGAAAATCAGGACCAGGCTGAGACACAGCAGGATGTTGAGATTGAGCAACTGAATTGCCTGAAGCACCAGGGAAAAAAACGCTATTTGAGAAATGCGCTCCCTGAACAAATTATTTGCAGGTGTAAAGAGAACACCTTCTGCCTGTGGCTGTGCGAGCGCTTGGCTCGTCACAGTGGGCAGGGCATTCACCGTTTAAAGGGACCATACCAAGACGTAAAGAGACTGCAAGCTCTGCAAACCATTGAAGCTCTGCGACCATGATGCGTGAACCAGACGGAAGAATGAACATGTTATGCCGGCGCGAGAGGTAGTTAAAGCCATCCGCCTGCAAATTAAATGCTGTGTTAATTACGCCATGGGTGGCCATGTGGCCTCCACGCGCCAGGTACCTTGGGATATGGCCGGGAGCATTAGGCTCCATAACTCTAATTAACAACCGCATCCGGTGAGTCCCTTATTGTTGTTAGTGTAACCCCCTTATTGTTATTATTGTACCCTTGTAACCCCCATTTTATTATTATTGTGCCCTTAAATTATTATTGTTAGGTCGGCTAGGATTACATTGTAGCCCACTAGGATTACATTATGGCCCCATGGACTCCTATATATAGAAAGGAGGTTTTGTAAATTGAATCATCCAAGAATTGTTCATTTATGTAATGTATTGGAGGTTTCCCCCTCAAAGTGGCTTATTTCTAAGGCGTTGATATCTCCATTCTTCTATTTTTGGAGCTGGTTACACAACATTTGGTATCAGAGCTTTGGATTCTAGGGTTTCGCTGCTCCAAATAGGTCATTGTGGCATTTTCGCTATAACTTTTTTCTTCGAAGTTTTAGAAGCTGAAATTTTTAGGGTGTGAATCTAAAATCCTAAGGAATATTTTATAAACATTTTAGAGCTTGGTTTGCAATATTTTCGGAGATATCATCTGTGGAAGTTAGGTCTTTTTTCAGGCTCCTAAACCGGTCATCGTGGAATTTGCGCTATAATTTTTTTTTTACGAAGTTTCAAAATCTGAAATTCATATGGTGTGAAGCTGAAATCCTGAGGAAATTTGTCAAAAAATTTCAGATCTTGGTTCGCAATATGTTTGGAGATATGATCTGTGGATAGTAGTGCTTTTTCAGGCTCCTGAATTTCATCTCAAAGAGGTGATCGTGGGAAAAGTTCAATAACTCTCTCTCTAGGGATTGGATTGGAGTGCCGTAAAAAGTGATTGAAATTAAACAGACTGTAGTTTCTTGGATATCAATTTCAGAGACAAAGAACGAAACAGTGACACGTGGAAATTCGTACAAGTTTTCTCTACTGATCCAGTCCAAAATTAGGTCATTGTGGGAGATTGGACACAACTTTGTCTTGGAGAATCCAAATCAGGTCATACCTATGGCATTCAAAAGATAATTCAGAGGGCTACGTTGGTACCGAAATTTAGATATTGAAGTGCTGCAATCACAGATATAATCCAATTTTAATATCAAGCTTCTCAAAAGCAAGAAAAAGGTGTGTATTTTTTTTCGAATTGCATAAGTCTTGTTTGAAGAATCAATTTGAATTGATTCCAAGGGAATATTGTAGAATAGATATCAATATTGGGTTCTAAAATATGCCTCGTAGAATAATTCAACACCCATTAAGCCTTCAGAAGGCTCTACTATGACTCATGAAGATGAAGAATTGCAACATGATCTATCAAAATTACAAGAGCAAGTGCAACAAATTTCACTAACGCAAAGAGCAACAAAAAATGATATGGAAGTTTTGAAGAAAGGCATGGAAGCTAAGATGGATGGCGTGGAAGCTAATATGGATGGCATGGAAACTACGATGGATGACATGAAATACAACATGGAAAACATGAAGAATGATCTCAAAGCAGACATCGAAGGTTTGACAAAGTTGATACAAGAAAGGTTTCCTAATGGTGAAAATATAGTAGAAGAACCTCATGATGAGAACAAAATAAATGTTAATCGTGATTTCATAAACTCTAATGTTGGCGGTAAGAACCACCATATTCCAAAAATGGGTATGAGGAAGTTTTATGGAAAGGATCCTCTAAAATGGATACTACTGATGGAGCAATATTTTGATCTCCATAACGTGCAAAACACACAAAAGGTACGCATTGCAACTTTACATTTAGAACAAAATACATTTGTATGGTATCAATGGCTTTGCTCTCGTAAACAAATTGTCACTTGGTCAATTTTTATGGAAGAAATGATAGCACATTATGAGGATACAAAGAGCAACACCTTCTTTAGCCAATTGATAAATCTCAAACAAAAGGGTTTAGTGGGGCAGCACATTGAGGACTTCCAAAAATTGAATATAAGGGTAACTGATATTCCAGAGGAACACATGATTGATCTCTTCATAGGCACTTTAAAGGATAACATCCAACATGAAGTTCGCGTTTTGGAACCCGATTCATTGGAGAAGGCATTCAGGTTGGCAAGAAAAATTGAATGTAAAATTATGGCGACAAGGAAGCCTACCACTCACTTCTATAAAGAAGGAAGTGTTTCTACACCTAGATTTCCACAACCTACAAGGTTGACACCACAACAATTGAAGAAAAAAGAGCAAAAGGGCTTTGCTATAATTTTGATAGAAAATACACTAAAGGTCATAAGTGTGCTGAGAAGAAATTATTTTACATAGATTGTGAAGAGGAAGAAGAAAATGAACAAGAAGAGGATATACACCAGGAACCAGCCCTAGAAGAGGAAGAAATGAATTCGACCATATCGTGTAATGCACTGGCAGGAATTACCACTCCTCAAACTCTCAAGATAGAAGGACATATCAAGAAGAAAAAGGTAATAGTGTTGATTAATTCAGGTAGCACCCATAATTTTATTCATTGTAAGGTAGCCAAGGAATTAAATTGTTTCCTATACCCAGCACCAGAATGTCAAGTGATGGTTGCAAATGGAGGAACTATAAATTTCTCTCGGAAATGCCATAATATCAAGCTAACCATGGGGGAATATGTATTGACTAGTCCAATGCTTTCCATTCCTATGGGAGGTGCTGATGTTGTACTAGGAGTAGAATGGTTACAATCTTTGGGGACGGTAGCTTTTAATTTCAAGAACTTTTCTTGAAATTTTTTTCAGAAGGAAAGGAAGTCGAATTACGGGGTATTGAAGGGAAGCCAGGAAGGATAATAAGCTCTAATGTCATGACAAATCTTCTAAAGAAAGAACAACGAGGCGTAATTGCACAATTATGCTCACTAGAAGTTCCGACATCAAAATCATCTATTTCTGCAGATCTCCAACAAGTCTTGGACAATCATTCCAAGGTGTTTGAAACTCCCAAAGGACTCCCACCTATTCGTGATCATGATCATGCTATTCATTTGATTCCAGAAGTGTTCCTCCAAACATCAGGCCTTATATATATCCTTACGTCCAAAAGAGCGAAATTGAACGTATGATTGCAGAAATGTTAGAGGCGGGTATAATTCAACCTAGTCAAAGTTCTTTCTCTGCTCCTGTAGTATTGGTACACAAGAAGGATGAATCATGGTGAATGTGTCCGGATTATAGGGAGCTCAATAAGCTCACCATTAAAGACAAATTTCCCATTCCTGTGATTGATGAATTATTGGATGAATTACATGGAGCGATTTATTTTACCAAGTTGGATCTTTGTTCAGGATATCATCAAATTAGAATGAAGACTGAAGATATTCCAAAAACAGCATTTCGAACTCATGAGGGTCATTATGAATTTTGGTCATGCCTTTTGGCCTTACCAATGCACCTTCTACATTTCAAGGGTTGATGAATTCCATTTTCAAACCCTTCCTTAGAAAATTTGTGATAGTATTTTTTGATGATATACTAATCTACAGTAGGTCTTGGAAGGATCATGTTGAACATGTTGACAGGGTGCTCAAACTATTGCAGGAGAAACAATTATATGCAAAAAAATTCAAATGTTTCTTTGGAGTACAAGAGGTGGAATATTTGGGTCATATTGTATCTCACGAGGGTGTGAAAGTAGACCCTAACAAAATTAAAGCCATTAAGGAATGGAAAGTCCCCACAACTATAAAGAAGTTGCGAGGATTTCTCGGGTTAACAGGGTATTATCGCAAGTTTGTTAAGAATTATGGGAGAATAGCAGCACCTCTAACAACATTATTGAAGAAAGATGCATTTTCATGGACTCCCGAAGCAACTAAGGCCTTTGAACGTCTTAAAGAGGCAATGTGCCTAGCACCGGTCTTAGCTACGCCAGACTTCACAAAAACCTTTATTGTGGAATGTGATGCCTCAAGAAATGGAATTGGTGTGGTTTTAATGCAGGAAGGAAGACCCATTGCTTTTGAAAGTCATCCAATCAAAGGAAAGTATTTACAGAAACCTATTTATGAGAAGGAAATGTTAGCAATACTGTATGCACTAAAGAAATGGCGAACTTATCTAATGGGAAGACACTTAAAGGTAAAAACTGATCATGATAGTCTTAAACACTTTTTGGAACAAAGACTATCGTCAGAAGAGCAGAAAAAATGGGTCACAAAGATGTTGGGTTATGACTTTGAAATAATATACAAAAAAGAAAGCTTAATGTTGTTGCAGATGCACTCTCAAGAAAGAATGAAGAGGTGGAAGCATTGCTTTGTGCCATTTCTATTATCCAACCAGATTGGATAACCGAAGCAAGAGATGAATGGAAGGACAAAGATGTATGGACACTCATTCAAAAGTTGCAGCAAGATTCTAGTACATATGATACATTTAATTGGAAAAATGATTCCTTATGGTACAAAGATCACTTATATCTTTGTAAGAATTCCCAACTAAAACAAAATATTCTTTTGGAATTGCACACTTCTCCTTTAGGAGGACACTCAGGATTTTTAAAACTTACCACAGGGTGAAGAAAGAATTTTTTTGGGATGGCCTTAAATCTGATATTCAAAAGTTTGTGGCGGAATGTTTGGTTTGCCAGCAGAATAAAGTGGAGACAATTAAGACCCGGGACTTCTACAACCTTTATCCATTCCAAGTCAGCGTTGGGAGGAGATTTCAATGGATTTTATCACAGGTTTACCTAAGTCTGAAGGAAAGAATGTCATCATGGTGGTAGTTGATAGACTTACTAAGTATGCACACTTTTGTGCATTATCTCATCCATTTAAAGCAAGTACAGTTGCTACTACATTTATGGATAGAATTCAAAAGCTACATGGAAGCCCAAGGGTTATTGTGAGTGACAGAGATCCCATTTTTACCGGAAATTTTTGGACGGAGTTATTTTCTTGTTTGGGTACTCAATTAGCTCATAGCTCATCTTATCATCCTCAATCTGATGGTCAAACTGAGATAGTAAATAAATTTTTGGAAGGATATCTTCGTTGTTTTGTATCTGATAAACAAACACAATGGGTCAAGTGGTATGTTGTGGACCAAGATTTAAGGTGTTTTATTTTAACTGTAAATGATGACTGCAATGTACATAACATAATTGAAGACATTGTAGATATTTCCCATTCTTCATAGATTACCTCTTGCTGAATGGTGGTATAACACTTCCTTCCATACTGCAGAAAAAATGACCCCATTTATGGCACTTTATGGATATCATCCACCATCCATCACATCATCTCTAAGGGAAAATTCAAAGGTTCAAGCAGTGGCAGATCACATCGAGCATTAGCAAGAAGTTCTTCAACTCTTAAAGGATAACTTGAATTTGGCACAAAATCGAATGAAACAACGGGCAGATCAACATCGCAGCGAGAGAAGTTTTGATGTAGGAGATTGGGTATTTCTACGGCTACAACCATACAAACAAATGTCCCTCAAGCAAGCAAAGAAGGATAATAAATTATCGCCAAAGTACTATGGTCCTTACAAGGTGTTGCAAAATATTGGTACTATGGCATACAAATTGGAGCTTCCTGCTTCTTCGCGAGTACATCCAATTTTCCATGTTTCATGCTTAAAGAAGTTTATTGGTGAAAGTATTCTAGTTCAAACAATATTACCAGAACTTGATGAGGAAGGAAAAATCATATTGGAACCTGAGGCGGTCACGGAAACAAGAACTAGACAACTATGGAATCGATCAATTTCAGAGTATCTCATCAAGTGGAAGAACTTACCCACTGAAGATTCTACATGGGAGGATGAGAATTTTATACAGAAGCACCCAGAGCTACTCAAGCGTTGAGGACAACACTTTTTGAAGGAGAGGGGCATGTTAGGTCCCTATATCACTAGTATAGTCCCTTATTATTGTTAGTGTAACCCCCTTATTGTTATTATTGTACCCTTGTAACCCCATTTTATTATTATTGTGCCCTTAAATTATTATTGTTAGGTCGGCTAGGATTACATTGTGGCCCACTAGGATTACATTATGGCCCCATGGACTCCTATATATAGAAAGGAGGTTTTGTAAATTGAATCATCCAAGAATTTTTCATTTATGTAATGTATTGGAGGTTTCCCTCTCGAAGTAGCTCATTTCTAAGGTGTTGATATCTCATTTCTTCTATTTTTTGAGCTGGTTACACAACATCTGGAATAGCACAGCAAACCTGCTGAAATAACGCACTCTTGGGAGATTGATGCACAGAAATGAGTTTACAGCCCTTGGATCCCTTATATCAGCAGATCTAGAGTATATATCCAAAAGGCGAGAAAAAACAAATCAAACTAGGTGTGGTAAACATATCTCCCACCACCTAGTCTAGCTGAAAAACACCCTACAAGAGGGGCTGCAACTATGCACAACAAACTGCTTCAGAAATAACGCAGTCTTGGATAGTATGAGAAGGAGGCCATAAAATATGATTAACTTATGATTATACAATATCAAATCAGAATTATAATGAAGCTCTTTCAATATACAGTATAATGCAGGAGACAATAGACCAAGAAATCTTCAAGAAAGAAGGCTGCAACACATATATAAACAACAAATTGGCGCAATAGCGCTATTTTATGGAGCTGCAGTAGCTGAAAATTACATCTCAAATCTAGGACAAATATGTGGACAAAATATTAGATCCATTTCAGATCTAGAAACTAGAAATTTTTTATTACAAGATCCCCTTGGGGTTTTGACCAAACCATGCATTACAAAGAGTAGATCTGAGTTTTAAGTTGCAGATCTGCAAAATGCTTCAAAAATTTTTGAAGATGACTTTACATTAAAATATATCAGATCTAAATAGAACATGGATCAGCAAGCTAATCCATGGATCACCAAAGTGAAAGTCAAAGCCCAGCACTAGAGATCTCTCATAAAAAATGGGATCAAAACACCTAGTAGAACCTCTAATGAAAATAACATAGTTCATCAATGAAAAATACACTGTAGCTTGAATAAAATAGATGGCCTGATGCCAAGATACAAATATAAAGCTCAAACAGTGGATGCACCCTTCTAGGAGGTTAAAAGACACACTCACTGAGAAGAGGCTCCAATACAAGCTAGATCTAAGTAGATCTAGAATTCCACTTGCTGTAGCTTACAAAAGCAAGAAAACCCTCACTGGATCTGCGTTGCAGTTGGAATTAGAGCTTGGCCCAAAGCCTGATAGTGGATCAAATCAGAAAATACTCCTCCAAGAATCCTCAAGGGAATAGGTGAAATCACTGCATAGGAACTCCAAGTGCTAAGTAGCACAATTCTCCACTAAACAACAGAGAATAGTATTTGTCTAAACAGACAAGATACTCAAAAATATAGAAAATCAACAACCTTCTCTTTCTGCCTTTTCCTTCCTTTTATAAAATGAAAGCCTTTACAAACCCTAAATCACCTTGATCAGTTAGCTCCTTTCACATGAGGGGTCTCCTTCTAGAACTGCATTGTCCCTTTATGAGGTACACTGAATCTAGAGAGCACTGTAGATTTGGTCAAGGTTGACCCAGTCTCATGGCTCAAACCCCTTTCACACCTGTAAGTGATTTATTTACATGGCCCTGATTTATCCTTGTTCACATGGGCATTGATTTATTCAGTCTTTTCAGGAGTTTTACATGTCCTCATTTATTCATGCAACAGAAAGTAAAACAAAAATGAATATTCCTCTTATCTTAGGCTAAGTAGGAATATTACAGTCCTCCCCTCCAAACTGTTGCTTGCCCTCACGTAACTGATAGGGTAAGAACTATAGTACTCCTCCTCCTCCATTGATGGCATCATCAATGATCAAGTCCTCATCATAATCCAAGTGCTCATCAAGCCAATACATCATGAATTGTTCCTCCAAGGTCAACATAAGATGTGCATAGTCCATCCCACCAGGAGTGAAAAATTCAACAGAAATAAACATATATGGAGGAATGCTCCATCTGAAACATGTAGCATGAGGTACAGGGAGAAGTTCTAGTCCATGTGTTACATACAAACTACCCATACGCCCTCCATACAATCCCATAAATAGTACAACTATGTCATCCAGGTATGGAAGCAAGACTACATATATGCAAATAGAAATCTGAGCTTAAGGAGGTGGGTCAAAATCCCACATGTGATGCCAGCACAGTGCACCTCTTGTTTACATTAAATCCCAGGTGTGGCAAGTGGCATTCCCACCACACATTTGCTGCATGAGTCACCTTAACATGGCTGAAGATGTTAAATAAGTTAGGTGCCTTTGGAAAGCACCCATCATGAGAAGGAATCTCCCTTTGCACAATAAGGGAATGGCCAAGTTCAACACTTCTATTGGCCCAAAAAAAGTCATGAGATCCACATGGTCTCTCACTCCCCTTAGGAGTCATAACATGCAAAAACATGGCAAAGGAATGTGATAAATCAGAAAATACAACTTGCTTGGCACGATCAGATCCTTTACCATTATAGTCCTTCATACACATGGAGTTGTGCATGAGCATTTCCCTCCTCTCAAGAAAAGGAAGATCTGGTTGAGATGACTCTTGCAAAGAGTCCATTGGATGCCATAATCCTCCATAGCTAATGCACTCTTGGAAGTGCTACTGTAATTCCTCTCTCATGCCTTCCCAATCAAAGCTCCTCATGATCAAGGTATAGATCTTCATTGAATGCATCTGGTTGAGGAAGAATCATTCATGTGCTCCTTGTAGTATCTTTTGCTTGAGCTTGGAAGCTCTAGCCAAGAATACCTTACCATGATAATAGATGACTTCCACTTGGAATAAGTGGCACTCTTATTGATGCATGTCATCTAGTATCATACCTATGTGGAGATCTTTGGAATACTCTACAAGCAGTTGAGATTTCCAATACAGATCCACACTGCTCAATAATGATAGCACTGCTGATACATCCATGGAAGTTCTTGTCATATTGATGATCTTCCATTTGACATTTCTCATGCCAAATTTGTTTTTTTGAAGGCTGATCCTCACAGTATTCTCCTCCCATAGCGCAGATTCAGAAAAGAGAGAGGGTGATAGTGATGTAGGAAGAAGATACCCCTCATTCTTGAGTTGTCCCAAGCCCTCCAATGCTGTAACTTGGTCTCTCATTGCTCCAATCTCTCCTGGATCTAGATTTGGAGTAGCACTTTGTGAGGCCTCCCCCACAAGATCTGTATCTGGTGGCATCCCAGGTGGCTTGCCACTAGATAGAAATGTCCCTTGCAGCATTCTCATGAACATGAGAGAAGAGACTGTGAGATCCCTGCTTCCACTGCGAAAATCAATCTCTGTTGTTTGTGTGGAGGTACTAGGTGAGGGATAAGTGTGCATGCCTTGAATCATTTGTGGTTTCCCACTCTTCAAGTCCACCCACTCCATATGTAAAGATTTCCAATCAGTGGTCACATTCCCCAAAGTAATCAACCATTCGACACCCATAATGATATTGGTGTCTAGTATGTCAACTACAAAAAAATGATCCACCAGAGTGTAGGATCCCATAGTGGCTGAGAGTGAAGGGACATATTGCATGCATTGCATGGTTCTATCTCCTGGGACCAAAACAGAGAATCCCTCAAAAGTATCAGTGAGGATTTCTCTCCTTTGCACAAGATGAGCATCAATAAAGTTATGGGTTGCCCCACTATCAATCAGCACAAATACCCTTTGAATCATGATTGAACCTTGTACTCTTAGGGTCAAGTACTTAGGTACTCCTCTCAAAGATGTAAGAGTCCCACTTATTGGAGCAAAGGCTCCATCCCCATCTTCAGATGGTGTTGTATCTTCCTCATCATTATCAGTGTTGTGACCCCTCCTAGGTTCATCATCTCCATCTTCCTCCTCAAAATCTGAGAAGACTTCTATGTAGTGTGTTTTCCCAGTAGCACATCTGTGTCCTAGTGCCCATGACTCTTGGCAGGTGAAACACAGTTTCTTCTTTCTCAACTCCCTCCCAAGATAAATATCAAGATGTTTCTTCAAAGAGCTCTCCTTGGAAGGATCAAATTTTCCTTCCTTCCCCTTAGAAAAGTGAGGGGCCATGCTCTGAAACGTTGCCTTTGCTTTTTGCAAGGCATCTTGGAGGTCTCTAGCCCTCTCAATGGCATCATGCAAAGTGATGGGCTTGGTAGATTTAACCAACCCATACAAAGGTTCCTCCAGGCCATCGATGAACATGTAAACCCTCCTTGCTATAGATAGATCAAGAACCATGATTGATAATCTCAGAAACTCAGAGATATAAGTTTCTGCATTCTTTGATTGCTTTAGCTTTACAAGGCTTATGAAGGGTGCTTCTGGATCCTTCCATTAAAACCTCTCCACCGGTATTCTAGTAACCTTATAATAGGTAGTCACATTGGTATGTACCAATGTAGACAACCCATGGAACCACCAATTGTGTGCTTGACCTTCAAAGTGCAGCGCTACAATCTTGATGGCCTCAATCTCAGGGAATTTTTTCAACTGAAAGTAAATATCTAGCTTTTCTACCCATGCCTTGCAAGAACTAGAGGATGATCCATCAAAATTAGGCAAAAATAATCTACCCATAGAGTGGTGTCTATCCTGATTATGAAAGAACCCACCATCTCTGTACTATTGCCTTGGTCTTCTTCTGTCCTTGAGGTGAAAAAACTCTTGGAAACTCAAGTGGTCTCTGAATCTCTGATTTTGAGACTCATATAATCTCTGATTCTGAGACTCATATTCCACAAAGTAGTATTCAAGGGAAGCTTTCTCTTGTGGTTCTTAATTCTCCATAGCCAAGAAGGTAGGCATAGTGGAGCATTGTGGAGCTTGTGGGTCTTGTGGTTGGTTCACTAGTTGATCAGTCTAGTGATGAGACATGTCAGAGCTCTCCCCAGGATGAAACCTCCTAGGATATTCCCTCATTCTTTCCATCCTCATATCTTTGATCTCTTTGGCAAGATCTTGCATGGCCACCAAAAGAGTTCTTGCAAACTATTCTCCTTCTTCATCACTTTCAGTCTCACGGGCTTTACCCTTGTCTTGATCATCAGTAGTGTAATCATACTTCTTATGACTTCTATTCTGATACCTCTTCTCCCTCTCAGTAAGAGGTTCATCTTCTTTTTAATGCAACATGGCTATGGTTCTCCAATGAAATCACAGGATTGGCCAAGAAAGGAGCTCTGATACCACTGTAATATTCCAAATCTAGAATAGCACAGCAAACCGGCTGAAATAATGCACTCCTGGGAGATTGATGCACATAAATGAGTTTACATCCCTTGGATCCCTTATATCAGTAGATCTGGTGTCTAGATCCAAAAGGGGAGCAAAAACAAATCAAACTAGGTGTGGTAAACATATCTCCCACCACCTAGCCTAGTTGAAAAACACCCTACAAGAGGGGCTACAGCTATGCACAAAAAACTGCTTCAGAAATAACGCAGCCTTAGATAGTATGAGTAGGAGGCCATCAAATATGATTAAATTATGAGTATACAACAGCAAATGATAATTATAATGAATCTCTTTCAATATACAGTAGAATACAGGAGACAATAGAGTAAGAAATCTTCAGGAAAGAAGGCTGCGACACATATATAAACTGCAAACTGGCTCAACAGCGTTATTTTGTGGAGTTGCAATAGCTGAAAATTACATCTCAGATCTAGGAAAAATCCGTGGAAAAAACATCAGATCCATTTTAGATCTGGAAAATAGAAAGTTTTATTTACAAGATCCCCTTGGGGTTTTGACCAAATCATGCATTACAAAGAGTAGATCTGAGTTTTAAGTTGCAGATCTGCAAAATGCTTCAGAAATTTGTGAAGATGAATTTACATTAAAATAGATCAGATCTAAACAAAATATTGATCAGCAAGCTAATCCATGGATCACCAAAGTGAAAGGCAAAGCCCAGCACCAGAGATCTCCCATCAAAAATGGGATCAAAACACCCTGCAGAACCTCTAATGAAAATAATGCAGTTCCTTAATGAAAACTATGTTGTAGCTTGAATAACATAGATGACCTGATGCCAAGATACAAATATGAAGCTCAAACAATGGATGCACTCTTCGAGGAGGTTAAAAGACACACTGACTGAGAAGAGGCTCCAATACAAGCTAGATCTATACAGATCTAGAAATCCACTTGCCGCAAATTACAAAAGCAAGCAAACCCTCACTGGATCTACACTGCAGTTGGAAGTAGAGCTTGGCCCAAACACTGATAGTGGATCAAATCAGCAAATACTCCTCCAAGAATCCTCAAGGGAAGAGGTTAAATCCCTGCATAGGAACTCCAAGTGCTAAGCAACACAATTCTGTTGGTAATATTGTCATTGATGGCAAAGGAGCACAAATGAGGAGCACCTGAACCAGCAACAAGGCAAAGGAGAAGACAAGAAGCAGAGGTAGCAAAGAAGCAAAGAGGTAGCAGAGGCAGCAAAGAGAGAAGCAAAGTAGCAGAGAGGCAACAGTAAGAAAGCATAAAAGGAGTACAAAGGAGACAGACATGAAGTAGAGGCAGTAGTAGAAGGACCATTTGATTGAAGATCTGGAGAGACAGAGTAGTGAGGTTGAAAGGTAAGAACCATTTAGGGGTCTAAATGGGTCCTATGTGTTATTGATTTTGTGGTGTGCAATTATCTGAGCATTGATGATTTATTACATATGTGAGTCGATTAGGGTTTATAAACAAGATTTGAATACACTCTGTGGCAAGGGTTTTTTGGTGTACTGCATATAATTGAAGAAAATCCATAAATTGTTGAGACAGGGTTGACTGTGAGATCGAGAATGAACATTCAGTTGTGTAAAAGGATTCTATGTGAATATGCTTTGATCTCAATAAGCTTTGCTTTTTATAAAGTAAAGTTTGTACAATTAGTGGCGAGAATGCTGCATAGTGATTGTTATAATGCTCTGCGTAAACTTTGTGGTGAATGCATATTTTTGTGGAAGTATTGGTTAAGGGTGGCTAAAAATATTCAAATAAGATCCAGCAACAAGTGAATAGATAGGTATACAAAGGCGAAGCAAATGGTTAAGTGAAGGCGCTGCTGGAAGAGTAATCCGATTAGTTCTGCAGATGAGGAATAACCTTGGTTAAAAAAACGTGAGCTGAGTTGAACCAGGTATGAAATGTTAATGTGGCAGGGGTTGAAAAATGAAGAAATGTTGTGGTGAAGGGTAAGACCGAGCTGGTTAATAAAACGAAGTTGAAGGCGGAGTTATGAAGAAAAGGCGGGTTTCAATAGAACTATGCAAAGGAACCTTGCGTGAAGTTGAGGAACGGAACCTGAAGCGAATAAGATAAATGGAACCATGACTTGTTAACAGTAACAACGGTTTCAGAATTGAAAACTGGCAGTTTCGTGCAGTTAAAAAATGGTAAGGATATTTTGTGAAAAAAACGTGATTAGGGTCGCCGCTCGACACGTGTCCTAAAGTGGTATTCAATTACCACTTTCATCGCGTAGCATTTGAGAATTAAGTGTTGTGAAATTAATTTGCGCGATATTGCACGATATCTGTCGGATGTGTGCCCAATGCATAGTTGGAGCGCGAGAGCAGCTAGAACGTTGGATGTGAATGGTTTGTTAAAAGAATAGCGGGACCTAATATTAAAGGTGGATCATGCAATGGTTTATGTTTTAAACCAAGGTTGGAGTTTCGTATAAAATTCAATGGAACATGAACATAACCCAATGTGTTAATAAAAGGTGGAACCATGAATAGAAGTGGAACCGTGCAATGAACAATAGAAGCAGAAGTGTGGAAGATCAACGGCGGAGATCTTATCGGAGATAGAAAATCAACAGTGGAAATCTAATCGCATCGGCGATCTCACATCGCATCGGCGGAAGGGAAGAACAAAGGAACGACAGTGAAGGTTGCGATTGTGATTAAGCGATTTAATCGCAACCATCCATTCCCAATTAATAGCAGCCATTGGATCTACAGTGAGTTACCTCATCGGAGATTTCTAATCGCATCAGTGGAGCGAAAGAGCAAGGGAACAAGTCATTGAATGTTGCGATTGCGATGATGCGATCCAATCGCAACCGTTGGATCACGGTCGATAGCAACCGTTGGATCATAAAGTAAGTCAGAGTGGGGTATACTGGACTTCAAACCCAAAAATATAAGGATTTCCTTTGTTAAAGCGCTTCGACGGGTAAAGAAGAAATATAACAAATAACATTGAAATGCTGAGGTATTGCTTGGTGGGACCCTCGCTCATCGCATCAGTGGAAACCAGATGACCAAAGGCACAGTGGACCATTGAAGTTTGCAATTGCGATTCATCGCATCAGAACCATCGCAAACAATGTGATCGCAATCGGAAGTCATCGGAGAAGGCTCATCGCATCGGGGAATAGAAGAAGTCAGCAAGTGGGCCCCACTTTGTATATATTGAAGTCTGGGTTTTAACACCAAGGTTTATAAAGTGTGAATGGTAAGATGTGGGCCCCGAGGGAACTTATATATCACTTGAAGATTTAACTCCAAGCTCGAAGGTCTAGTGCCGTAGTTATTTGAATAAGCAAGCATATAAAAACCTTTAATATATGTTGGTGTTTGGTCTTTAATAAAAGTCTGAGTTTGTATGAAATGTTATGACCAAACATGCATTAAAACTGCGGACTAGATATATCATCGCGTTGGATGAAATAAGTAATTGGAAATAATGGTGGGCCAGACTTACATTGATGATTAAGCCAAAGCAAATATTGATTGGGCGCTTCCATAAACTGAACTCTTGATACAAGATTTTACCATAGTGATGAAAAGCTTCAGAATTAATTTAAATTACTAGATTTGAGGAAAAATCAGGGGTACATGCTTGTAAAGTAGTTATATTTATAGCAGATACACAATTGGAGTGAACAACAGAGGTATGTAAAATAGTTACTTGACAACAACAGAAAAGACAAAACCAGCAAGCCAAGGGCCGAAAAAAAGGCTGAGTGAAATTGATGTATGTAACTGATAAAGTGAATGTAAATGATTTAAAATTATTTTTATTGTATGTGATGCAAAGGCAAGTCTCCGGAGGAAAAGAAATATCCCATTGGAATGTTTAAATGTATACATATTGTAATATTTTTTCTGAATATGCCGGATAAAGAAATGAGAAGGAAGAAGGCAAAGAGTCATGGCTGTTCACTTCGAATTCCCTGTGGAATGCAAACAGTCATGAGGTGAACTCTATAAATGATATCACATTGATATGCATAGAGAGGTTAGAGAATGGAGAAATGAGGCAGAGAGGGTAAGAAGAAGGACTAGATAGAGAAGTTGTGATGATCCAAAGATGATATAAGGTAGATATGAAGGCTGGTGGACAGCAGTGAAGAAGGAACGGAACATAACTGATATCCAGGTAAATCAGCATGTGTTTTTTATGAAAGAGTGAGGAAGCTGGTGCTTCCATATCAAGTTGTAGCTTGATAGATTTTAGTTGTAGCTGGCTGAGGTAGGAGCCTCCTGTAGGTTGTAGCCTGCAGAAAATAGATGGAAGTTGGTGCTTCCATATCAAGTTGTACCTTGATAGATGTCAGTTGTAGCTGGCTGAGGTAGGAGCCTCCTGTAGGTTGTAGCCTACAGAAAATAGATGGGAGTTGGAGCTTCCTTGCAAGTTGTAGCTTGTAGAATTGAGGTAGGAGCCTCTTGTAGGTTGGAGCCTACAAAAAATCAGTGGTGAGAGGGAGTTGGAGCTTGCCTTTGCATCACAACAATAATAAGATGTGGTTTTCTCCCTTATGGGTTTCCACTTATATCTACTGTCTATGTGCATGATGTCTATGTGTTGATATGGTATATCTAATCTGCTTAATACTTGCTGCTCACATATTAAGACTGTTGATACATTATCTAATCTGCTTAATACTTGCTGCTCACAAATTAAGATTGCTCACATATTAAGTTGATCATGAAATGAAGGTGTAAATAAGTTTAAATGAAAGTTTCAAAAGTCCATGAATGTGTTAAACTGATTCACCCCCCCTCTCAGTTTAACTAAGGGTTCAACAATTGGTATCAAAGCGGGTTCCTTTGGTGTAAGCCTAATAGCTTGAAGGAGATCTGGTTGAGTCATGGACTATCAAAATGTACCTGTGTTAATGGCTTATGAACTTGAGGTATGGAAACTTGTATGTGATGGTTACTGCATGGACTCTCCCTCTTTGCAAGAACAACAACGGAATGCCAAGGCAAATTGTGTGATATATAACAGTCTTCATAACAAGGATCTTGATTTAATAATTGATCTAACCTCTGCAAAATATATCTAGGATAGATTTCATTTCATGCATGGAGTAGACACTAAGGACTACATTGTCAAGAAGGAGAAGAAAATCAAGAAGAAAAAAAATTCATGTCAAAAGGAAAATGTTCAATCAAATGAGGTACCTGCTAGTGTGAATGGAAGTAAGAACCATGAAGAAATTATAGTTGAGGAAAAATTTGAACTTGACACAGCCTTGAATGAAATAGAAAGATTGAAGAATGAAAACAAAGACCTGAAGACATTGGTGCAAATATGTGATGAGAAAGAATATGAAGATAAGGAAGAAATTATTGGCCTGAAGACACAACTTGAAGAAGCAAGGAAAGTAGAAGAAACTCTGCTGCAACAAATGAGAGAGAAAAGTCAGGAATGTGGGAGATTGGAAGAAGTAGTGTGCCTGAGAAAGAAATTAGAAAAATCCCAAAGAGAATTATTAATGAATACCCCTCAAATGAAAAGCTCTGAAAATTTGGACAAGATTCTAAATGATCAAAGGTCACCTCTCATAAAGACTGGGATAGGATATGAAGGAGAAACCAGTAAGTCCAAGGTTGAAGATAACAGGAATGTCATTTTTGTAAAAGCTGTAAAGGACAATGAAGCACCTCAACATATTCTTATAGAAGTAGAAGCCAACAAGAACATGATTTGCAGAGAAACAAACAGAAACAAGCAGTAACATGAAAGGACAAAGAATGAGAGGTGTTAGTCATCCGTATTTTTTACTTGTTAGTGATGACTAGTTCAACAGCCCAGTTTTCCAACAGCTGATCCTAAAATTTGTCAAATTTTCCAGCTGGGAAAACACCCATAAAACTTGTTTTCTCTCCTGCCTTTTCAGTTCGCCCATGACAAGTTGAAATCCCATTATCAAACCCTACCTAACCTCAGCCATACTAAGTCTGCCTGTCAGCTCTAAAAGGACAATCTAAGTCTGTTCAAAAAACCTCCCCTAAGTTAGGAAGTGGTGCTTTAAGGCATTTACCTTTGGCAACCATCAAAAGTCCAAAAAACCTCCATCTTCTACAGACCAATCATAACAGGCCTCCCACTCTGCTAATGAAGTTAGTCACAGCTCTAAGTCGCATCACTTACACGCCCTTAAGTCTCAACAATGCATAGAACATAAATCTCAAGCTGATTTTAGGTGTTTTATACTGTTTATGGATTCTACAAGCACATGAAACATGTCATCATATCAGTAGAAAATTATTGACTCCACATTAGAAGAACAACTGCTTCTCAATGTGAACATGAGCCTGAGATACATCTGCAGGGCAAAGAGTTATTCATCAAACTCTTGCAGCTTCGTTCAGCATGAAAACACAGTAGAAGAAAGACAACACTGTCAAACAGACTTGAAATTTGTCATGGCCAAGAACCTCCTTCATCTATCAGCAGAGGGTTAAGGCGCCTCCTTCATCTACAAGTAGAGGGCGATGGCCAATGTTGACTTGAAAAATTGCAAACTGACTGTAAGATAGGTTTGTTTTTAAACAGTGAAACACTAACTACAGGTTTCTAAGGGAAAGTGATGATCAAAAACAGGGCTAAGATAAGAAATGTTCAAATCAAGAGACAGCAGAGTTTTTAGGTCTTATGTCCAAAGAAAGAGGATCAATTGAAGTTTCAGGTATCATCATCATGGCACAGCAAGAAGAGACTCCATTGATCAAAGCTATTGTAACAAAACATCTCTGTAGGGGTGCTAGTATGAATGGCTCAAGTCAGTGCTGAGCAAGAAGACACTTCAATAAAAAGGACCTCGGTGTACTCTTATGTTTCTGTTGGGTTGTGGAATATAGTCTATGGTTTCTAGAAAAACATAGAGAAAAATCAAGCAAGTAGTATACAGCCCCCAAACACAAGCCATCTTGATATCATTTAAAAAGAGCCAGTGCAAGTCCCGGCATTGCAATCCGCAATCCACCTCAAAGACAAGTACATTCTTCAGATGCAGCAGGGTTGGTGATTTCAGAGCTCCATTAGGAGGAAAATGGCTAATAAAAGCCTTGGTGTCTATGAGTAATTCTAGCTGCCATTCCACACCTCATATATTTGTCTCCTCAACACAAAGATATAAACAGGTGCTTTTCAAATATGCTTATAACAGCTGACACAGAAAATCTGGCTTATCTCCTCAAGAGGCATTACAATTTAAACTTTTGCTCATAATATGCAAAAGGGGTGCTTTGACATACTGTCAGTTTTTGGAAAGCTTGAGACAAATTTAGGTCTTCATTAGTTAAAGGTCAAGAGACACCATATTGGTATGTTTTGAGCAGAGAAAGTGTGTTGGAAGCAGTGCCCTCCTTGATCAACAAAAAATGGCAAAGTCTGAATAAATTCAATAAATTGTTGGCACCTACAGTTGGAGAAAAGATTTATTAAGCACCTAGAGGCAGAAATTGTCCAACCAAGTTGAAAAGATAAGCCATCTCTTTTCAAAATGACAAAGCAGTTTTTCAGTGTTTTTTAACAGATTTAGAGTGGATTTTACATAATGAATATCACCAACAGTGTCAAAACAAGTGATAAAGGATGATCCACAGTTCAATGGGGTATTTTTCAAAGTTGGAGCTTCTGTGTTAAATTGTCACCAAAGGTACAAAATTTGCAGAAATAACTCCTAAAACCTATATGCATCAATGGTTTAAAGGCGTGACAACCCCGCTGCAAACATCATTTCGAAAAGGGTGAGCCCCTCTCAAACGCAATCACAATTGTTCCAGGTTTCAAAAAATGCACCAAGGCATCATTACAAAAAGAAAAACTTTGAAAACCCTCACAAAACTAAACCACGGGTTTTATTTCATTTGGCATTTCAAGAGGTCAAAGGATCATTGCAAACTCATTGAGCAGTCACCCAAGCACAAGAGCAAACATCCCATTGAATTTCACAAGGCCGAAGGACGATTTTCAAATCAGTTTGCAGAGGTTTGAACAAGTTTTAGGAGTTTTTGCACCGCGCGGCACTCCTGTACATGCACGCGGCACTCCTGGGCACATTTTTTGCACAACACTACAAGGGCACGCGACACTCCTGTAGCCGCGCGTGGCGCTCCTATAGCCGCGGGTCACGGGCGCCCGACATCGACCCGACAGCCAATAAATTGCGCAGCGTTCTTCCTCCTGAGAGTGCCGCGCGTAAATTCGGCCTCCAACACACCTCCAGATCGATCCTCAAGGTTGCTCAAGCCATTCAAAAGGTTGTCCACGACTTCTAGAGGTATTTGTGAACCCCTTTAAGTTTTTCAAACGGTTGAAGTGATGAGAAGGGCTAGTCATTGCATGCAAAGATCACCGGTTTGAAAATGTGTAAAAAAAAGTTTGGTTGTGATCGATTAAGCATCAAAGGCTTGTGAGTCTTATTTCTATAACAAGACCATCAACTAGTCCTCAATACCGTGGCAAAATAGGTCAAAATCTGTCTGCCATAGAAAATTTGTTTTTAACTGTAAAAAGTTTGCCATGAACAGTTAAGAGGTGTATAGATCAGTTTAGTGCAAGGATGCAGTGGAGTACGAAGAAAACAGTGTATTGTTAGGGTGAAATTGTTGATTAATTTAAATGCAAGAAATTCTGTCCTTGATTGAAACAAAGAACCTTGGATAGTGCATTATCACTTGTTGAGTTTGACTAAGTTTATATACCATCATATATCTATTGAGTTGCATAAGAGGGGTTAGTACTTTAAATCAAGGGGAGCTTCTCGACATTGACTTGCTACAGGTTTTTGATATCACAGTACACAAACTTTAAAAAAAAAAACTCTGTCACCATATATGTAAAACTGTGTTTTTGCTGTGTGAATATCAGTTGTTTAAAACTGTGGTAAAGTGTTGATATGCTGATGAAGCACCTACAGGAAAAAAGAATGTGTTGAGCTAAAAATTGTGTTTTCACCTTCCTCTTCAAAGAACAAGGGTGTTTTATTCCTCAAAATATCAAAGGGCAAGGTTACCCCTACCAACCACAGAAAAGATAGTTGTTCACTGTGTATTCTAATTGACTGTTTTTCTGTTCTTCAAATTTCATTTGTCAAAGGTTGATATTCAGATGGTTGAACAAGAAATTTTCTAGAAGTACAGGGATTCTATATTGAAAAGGAGACGTGGTTTTTTGACAGATAAAACTCTTACAGGCTTTGTTGAAACTTTTTGAAGCATTTTAAAGATCTGTCACATTGGTTTTATAAAACAGTGAAATTGACTGTGTATGCACTAACGGTGACTGTATATGGTGTGAGTTTTGTTGATTGATTGGCCTACTAGACAAGGGCAGGATTGTGCAGTTGAAAATTTTACCTTGGTCAAAGATATAAAAATAGGCTGTTGACCTCCAAACATCACAGAGCAGGGTGACTTTGTCACTATACACAACAAATTCAATTGACAACCTATCTTCATCTCACTGTGTTTTTTCTTCTTTGCTGGCTGAAATACATATCAAAGGTTGAGAAAGCTACATTTTAAAGGAGTAGAGGTTTTGTATTGAAAGGGATATTGTGCACAAACATCCAAAGACATTGTTTCCTTATCAAAACAGTGGGTTGACAGAGTTTAGCTTAAAGAAGGCATTTTAGAGACAGTGAGGCAGTTTGGTGCTTCAAGAACATATTTAGCCCAAAATTCTGCCCAGGCAAGACAACAGAAGCGGTTTACACAAGAGATATGAGCCAATTTCTACTGAGGAGGTCAATGCACATCCATCCATCCTTTTAAATTTTCATGAGGTAGGTTGTTTGGATTTCTGCCAGAGAGTACAGGAGGTCAAAAGTTTCTCGCCCTTGACACACCTATGCACCTTGAGGTTCCAAAGCAAACATTTCCAGGTAGCAGGCCTTGATTTCAATTTTTCCCCGAGGTCAGTATCTAAAGCCACCAAAATCCCATATCTTGGTGAAAAATGGTTCAAGCAGGCCTATCTAGACTTGGATGACTACAAGCCTTTCATCAAGCCCGAGCACAAAGATACATGCACTGCTATTTTTCCTTTCTCTCATCTTCTTGTCATCTATGCTCCTCTTATGAAGATCATAATGAAGTATTTTACTTGTGAAGGGAGATTTACCCGAGTTTATGCCTACCATGTCTGACTATTGATACATTTAACTAGAACTAGGCAGCTCAATCTCCCTTACTTTTTGTGCAAGAGCATCAAGAAAATGGCATCCTTAGTCCATAAGAAGCCTCCATCTCAGCAAATAGCTTCTCTCTTCCATCATTCTCTGATCAAAATCATCATTCTTCATCAGCTGTAGAAGAAAGGGGTATTTTGGGATGTTTTTATCAGTCACCCAGATTTCTCCACTGTTCCTCCGGTCCATATATCTCCCACCCCGCCTATTCATCGCCCTTTACCTTTATCCAGTAGGCCTACTCATAGAAGGCTCAGGATCACCACAGGACAGTCAGGACAACAAGAAGAGGAGGAGCATGAACAGGTAGAAAAAGAGGAGGACAGGCATGAACAGGTAGAAAAAGATGAAGGACAGCAGCTTGATAGTGATGGAAAAGAACTACATCAATCCCTTTATAGAAAAATGAAAAAATTCTATATTTGTTTATCATTATCCCTAAGTGAATTAGTACCATATTAATAATTTATCATGCAATTGTGTAATTGGTATCGTTTTACAAGTGTTACTTTTACTTGTCTTCTTACATATACTTGTCTTTTGCATCCAAACGCAATTGGTATCACTTTACAAGTGTTACTTTTACCTGTCTTCTTATATACTCGTCTTCTCCCTCCAAAATGTTTAGGTATCACTTTACATATTGTTACTTTGACTTGTCTTCTCACTTATACTTGTCTTTTCTTCTGCCTCCAAATGCAATTGGTATCACTTTACAAGTGTTACTTTTACCTGTCTTCTTACTTATACTTGTCTTCTCCCTCCAAAATGTTTAGTTATCACTTTACATATTGTTACTTTGACTTGTCTTCTCGCTTATACTTGTCTTGTCTTCTGCCGCCAAATGCAATTGGTATCACTTTACAAGTGTTACTTTTACCTGTCTTCTTACTTATACTTGTCTTCTCCCTCCAAAATGTTTAGTTATCACTTTACATAGTGTTACTTCGACACAAACAAACATGACCCCTCATGGGATTGGTAGCTAATCAAGAATTATTTGGTCTCCTCGGGAAGAATAGTGGGTTGGGTTTTTAAACATATCTTGTTTTGGAGTAGGCGAGTCCACATAGAATATCCACCAAACACAAAGCAAACATAATACAAAAATTAAAATGAAACATATTTTTGCTTTTCCAAGATATTCCATTTGTTTTCATCCTTATCCCTTCTTGATATGAAAAATTTTGTAATTTTTGGGTGGATTCTTTGTGAGAGAGGACGTGGAAGAAAAAGGTATTGCTTTATTCATTCAAAACGTCTTTCATGGAAAAGTAAGTATTGCATCGTTGAATATCATACCCACATAGTAATTATACTCGTCATATAACAACTTGGGAACACCTTTTATGAAGAATAGTATGTGTGTCTCTTTCACATGTTTATGAAAATAATCACAATAAAGCTTCTAACATCAAATTTAGATTTTTATGTAATAAATTTAAAGTTATATTAGGTAATTCATGATTATGTTGAGATGTATTAGTATAGAGTAGATGTGGAGGTATAATGTTTGAATGTATATCAATATTTTTTAAATGTGTAGAATAATATATATAGATAAAAAAATGTCAGCATCATATATTTTAATTAATATTCAAATTAAAACATATAAAAAATGTAAAGTGTAAAGCACAAAGTTACCAATTTCATTAGAAGAAATTGAGATCGGTCTATAATGTAAAGTTAACATATATTGTTTATTTAACATGTTATTTTTGTATATATTATTATTGGTATAGTAATCAATAATATTTACTATTATTATTCTAATATATGATAATAATAATCTCCATTATAAGTATTATTATATTGGACATTGCATATATTATTGATTACATAGAGTGACATTTCTCGATCATATGGATGGAAGGAGTAGAGAGATGGAAAAAGAGAGAGACAAAGAGATGGAAGGGACAAAGGGAGGGGGGGGGGGAGGGGGACAGAGAAGGAGATAGTGACAGAGCTGGAGGGTAAAGAGAGAAGTAGATAGTGATAGAGCTGGAGGGTGGGAAGAGAGACAAAGAGGTGGGGCGGGGGGGGAAGGGGGAGTGAGGGGAGAAGGATATAGTGGTGGAGAGAGAGAGAGAGAGAGAGAGAGAGAGAGAGAGATGGAGTTGGAGGGGGGTGGGGGGGAGAGGGAGGGGAGAACAAAGACATATAGAGATAGACATGGAAAGAGAGAGGGAATGACATGACAGAGATAGAGAGAGAGTGAGGGAGAGAGGAGAGATGGAGGGAAGAGAAAGAAGGAGAGGAGAGAAGGAGGGAAGAGAGAGAAGGAGAGGAGAGGAGAGGGATAGAAGAAGAAGAGAGAGAGAGGGAGACAACGAGATAGAGGGGGAAGAAAGGGGGGTAGTGTGAAGGAGAGAGGGAGGGAGATATGGATAGAGTTGGAGGGCTTGTAGAGAGAGAGAGAGAGAGAGAGAGAGAGAGAGAGAGAGAGAGAGTTGGAGGGGGAGATAGTGACAGAGTTGGAGAGTGGAAAGAGAGAGAGAGAGATGGTGGGAATAGATAAAGGGAGGTGTGAGATAAAGGGAAAGAGAGGAAGGAAGAGAGAGAGGACTTTAGAGAGATGGACTTGGAGGGGGGAGTGAGGGAGTGAAGAAGAAATACATAGAGAGAAAAAGGTGGAGAGAGAGAGAGGGAGTGATAAGGAAGAGATGGAGAGGAGATTGGGAGGAGAGAGAGAAGGAGAGAGAGAGGGAGATAAGGAGAAGAGAGAGACATGGAGAGGAAGAGGGAGTGACAGGGAGTGTGTATGTTTAAGAGTTATATAGAGAGACAAAGAAGGAGAGACAAAGGGAGATAGAGAAATAAATGGATGGAGGAGAGAGGAAAGAAGAGTGATACAGAGAGAGGGAGGGAGGGAGAGATAGATAAATATGGAGAGAGAGTGTGTGTGTGTTTGGAGGGTGATATAGAGATACAAAGGAGAGATGGAGGGAGATATAGATATAGATGGCGGAGAGAGAGAGAGAGAGAGAGAGAGAGAGAGAGAGGATACAAAGTTATCCAATGAAATAGATGCATTGATTTCAATGTAGATGTTGATTCCTAAACCTATTGCATTAATTGCACTAGATGCTTTGATTTCAGTGTAGTTGTTGATTTCTAGTATTATTTGATTGTTTGCATTAGATGCATTTATTTTAGTGTAGATGTTGATTTCTAATCCAATTTGATTTCTTGAACCAGATGCATTGATTTTAGTGTAGATGTTGATTTCTAATCCTATTTTATTTATTGCACTAAATGAAATAATTTTAGTATAGATGGCGATTTCTAATTCTATTTGAATGCTTGTAATAGATGCGTTGATTTTAGTGTAGATGTTGTTTTTTAATTTGATGTAACTAGATGTATTATGTACATTAATTTCAAAGTAATTCGATTATTCTTGTGCATTGATTCCAGTGTAAGCACAAAAAAGGTATTGATGACATGCATTGATTTCTGTGTTACAGTAATCAAACCATAAATAAAATACTTCAAATTTCATCCTAAATAAAATGTTCACCTACCTAAAATGTTTTCTTATTGAAAATGTAAACTATTTGTAATTGACTATATTCTTATTATTCCCATTTTCCATCATTTAACGTTGTTAGCCACTTTGAATTCAAATAAGGTAATAGAAAATAACTATCGTTGAAACTTACTTGGGGTTTAACACTATTAGTCACAATGATTGACTTTGGAGAAAGCTACTATTAATATTGGAGATCAAGAGAGAGAAGGTATGGTGTTTATTACAATAGCTCAAGTTTAAGATTTAATGGTATACGATTTCAATTTCCCTTTTCATATGATCCATATGGAAATATGGCAAAACTAACATGTGTGACAATAAGAAAAATAGGGAAAATTAGTTTGAGATTGATCACAATGAAGACTATTTGTAAATGACTACATTCTTATTATTCACATTTTCTATCATTCAACAAGGTTGCATTGCCACTTTGCATTCAAAATTTTTATTTCATCATTTTCCATCATTCAAGTTATTAATAATATCTATCACCTAAACAAACTAAAGTAACTAAGCAAATTTAAAATTAAAATGACTATATTAATCTTAGACATATTTAGCATATTTAAAATGATTAGAATAATAAGATGTTAAAATTGTCCATGGTTGCACATGATTGAAACCAACCTAGATCCATCTTAACCCCAAATCTATCAAGCATCGAGAGGGACCACATCTCTCAAGGTGCAAAAATTTCCTCAAGTTTTGCACTAAAAAAAAATGTTTGTGCCTCGAGAGATTTGATCCTTCTCAATGCCCCATAGATCCAAGGTTTAGCTGAATTTATGTTGGTCTACAATATAATCATGATTTATGAATATTATATTTTCATATGTTTTTTTTTAAATATAAAATGTATTAAATTTAAGCATCGTATTATCATTATGGAAATGGTGGGAAAACATTATGATTATTAATTATATTTAAAAAAGAATTATATTGGTTTATTTTTTAATTAAAATACATTTTTTTTATTAGCCCATGGGGAACAACTTAATTGGCAATCACATGTCATGAAGTCTTATGTAAATTGTGAGATTCAAGGTTCATATCCCCCCATGGGTGTTAAAAATTTGCATTTATATATAATCATATGTTTTTATGTTATTTTCTATGGATGCAGGGTTTATAGTTATAGTATCTTGAAAGCGTCATGAAAAAATATAAAATATATCCAAAAACAATTTATAATCTATAAAATTAAGATAATAGGAAATACTCCCTATCCTATCATCCTAATTAAAACAAGTCTTTCCCTCTTTGAAAGCATGTCTATCGGTAGATATATTATGTATAATATAAGTTAAGCAATAAGAAAGTGAAGGGGTTACTTAAAAGTGTTTCTAACTCTAGCCAAAAAAATCCACCCTTGGCTCAGGCGTGGATGCCATAAGTATGCACACTCTCGGAAAGACTATTAGGGGATAAAGGAGTAGTTCATTTTGCACAATATTATTACATTAAATTGAAGGAAATTTTGTGGTGTTATAAAAATTTAAGGGGAGGAAGAAAACTAATATATTATAAGGAGGTGATCAAGCCTAATCTTGAAAATAAAAATATATCTCTATTTTGATTAATGTTAAGAAGAAAATAAACATTTTTAAAATAAGAACAAATTCTCATGAACTTCATAGTGAAACTAGGTGTTGGTTAATTCCCAAAACACCATGGGATGATGTTAGAAACCTTGAACACTACTAAGAAATCAGGTGAATTAGATGAGTGACTTGTGACCAATTTATGTCAATTTTAACTTTTCTTTTCACAATCACTAGATCATGCGCTAATTAACCAGCAACACATCACAATGTATTGGAAGCAAATAACATGTGCATAATCACAATAATATGAACAACAATACTAATGAGAATATAAAAATGATATGATCAATGGATAGAACATAAAACATCAAGGCACATGTCAGCAACACATCATGATCCAGGTGGCTCCAGAGACCCTCTGGAGACTAAGAGGGTTGATGATAGGTCAAAATTCAAAGTGTTAGGATTGCTCTCAAACCAGGTTCAAATGGAAGTAATCGTCACCCTAATTCTAACAGTGTGAACGGATCTACAATCCAATCACGTATGGAGAAGTTATAGCGAGTACAAGTTTTGGTCAAAGTTGGGCAGTGGGCCAAGATTAACTGTCCCAAAAATTCACCATCAACTAAAAGGGAACCCAGCTCCCGAAAATGGGCAAAATTGTGGCCTCGTTAATTTTCCCGATGACCCTTTTTTTAGTTAAGTTTAAAAATGACCAATATATATATATATATATATATATATATATATATATATATATATATATATATATATATATATATATATATATATATATATATATATATATATATATGGGTGTGGCGAGCCACCACCCCCGCCACCCCACCACATGATCCATGTTATAAATTATAATAAATGTATATTAAAATTTGGGTCGGTGGGTCGTGACCCCTACTAAACGCCACGGTCGGAGCCCATATATGATAAACAATGTATGGTTGGGAGTTAAGGGTCGGGTCAGGGTTGCATGGAGCGGACCCCACCCACCCAAAAGTATTTATTAATATAACAACATCATATGCCACCATACCACATATGCAACCAAATATGCCGAGACCGGTGGGGCTCAAACCCACCCGGCCCACATGGCCAGCTCCCACCAGGCAGCCTCACATCCACCCCACACTGGGTCTGAATCAATCTCAAAATAAAATTAAATACAACAAAGATCCACCATATATATATATCTATATATATATATATATATATATATATATATATATATATATATTCAATGGTTATGAATTAAAAAAAAATGCGCCATTTAAAAGAATCATTTAAAACCACCGAACTGTCAAAGGTCTTATGCCATGGTTTAAAAAAATTATATGCTATTTTGGAGTGGGCGGGGTTTGAACCTTACCCACCTCCACTCTATTCGCCTCGGCCTCAAACATCCCACGAGCTATACTTTGTAAAATCCACCATCCATATTATATAAACCTTCATTTTCTCCCGTGCGTCGGGCATACCAGGAACGAAGGAGGGGCGCAAAGTTCGAGGAAATTTTCATTTTTTTATTGCAGGTGGAACCCTGAGCCATTCTGGAGGGCAGTGGAACCATGATCTGAGCCACATTTTCAGATGGGCTAGAATTTTTCGGTATCCAAATTGGTCAAATTTTATATGGATTTTACACATCTCGATGATGAAAATATGATGGCGATGTCAGTTTCTGGAGCAGAGGTGTCGATTTTTCGGCTATTTTCCATATTGGGATGATGGTCTCGGAATTCAGAGTGTGGACAGTCGATTTAATGCCATTCGACGCCATGACTTTGATGGTCTGTTCAGATCTAGCAGCTGAGCAACCTATTCTTCATATAGCATTATGTTTGAGGTATATAAAGTGTTGTTGCCATGTACTTCATTGATTATTGTTGTGAGATGTTTTATGTCATGTAAATTCTTGCTTTATGTATAATGATGCGAAATCTTGATGTTATGTCATGAGATATGTATGATCATGGATGCTCATTTAAGTTCTGAGATCCCTTTGTTGCTTTGATGGCGGGATGCTCTTTCTCACCATGTGCGAGGTTGTCATGTTTATAGGAGTTTTTTATGAGTGTTATTTCCTTGTAGTGAACGTTTCGTGGAGAGACTTTTCCACTCACATCGAGGGAAAATTTCCTTGTATGACAATTAAACAACGTCCATGTACATCATCACATTTTACAGCACCAAATGAAGCATCCAACACCATCGAGACACTGAGGCTCAGAGACGTAGTCCACACTGGACGAACTTCGTTATTAAACATCTTGCGTTTTTTTGTGTGATTGTTGACATGTTTTCCTCTTAATTATATCTGCATGTGTGTCCATTCATGCTTTTCATAAAATGAAATTATAACACATCACATAAGTGAAAGGTCATGGGTAAATCTGGTAGCTAATGGACCCAAATCAAGTGGTATCAGAGCGGTATTCTTGCTCATATGAATTGCAAGCATGAAAAATTGAACGTGCAGCAATGGAGGATGTCAAAGACATGTACAAAGCCATGTTGAGGATGTCCTAAAGGATGGAAATGTTGTATGAAGCTTATAAGGAACAAGCAATAGATAACTTTGAGTTGAAAACACTTCTAATAGAGGAGAAGGAGGACAAGCAGCGATTGCAGCTTCAATTGCAGGACACGACGGAGGAATTGGAAGAATTGAAGCACAATGACCAAAGCCTTCAAGCAAAGTGTTAGACTCCTATACCAATAGGTGTCATTTTTCATGATTGTCTTGATTGAACTATGGAATATGTCGGAAGAGGCTTTGGAGGACTTGAAGCACAACAAAGGCTTGAAGCAGCCATCATCACATGTTTGTACATCGACATCTAAGGTAAAAAATGTTGATGTTTCTTCAGTTTCATCTTCAAATGCTATCATTTATATGGGAAATGTGGAGATACCCATTACAGGAACTAGCATGTGACTCCTCACCAAGATGGGATATAAAGGAGGAGGACTTGGCATTAATGGCCAAGGTATGATTCAACCATTGGAGGTCGTGAAGAGACCTCAATTAGTGCATGGGTGAAACCATTGGGAAAAGATATTGATGGGAACACTTCACCATCATCCCATTGAAGTGCATGTTGCAATGAAAGAGTTGAGGCAAGCTCTCGTCACCATGATCGCACCAGAAACCACCAAGAAATGTATACAAAATCTTGATATTCTCAGGTTAATTTTGATTATAAGCATGTTGATAATCATGGATATAAGTCATGGCATAGAAAAACATGTCACTTTTTTCGTTTACATAACCATGTCATTGCTGAGTGCTGGAAGAGAATGGCAACATGAAAGAGTATGAGTTGTGAAAGGCCTTCTCCACAATAAGGAAATAAATTGGTTAAAAAGGTCTGGAGGAAGAAGAATAATTGCAGTTACTGTGATAGAAGTGGCCATCAAAGAGCCACGTGTTGGAGACTCCATCTAGAGTAGTGTCTGAAGGACAAAGTGTCCCTTCAAAAACCAGACAGTGAAAATTTTCAACAAGAAAATCCACCACCTTCATCATGGTTCACTCTGTTGAGTAAGAAATGGTTTTCTAGATGTATTGGCCACAATTTTAAATCATATGTTTCAATTTAAAATGTAAAAGTGATGATGTGTTTTCCATCACTTGTGAAGAAACAATGATGTTTTTGGCCTTGTATTGATAGCTGGGGTATTGATTCCATTTGATGTAACCTTGACCACAGAGTATGATTATAAACTTATGGCAAGTGTGGGGAATGCTTTGGTCATATATTGGTCACTTAGTTAAGCATGTAATTTGAAAAATATTGTACTACATGTTTGCATAGGATGCAGGTGTCAGCTCATCCCTTATGGCTCCGAAGGACAAAGATGAAGGAGAATGAAGGGTGACCTTTCAAGGAATTTGTGGTGCAGACAAGGTACAAAGAAGTTGCAGATTATGATTCATGCTTTTGGTGGACCAAAAGATCCTCAGTGGGGAGGATTGATCCAAGTGGCTGCAGGCACTCTCAAGAGACCAAGAGGTTTGATGATAGGTCAAAATTCAAAGTGTTCGAATTGCTCTCAAACCATGCATAGATGGAAGTACTCGTCGCCTTGATTCGAATGGTGCGTATGATATCCAATCCAAGCCCATATGGAAAAGTTAGAGCGAGTCAAAGTTTTGGTCAAAATTGCATAGTGGGCTTGGTTTAACTGTCCCACAAATTCACCCTCAACCGATAGGGAACCCAACTTCCAAAAAGGGCCGAAATTGTGGCCTCGTTAATTTTCCAAATGACCCTTATTTTAGATAAGTTAAAAAATAACCAATATTATATTAAAAATTAAAAAATATACCACATGATCCATGTTATAAATTATAACAAATGTATATTAAAATTTGGGTTGGCAGGACATGACCCCCGCCAAACCCCATGGTTGGAGCCCATATATGATAAACAATGTATGGTTGGGAGTTAAGGGTCGGGTCGGGACCCAACCACCCAAAATTATTTATTAATATAACGATAGCATATGCCACCATACCACATATGCAACCAGATATGATGAGACTGGCGGGGCTTGAACCCGTCTGGCCCACGTGTTCGACCCCCACCGGGCAGTCTCACATCCACCCCACAGTAGATCCAAATCAAACTCAAACTAAAATTTAATACAACAAAGATCCAACATATATATATATATATATATATATTCAACAGTTATGAAATAAAACCAAATGAGCCATTTAAAAGAAACATTTAAAAACTACCGAACGGTCGAAGGTCTTATGATGTGGTTTAAAAAAACTGATATGCTATTTTGGAGTGGGTGGGGTTTGAACTTGACCCACCTCCACTCTATTCACTTTCACCTCCAACAACCCACGAGCTGTACTTTGTCAAATCCACCATCCATATTATATAAAAATTCATTTTCTCCAGTGCGTTGGGCTAGCTAGGAACGAAGGAAGAGCGCAGAGCTCGAGGCTGTTTTCATTTTTTTTATTGCAGGTGGAACCCTGAGCCATTCAGGAGGGAAGTGGAACCATGATTTGAGCCACATTTTCAAAGGGGCTAGAATTTTCTAGTGTCTAAATTGGACAACTTATATAAGGATTTTACACCTCTCGACGACGAGAATATGATGGAAATGTCAGTTTCTGCAACATATGTCTCGATTTTTTGGCCATTTTCTTTATTGGGATGATGGTGTCTGAATTTAGAGTGTGGACAGTCAATTTCATGCCATTTGACGCCATGAATTCGATGGTGTATTCAGATCTAGTAGTTGAGAAACCTATTCTTCAGCCAGCATTAGAGTTGAGGTATATGAAGTGTTTTTTCCATGTACTTCATTGATTATTGTTGTGAGATGTTTTATGTCAAGTCGATTCCTGCTTGATGTATGATGCAGAATCTTGACATTATGTCATGTGATATGTATGATCATGGATGGTCATTTATCTTCTGAGATCCCTTTGTTGCCTTGATGGCGGGATGCTCTTGGTCACCATGTGCGAGGTTGTCATGTTGATAGGAGGTTTGTTGTGAGTGTGAGTTCCTTGTAGGTAACGTCTCATGGATAGAGTTTTCCACTCATGTCGAGGGCACAAGTAAACAACGTCCATGTACATCATCACGTTTTCCATCTCCAAATGAAGCAACCAACACCATTGAGACACCGAGGCCGAGAGACGTAGTCCACACTGGACGAACTCTGTTATTAAATTTCTTGTGTTTTCTTGTGTGATTGTTGACATTTTTTCCTCTTAATTATATATGAATGTGTGTCCATTAATGCTTTTGATAAAATGAAATTCTAACACATCACAGAAGTGAAAGATCATGGGTAAATCGAGCAACTGACAGACCTGGATCAAGTGGTATCAGAGCGGTCTTCTTGCTGATGTGAATTGCAAGTGTGAACCATTGAATGTGCAAAAATGGAGGATGTCAAATAAATGTACAAAACCACGTTGAGGTCATTCGAAAGGATGGAAATGTTGTATGAAGCTTATAAGGAACAAGCATCAGATAACGTTGAGTTGAAAACACTTCTACAAGAGGAGAAGGAGGACAAGCAGCGATTGTAGCTTCAATTGCAAGCCACGACAAAGGAATTGTAAGAATTGAAGTGCAATGACCAGAGCCTTCAACAAAAGGATGCTGAATTAAGGAGGCTTCTCCAAGAAGAAAAAGCAGAGAAGCAAAGACTGCAGCTTCAGCTACAAGTCGTGAAAGAGACTTTGGAGGAGTTGAAGTGCAAAAAAGGCATGAAGCAGCCATCATCACTTGTTTTTGCATCGACATCTAAGGTAAACAATGTTAATGTTTCTTTAATTTAATCTTCACATACTATAATTTCTGTGGGAAATGTGGAGATACCCATTACATGAACTCGCATGTGACTCCTCACCAAGATGGGATATAAAGGAGGAGGAATTGGCATTAATGGCCAAGGCATGATTCAACCATTGGAGGTCATGCAGAGACCTTGATTAGCAAGTTTGGGATACAATGAAGGAAAGTGCTCGAAGGTGTTAGAATCTCCCAATGCATGGGTGAAACTATTGGGAAAAGAGATTCATGGGAACACTTCACCATCATCCCATGGAAGTGCATTTTGCAGTTAAAGAGCTAAGGCAAGCTCCCGTCACCATGATCGCACCAGAAACCACCAAGAAAGGTATAACAAGTCTCGATATTCTCAAGTTCGTTTTGATTATAAGCATTTTGATAATCATGGATAGAATTCATGGCATAGAAAAAGTTGTCATTTTTGTGGTTTACACAACCATGTCATTGCTGAGAATTGGAAGAGAATGGCATCACGAAAGAGTATGAGGCATGAAAGGCCTTCTCCATAGCAGGGAAAGAAATTGGTTAAGCAGGCATGGAGGACGAAGACTCATTGCAGTTATTGCAACAATAGTGGCCATCAAAGAGCCATGTGTTGGAGACTTCATCTAGAGCAGCGTCTGAAGGACAAAGAGTCCGTGCAGAAACCAGTTAGTGAAAATGTTCAATAAGAAAATCCACCACATTCATCATGGTTCACTCTGTTGAGTAAGAAATGGTTTTTCTAGATGTATTGGCCACAATTGTAGATCATATGTTGCAATTTAAAATGTAAAAGTTATGATGTGTTTTCCATCACTTGTGAAGCAACAATGATGTTTTTGGCCTTCTATTGATTGTTGGGGTATTGATTCCATTTGATGTAACCTTGACCACAAAGTATGGTTATAAACTTGTGGGAAGTATGGGGAATGCTTGGGTCAGAGATTGGTCACTTAGTTAAGCATGTAATTTTCAAAATATTGTAGTACAGGTTTGTAGAGGATTCAGGTGTCAGCTCATCGCTTATGGCTCTAAAGGAAAAAGGTGAAGGAGAATGAAGAGTGACCTTTCAGGACATTTGTGGTGTAAACAAGTTACAAAGAAGTTTCAGATTATGATTCATGCTTTTGGTGGACCAAAATTTAGTGGGGAGGATTGATCCAGGTGGCTCCAGACACCCTTAGGAGATCAAGAGGGTTGATGATAGGTCAAAATTAAAAGTGTTCGGATTGCTCTCGAACCAGGTTCAGATGGAAGTACTCGCCACCCTCATTCCAACGGGGCGAACAGATCTCTAATCCGAGCCCATATGGAGAGGTTAGAGTGAGTGAAAGTTTTGGTCAAAGTTGGGCAGTGGGCGAGGTTAAACTATCACACAAATTCAATATCAATTGAAAAGGAACCCAACTCCCGAAAATGGGAGAAATTGTGGCTTTGTTAATTCGCCCAATGACCCTTATTTTCATTAAGTTTAAAAAATAACCAATATTATATTAAAAATAAAAAATATATATAAAAATGGGGGTGGCAGGCCACCATCCCTGCCACCCCACCGCATGATCCATGCTATAAATTATAACAAATGTATATTAAAAGTTGGGTCGGCAGGCCATGCCCCTGCTGAATCCCATATATGAAAAACAACATATGGTTGGGATTTAAGGGTCGGGTTAGGGCCGCATGGAGTGGACCCTGCCCACTCAAAAGTATATATTAATATAACAACAACATATGCCACCATACCACATATGCAACCAGATATGCCGAGACTGGCAGGGCTCGAACCTGCCCGATCCACATGGTTGGCCCCCACTGAGCGGTCTCACATCAACCCCACGGTGGATCCAAATCAAACTCAAAATAAAACTAAATACAACAAAGATCCACCATATAGATATATATATGCAATGGTTATGAATTAAAACCAAATGCACCATTTAAAAGTAACATTTAAAAACCATCGAACGGTCAAAGGTCTTATGTCGCTGTTTAAAAAAACTGATATGATATTTTGGAGTGGGCGGGGTTTGAACCCAACCCACCTCCACTCTATTCGTCTCCGTTTCCAACAACCCACGAGTTGTAATTTGTAAAATATGCCATCCATATTATATAAACCTTCATTTTCTCCAGTGCGTCGAGTAGACCAGGAATGAAGGAGGACCACGTAGTTCGAGGCAGTTTTCATTTTTTTATTGCAGGTGAAACCTTGAGCCATTTAGGAGGGCAGTGGAACCATGATCTAAGCCACATTTTCAAAGGGGCTAGAATTGTCCAGTGAAAAAATTGGAAAAATTTTATATGGATTTTACACCTCTCAGCAATGGAAATTTGATGGCAATGTCACTTTCAGCAACAGAGGTCTCAATTTTTTGGACATTTCCCAGATTGGGATGATGGTGTCAGAATTTAGACTTTGGACAGTTGATTTCATGCCATTCGACGCCATGACTTCGATGGTGTATTCATATCCAGTAGTTGAGCAACCTATTCTTCAGCCAACATTAGATTTGAGGTATATGAAGTGTTGTTGTTGTGTACTTCATTGATTATTGTTTTGAAATGTTTTATGTCATGTCAATTCTTGCTTGATGTATGATGCAGAATCTTGACGTTATGTCATGTGATATGTATGATCATGTATGGTCATTTATTTTCAGAGATCCCTTTGTTTCCTTTATTGTGGTATTCTCTTGGTCACCACGTGCGAGGTTGTCATGCTAATAGGAGGTTTGTTATGAGTGTGAGTTCCTTGTAGGGAACGTCTCGTGGAGAGACTTTGCCACTCATGTCGAGGGAACATTTCCTTGTATGAAAAGTAAACAAGTCCATGTACATCATCACATTTTCCAGCACCAAATGAAGTGGCCAACACCATCGAGACATTGAGGCTTGGAGACGTAGTCCACACTGGACGAACTCCGTTATTAAATATCTTGCATTTTGTTGTGTGATTGTTGGCATGTTTTCCTTTGAATTATATATGCATGTGTGGAAATTAATGTTTTTTATAAAATTCAATTCTAACACATCACATAAGTGAAAGGTCATGGGTAAATATAGTAGCTGACAGACCTTGATCACATCAATAATCACATCACATAAGGACACCAGATGTAAGGTGGAAACCAAAAGGGTAAAAAAAAACATCGACATATAGTCTTTGTCTTCATTATTTTATTAATATCGAACTTTTTTTACATGTGAATCGATGGCCACCACCAGTTTCCAAGCCTGTAATTGTAAAGAAAATGTGAGCCACCACTCCCATAAGTTATGCAGGCCAACACCTACTGAGGGCTACCACCCTCACTAGTTTTCCAACCACCAATGGAAGGAAGCCTCTACCCCTTGAGAAAGTTCTTCGGCAACTACCGGAAGGAATCCACTACTCCCTTGGAAAACCACCACTTTCCTAGAAGCCTCTACGTGCAACACTAAAGGTCCCAACCCTCAAGCCCTCGTGAGACACATTTTAAATATTTCGTATTGGACCCATATACTCTGCACACAACAAAATTTTGATCCTCCTTTCATCAATTTTCAAACTGGACTTGCTATGTACAATAATCAAATATAAAACTTTCTCTACCTCAATCAGTCAACTCATATAACCAACAACTTAAATAAAACTCATGCAACAACATAAAAAATATAAACCATACACTAAACCCCTGCATACACACTCTTAATACACAACAACACACCATCACACTACAATCAAAATCTCAACAATATTAGGCAACAACATACAAACTACGGATCTCACACAATCATCCATATCAGCAAATCAAGCTCTTACTACAAAATACAAACATTAAATAGCAAACAATATATCCATATAAAATTGTTTACGCCCATATGATCACACATGCATTATTCATATAATAAATCGGCTGCTCAATGCTCTATCTCTCGGTAATTAATCTTTGCACCATATACTATTCTCATACTAATATACCCCTAATTCAACATCACCATTCTCTGTCATAGACTCTAAACCAATAGTTTAGATCAAACTCTGCCTCTACATCACAAGCTTTATCACTGTGTTGGCCTCTTCATGCATCATATTAATCTTTGCATTAATCCTCTCTTGCCATTTACCTTTGTGTGTTCACCTGCATTAGAAACTTGACCTCTCACCTTTACACATATCTTTGCGAGGCACTATGCACAATGTGTAACCTCGTAGTGATTCCTTCGCTCATCTATTTGACCTATTGGAATTGTTGTAGCTCCTAGAGACAGCCTAGAGTTGTGATAGATCACTGCCTAGGACATCTTAGCATAGCAAGGAGCGTATAATATAATGTATGAAGTTGTCAACTTCAGGTCACATGCTATCTCCTGTAAACAGGGAAATAAAATAGAATGGGACCAAACTCTTAGAAACTGACACAAGAAAAGAGATACTGCAGAGGCAAGATGCAGAACTCTAATACAAAAGCAACAGACAATTCAAAGACAGTTTACTGCAAAGTGGGCCGATTCAGAAATACTTCACAGACATAAATGATCAGAAGGTGTATGTAGTGAAAGAAATATTGAGAAGATATTAGTTAACATTGAGCTGATACCCAGATATACAATACCACCATGCATGGGCTTACCAATCTAAGAATCCGTACATGATAATATCATTTTAAAAGCACCCTCCCAAAGCAACTAATATAGTAGAAGTATGGTTAGCTGAATAATGAAACAAAATATCATGCATGAGCCATATTTAAAGCGCTTGACTGATCCAAGCATGGGCATCAACTAGGATGAATCCATACCAAAAATCAGTGAGCCACTCACATTCCAAAACATGATACAAGAAAGATGGGTGAAATGAAATGTTCTATTAATATAACACAATAAAGAAAGTTACAAACTATGAAATACCAAAGACCAGAATCCTCTTTGACAGATAGAAATCCTCCTCACTGAGACCCTATGGGCTCTGTGCATTCATACCAAAGTTTAACAAATTTTTTACAAAAAGCCTTTCACTGCATAATTTTCTGATAAAATCTGGAACCCTTACAATGTGTTTCTTCATGGTTTTTATAGGAGAAACCAAAACCTAGTAAAAGCGGTAGGTGATGAACATTTAATTTGCATAATTAAGGAAAAATGGTGGAAACACTTGCGCCCATACTGCTGAATGACTATGCTGTGCTATTTTTACTCTGTGGCCTTCTCTCTGAAATAAATGTTTTGGGTGAAAATCTCTTCAGGAACACGGTAAAGAAATAGAAACCTTATGGGTGGTCTATCCTTCCTGGAGAGAAAATTCTGCTAACATAAAACCTTGAGGGCATTGTTTTCTGTGCATTGCACCCTCTGCCTTCCCATTCTCAATTTAAGCTTTAAAATCTTCAACGCCGAACGCTGAATTCCTCAATCATCCACTGATCTTCCTCTGCTGCTCCATTAATGTTCTCATCTGTGAAATCGGTGCCTTGAATGTCCCTGCAGGGTTTGACATTTGAACCCTGCCTCTTTAATTGAAGTCTTGTCGATTTGGCTTCTGAGGACTTTATTCATAATTCTGATTTGAAAAATGGTCCTTTGACGTGTGTTCTATCACAGTAATTAAGACTGTGAATCATAATAGTTCTCCGCCGCTGTAATCCTGCAAAATCCGTAAACTTGTTAAAAAAAACCAGGCCAGAAGATGATGGACGTGGTAGGATCGATGAAAATGGCTGTGCAGACATGGCGAAATGGTGGAACAACGTAGGGTGGCAGAAAAATGCAGTGGAGGAATGGCGGACAAGCTGACCAGAGCTAAAATGTAAAAAAATAAAATATAACGTATGAATAGAATATATGAATGACAGAGAGAGAAGTGCGATAGACACGTGGGAGGATGACGTGGTGGGAGACTGAGTCCAAGGGGTGCATGTGAATAGATGTGGACCGTCCGATCTCATTGGGAGATCGATGATTGAAAGAGTATCGGAGGCGATGGACAGTGGGCCAGGGGCGTGATTTGCCTGTGATTAAACCTCATGCAGCTTCAGAGCGTGATAGCCATTAGATGAAGAGCTTCAGATCGAATGGATGACGGTGATATCGCTGGGCATCCTGTTCCGAACAATAATGTGCGATGAGCGGTGGTTTTGGAGTTGTATGCTGGGATGCATGGCAAACATTGTATGGAATTGCTGGCCCCATGGGAATTACTGCCTACCACCGAAAGGCGGTGCGATATAAACCATCGGTTTTTGCAATAGGAGCGGACGTGGGGACCACCAGGATAGGCCGGTTGTGGACCGTTGTTTTGGTAGAATGATCAGACAATGCATAAATGATTTGGGAGATGAATAGAATGGGCCACGAGCACAGTGCTTATTCACGAAGACCGTCCATTATTGCAAAGATCGACGACCAATATTACACCTGGGCATTTGGTTGATAAGCGCCTAGTTCTTTTGCGCTCGGTTCCAGCACTGGGTTACGTGGGAGAAAAGGACAGAGGGGCTACGACCTTAAATATTTTCAAATGTGGGGTTTTCTGCCTTTTATAATGTAATTTGGAGGTGGGAAATGGTAACGATAGGTGTAAGAATGACTTTCCAAGCCTGAAAGGGGGAATTTGAGAGCTTTAAGCCAGATTGCCTGTGAAAATTTTATAGGAAGTTGATTATGATCAACATTGGCTCCACCTGGGGACGACACGTTCATCCCTGAATGTGTCGAGAACTCACAGACCCTCTGATCATATTCTGTGCAAACTCAGCTCCTCAGGAACCTTAATTTTCACTTTATGATTTATAATGACACCCACATTACTCAAACGAAAATGAAAATGAAACTATCATACAATATAATACATCAGGCTGCCTTTTTCTAAATCAGAACTAAAAGTAGGGCTTGAGAAATTGACTGTTTACAGGGGCATCCAGCAAGTCGCCCTGTAAATTCTCCAACCTAAAAGTATTATTGCCCCCCTGTTCCACAATTTTGAAAGGACAAAACCAGAGGGGGTCGAATTTACCATGTTTAACTTTTTTAGCTCTTCGGATATCCCATCTTAACACTAGGTCACCAATATGCAATTTCCTATCTTTTGCATGCTGATAAAAAATGTGTTTCATTTTCTCTTGATATTCTATTAACCTCTGATTCACCTGGCCCCGTGTTTCTTCTAATTCCACCAATTGATTGATTCTCCTGATCATATCATTAGGTTCCTCCTGGCTTTCTTGTATGAAGCAGGCCACTGGTAAAGCCAGCTATATAGGAAAAACTTCTGCTCGTCCATATACCAATTCATAGGGAGATTTCCCAGTTTCTCTCTTGCTGGTAATTCTATTAGCTTATAGAGAAAATTTCAATTGGGAATCCCAATTCTTCTGATTTTCATTGATAGTCTTCTTCAAGGCCCTCACCAGAGTTTTATTTGAAGACTCTGCCAAGCCATTTCCTTGTGGATAGTAAGCTGTAGAGTGGCTCAGCATGATATTGTATTGCTAGCAGAAATTCATAAATTTTTCAGACTTGAAGGCTTGTGCATTATTAGTCACTATCCTAGCAGGACAACCAAACCTGGATACGATGTTTTCCTCCATGAACTTTATGATCATAGTATCTGCAACATTCCTTGCAGGTATGGATTCCACCCATTTAGTGAAATAATCAGTGGTCGTTAATATCCATTTATGTTGTCCACTCGATGGAGGATGTATTTCACGTATAAAATTGATACCCCATTGACGGAATGGTTCATCCACATGCACTGGAATCAAGGGAAATGGTGCCGATTTCTGTCTCTCAGCAAATTTCTGACATTTATCAAATGCTCTTACTCTGGCAAAAACATCTCCAAAAAGCTTTGGCCAATAGAAACCAGCTTTCAGAATTTTATGAGCAGTGGCCCTCCAGCTATAGTGACCTCCACAAATCCCTTCATGAAATTATGTTATAATACTCTCGACTTCATTCTCTGTGAGGCACAGGAGTAAGATGCCTGAGGCATCTCGCTAGTATAGCCGGCCATTGGCGACTATATACTTCTGTGAATTCAATCGTAATGCTCTGTATTTATCTTTATCACAGCTTGGAGGGAAACTGAGTGTGAGGAGATATTCTACTATCTCTTTGTACCACTGACTGGTGAGGTACTTTAGATGTGTTTCTGGAGTAGCTACTCCAATTCCCTATCGCTCTTCTAGCTCTTCAGATTCCGCACCTGCTATAATGGACAAATTTATGCCCAGAGCTTGATAGTTTGATTCAGATAACATTTTAGCAAGCCCCTGTCCCTTGATCACCTTAGTAGGGCGGATGTCTAAGTCATATTCCTGTATTTTAGCAATCCAATTACCCCTTTTTCCTTCACTATCCCCCTGAATAAGAATATCTTTTACAGCAGCTGCAGGCACAAATGCAGTGATATGAGACTGTAAGATATATACACGAAATGCTTTGAGGGATTTCACTAGGGCATATGCTTGCTTTTCCAATATGTTGTACTTTAATTCTGCATCACGGAGCACCTGACTGAAAAAGGCAGTAGGCTGCTCATACCCTTCACCATTTTTCTGCAATAAAACTCCTGCTATTATATGAGGTGATGCAAAAGAAAATATTATAAAAGGTTTGTCATAATCTGGCCCAGCTAGCACAGGGGCTTTTGCAAAAGAATTTTTTATTCTGGTAAATGCCTCCCATGATTCTTGTGACCACTTTACCTCATTATCCTTCTTCAGCATATCTGTTATCTGCCTAACTATCTCAACATAGTTAGGAATGAACCTCCTTAGGAAATTAATACACCTGAGGAATACCTGTACCTTTTTCTTATTTCTGGGAAAAGCTATACCATTTATAACCTCTACCCTCTTAGGGTCTATCTTCACCCCATCTTTAGTCACAATATGGCCCAATAGTTTACTCTCTTCTAATGAAAATAAAGACTTTTGAGGATTTAGAGAGAGACCATACCTTCTGCATTTCTCAAAAGTTCTCCGCAGATGTTCAATGTGCTCAGCATCATTCTCGGAAAATATAGTGATATCATCGAGGTAGACCACCAGGAATTTATCTTTCTCCCCAACAAAAGCAACATCCATCGCCCTCTAAAAAGTGGCCCCTGCATTAATCAATCCAAAAGGAATCCTGGCATACATAAATGTACCCCATGGTGTGGTGAAAGCAGTCTTCTTTTGGTCCTCTGGAAGTATAGCCACCTGGTTATAACCAGAGAATCCATCCATCATTGACATCCTAGAAGCTCCAACCACTTTCTACAGGATGTGATCCATCTCAGGTAATGGATAATTATCCTTTAAGGAAGCTCTGTTTAAATTTATAAAATCCACACAAAACCTTATTTCTCCATTCTTCTTTTGTAAAGGGAAAAGGTTTGCCACCCATTCAGAGTACCTCAATGGTACAATTATTTTTGCCTTCAGCAACTTCTTAATTTCTTTCTCAATAGAAGGCAGCAGCAGTGGATTTATTTGTCTGAGCTTCTGCTTATGGGGCTTTGCATCTACCTTCAATGGAATTTTGTGCTACATAATGCTGATATCAAAAGTTTTCAAATCCTGATAGGACCATGCAAACAAATCTTTGTAGGTCTGGAATAACTTCTGATATAGATTTCTATATTCTCCAGGGATTTTCTTAGACAACTTTACAATTTTGGGGTCAACCTCAGTACCAAGATTCAGGTTTTCTACCTGATTTTCTTCTACCACTTTGCTCGGCTTCAATGAGACATCATTCTTGTCAAATAATCTTTCTAGAGGCACCAACCCTCTAGGTATCACGTTTCCCTTCAATTGAAACACTTTATTAATTGTCACTTTCTCCTCCCAATTTCTTTCTAAAGTGTTTTCAGACTCAACCTCTTCATCATCATCAATCTCCATATTGGAGAATTCTCCCACTGTTTCCAGGAATCTCTTCATCTGTTCTTCATCCTCAAACACCTGCCAGTGTTTGATTTTATCTGGGATTGAAGGCCGATAACACACCTCAACTTCATATCTTAAAAGAGGGTTCTGAGGTGGTCGAAATGTACTAACAACCAAAGCAAGGGAATCAACCATCCTATTCTGTTATCGGGGCATGAATTGGATATTGAATGCCAAGAAGAAATTTTCTACCATGTCCCGAACTTCATTACTATAAGCCCTTAGCCTAGGATTTTTGGTCTGACACTGATTCTTGACTTGTTTAACCACTAGTTACAAATCTCCTAGAACTTTTATACTTTGTATGTTCATGGTCCTGGCTGTCTGCAATCCTAACAGAAGCGCTTCATATTCAGCCACATTGTTGGTGGCTTCATACTCTAGTTTAAAAGACAGAGGGACCCATATTCCTGTAGGAAAAATTAATAATATTCCAGATCCATTACCTTCTTTAGAATTTGCTCCATCAAAATGGAGTGTCCAGATTCCTGCTTCCATGTTCTCTGAGGGCTGCTCAGTCTTGAACTGGAAAAAGGAAGGTTCATGAGCATAATCTTGATCTTCTTCCAACATCAAGCATGAAAAATCACCTTCTTTACTATAGACTGGAGAATTAACTGAGTTGTCATCCTTAGTCACCATCTTGACAAATCTAGTCTCCCTGTACAATCTCCTCTCTTGGCCACCAAAAATTGGGATTGTGGCATATGTTAAATCCATCTTGAGTGATCCACCGATTTTTGTTCCCAAGGACCTTGATAGAAACATACCAAAATGAGCTGGGATTTCAGCCACCACTATGTCCATTACCACACTTTTTGATGGGATTTGGGCCAAATTGACTACTAAATCTTTGATCATCCCCAAGCATTTAACTCTTTTGGAATCAAATGAGTAGAGGTATTTATATGGACGCGTGATTTGTAATCCTAGTTGTTCCATGACTGACAGAGGCATAAGATTATGGAAGCTCCAGAATCTAGCATACAGTTAGTAGTAGCAGGTCATGAATCACTAGAGACACATAGAAGGGAGGAGTAGAAGGATCTAACTCCTCAACATGTGGGCCAAAAAATACCATAGGTCTTTCTTCTTGAAGGTTGAGACTATCTAGGATGATTGGTGCTTCTGGAGGGAGCATGAAATAGGTGACTTGAGATTGATATGCTGGCTGTTTCAACAGTTCAGTCAAGGGGACTGGGATTTTGACATTTTCAAGTTCCTTTTGCAAAATGAAAACTAGGGGGATTTATCTATCACAACCTCTTTTGGCTCTTTATTTTCAGCTGGGGGTTTGACTTCCTTTGACACAGACTCGGTATTAGGAGGAATGACTACTTTTGGAGTGAAAGGAATTTGATCATTAGACTACAAAGGTTTGTTTAGAGGGCCCTTACCTTTGTCTGTGGCTTTCTTCATTGTTGACTCCTCCTGAGAAGGTGCTCCCTTCTGATGTGGTTCTTCTTCTTGCTCTTGAGTACGAGTTCTCTTCTTAGAATATCTGAGGTCATATCTTCTATTGAGCTGTGCTTGCATGAGGTCAACAAATTGCTTACAACAGTGATCAATCTCTGAGTCTTTTGTGTCTCTAGCCTTTTCTTCTTCTTGCAATGAGCACTCCTCTTATTCCCTATCTGAGAAAGAAATATTTTCATCCTCCAGTCCATAGGCAGCATCTTCAGTGGAGTCATCTACTGGACCTTCCAAGTACAATGGGTGTGGCACTTGATCATGTTTCTCCTTTGCTTCCCTTGGCAATATTTGCAAGGGTGGTTTCCTATACTGAGGATTGTAACCCATGTTTGGAGCATTCTGGAAATTTTTGAAGGCTGAGTTCATGGCTTCCAATTCAATCTTGACCATTTTCTTGATCAATTTTCTCATTTCTTCCATTTTTTCATTTGTTGAGTCTCTGTCTTGGTTAGAGGTAGATGCCTCTTCTTTGCCCCTTCTTCTGGTATCTTTTTCAGATCTTCCTTTTGATTTACCAGTGGAGGAAAAGTTTGCTTCCAACTCTAGTGCATCTGCCTGAGCATCATCCAGAGTAGCAGGATTTCTTTCTCTAAGAGAGAAACCAAATTCTGAATCAAAGGCTACTACAAAAACAACTTTAGCAGCAGTTTGATGCGGTTTCATATTAGCAGGGAGACTCAGATACAATTTATTAAATCTCTTGATAAATTATGACACTCCTTCATTGTGTATTTTCTTTAGTGTATTGAACTCAATGAGAAAATTCCCATGATATTTCTTCTCTCCCCATTTCCTGAGAAAATTACCTTCCATATTGTCCCAAGTGGTAATAGAACGACCAGCCAATGTCTTAAACCATTTTCGAGCTTCACCATCTAGATATTGCACAGACAGTCTTAAGACCACATCCAAATGTTCAACATTAAAGTTCTCTGCAAAGGAGCAAAAAGTCTCAAGATGTCTTTGAGCATCAATCTCATTTTCCCCATTGAATCTGGGCAAGATCTTCAGATAATCTTGGGGCATATCATTCAACACCTGGGGTAATGCCAGGGGAGCATATTTATTCATCAAGAAGGCTGGAACATTGGCCATTGGAGGAGGTGGAGGTAGTGCAATAGTTTGATGAGTAAGAGGAGGAGGAGGAGGTGGAAGTGGAGTATGAATAATAATAGGAATATACTCAACTGCAGCTTGAGGGGTTGAGGGGAACAAAGGTCCGTTAACAGCAGATACTTTGGTTACTTCCTTGACCTCTTCAACCTCAGGAGTAGGATGAAGACTGTTCTTATTTCTGATACCCTCCCGGGGTGGACTATCCGAATAATAATAATCAGTATCTCCCACAGTGGAGTCGGGATCTAGCACTTGAGCTTCTTGAGAAGAGGAAGATGGAAAGTCTTCTATAGAAAATTCAAGGATTTCGGAACGGGCTGATTTCCTTTCCCTCCAATTTCTTCTATGTATGATCTTCTCTGGGTCAGATGCAGAAGGTGTCTTTGAATGTGACTTATCTGACCTCAGATGTGGCTTTCGAGGAGCCAGGACTACAAATAGATTTATCAAATAACAAATGTGGAGTCGCCAAGGTGAGGGATCTACAACTCTCAACTCTCCATGCTCACCTACTTGAAGAGTGAATAAAATTTTGTCGAGGCCTAGGGATTCTGATTTTATTAAATTTTTCCCTGGCAACGGCGCCAGAAAGATGTTTTAGCAGCTAGAGACAGCCTAGAGTTGTGATAGACCAGTGCTTAGGACATCTTAGCATAGCAAGGAGCGTATAATATAATGTATGAAGTTGTCAACTTCAGATCACATGATATCTCCTGTAAACAGGGAAATAAAATATAATGGGACCAAACTCTCAGAAATTGACACAGGAAAAGAGATACTGCAGAGGCAAGATGCAGAACTCTAATACAAAAGCAACAGACAATTCAGAGACAGTTTACTACAAAGCGGGCCGATTCAGAAATACTTCACAGACATAAATGATCAGAAGGTGTATGTAGTGAAAGAAATATTGAGAAGATATTAGTTAACATTGAGCTAATACCTAGATATAAAATACCACCATGCATGGGCTTACCAATCTAAGAATCCATACATGATAATAGCATTTTAAAAGCACCCTCCCAAAGCAACTAATATAGCAGAAGTATGGTTAGCTGAATAATGAAACAGAATATCATGCATGAGACATATTTAAAGCGCTTGACTGATCCAAGCATGGGCATCAACTAGGATTAATCCATACCAAAAATCAGTGAGCCACTCACATTCCAAAACATGATACAAGAAAGATGGGTGAAATGAAATGTTCTATTAATATAACACAATAAAGAAATTTACAGACTGTGAAATACCAAAGACTTGAATCCTCTTTGACAGATAGAAATCCTCCTCACTGAGACCCTATGGGCTCTGTGCATTTATACCAAAGTTTTACAAAATGTTTACAAAAAGCCTTTCACTGCATAATTTTCTGATAAAATCTGGAACCCTTACAATGCGTTTCTTCATGGTTTTTATAGGAGAAACCAAAACCTAGTAAAAGCGGTAGGTGATGAACATTTAATTTGCATAATTAAGGCAAAATGGTGGAAACATTCATGCCCATACTACTGAATGACTATGCTTTGTTGTTTGTACTCTGTGGCCTGCTCTCTAAAATAAATGTTCTGGGTGAAAATCTCTTCAGGAACATGGTAGAGAAATAGAAACCTTATGGGCAGTCTGTCCTTCCTGGAGAGAAAATTATGCTAACATAAAACCTTGAGGGCATTGTTTTCTATGCATTGTACCCTCTGCCTTCCCATTCCTGATTTAAGCTTTAAAATCTTCAACGTCGAACGCTGAATTCCTTAATCATCCACTGATCTTCCTCTGCTGCTCCATTAATGTTCTCATCTGTGAAATCGACACCTTGAATGTCCCTGCAAGGTTTGACAAATTTGAACCTTGCCTCTTTAATTGAAGTCTTGTCGATTTGGCTTCCGAGGAATTTCTTCATAATTCTGCTCTGAAAAATGGTCCTTTGATGTGTGTTCTATCACAGTAATTGAGACTATGAATCATAATAGTTCTTTGCCACTGTAATCCTGCAAAATCCACAAACTTGTTAAAGAAAACCAGGCCAGAAGATGATGGATGTGGCGGGATCGATGAAAATGGCTGTGCAGACATGGCGAAATGGTGGAACAATGTAGGGTGGCAGAAAATTGCAGTGGAGGAATGGCGGATGAGCTGACCAGAGCTAAAATGTAAAACATTAAAATATAGCGTATGAATAGAATATATGAATGGCAGAGAGAGAAGTGCGATAGACATGTGGGAGGATGACGTGGTGGGAGACTGAGTCCAAGGGGTGCATGTGACTAGATGTGGACCATCCGATCTCAGGGAGAGATCGACGGTTGAAAGAGTATTGGAGGTGATGGACAGTGGGCCAGGGGCGTGATTTTCCTGTGATAAAACCTCATGCAGCCTTGGAGTGTGATAGTCGTTGGATGAAGAGCTTTAGATCGGACGACTGACGGCGATATCGTTGGGCGTCCTGTTCCGAACAATAACGCACGATGAGAGGCGGTTTTGGAGCCATATGATGGGACGCGTGGCAAACACTATATGGAATCACTGGCCCCATGGGAATTTCCCCCTACCGCCGAAAGGCGGTGCGATATAAACCACTGATTTTTGCAATATGAGCGGACGTGGGGACCACCAGGATAGGCCGGCTACGGACCATTGTTTTGGTAGAACGATCGGACGGTGCATAAATGATTTTGGAGATGAATAGAATAGGCCATGAGCACAATGATGATTCACGAAGACCGTCCGATCTTGCAAAGATAGACGACCAATATTTCGCCCAGGCATTTGGTTGATAATCGCCTAGTTCTTTTGTGTTCGGTTCCAGCATTGGGTTACGCGGGAGAAAAGGACAGAGGGGCTACGACCTTAAATATTTTCAAATGTGGGGTTTTCTGCCTTTTATAATGTAATTTGGAGGCGGGAAATGGTAACGATAGGCGTAAGAATGATTTTCCAAGCCTGAAAGGGGGAATTTGAGAGCTTTAAGCCAGATTGCCTGTGAAAACTTTATAGGAAGCTGATTATGATCAACAGGAACCATTATATCCACTACTCAAGAAATCAAAGAATTCACGCTCATATAACTTATTACAGATAGATATTAAGTCAATTCAAACAATATAAGAAATGCCACAAGAAAATACCTTGGTTACAACCCCTAGAATACATTAGACTACATACATAATGAGGAAAAATACACTAAGAAATAGTAGTGCAGGTCCTCACTTTGCGAACTGAGTTACTAACACGGGTCTTGAACTAGAAACCTATGTTACCCTATCTCCTAATGTAGGTTTTATTCAAGATACATGTGTTACAATGTGTTAGGATTTATGTTGCTTAAAAATTGATCTGCAAGTATCTCCAAACCCTACAACATCTCAAACTTCCTACAACATCTCCAAACCCTGAAAAAATTCCTCCAACTCCTATACATCATTGATAAAATCAATGTAAGGGATTAAGTTTCCAAATACACCTGCATCATCAAGTCAGGATCATGGAGGCCTAGTTGGAAAAAAACCTTTGTATTGATCAGCATATTTTCATCAACTCAACACTAATGAAAACTAATGTGCATACAAGTCATAAATCATGAGAGACACCATCATCAAGTTGACAATAAAAAAAATAGTGTTGAGTACTTTTTGAAATTAATTCCAACATGATCCCCCTTTGGCATTGATTTCAAGCTCAACTTGATCTCCAAACCCAGAGGGTGATCTCCAGACTCTCTCCAATTTCTCTCCACCTTTGAAATCAATGGAAATGGGTAATACCAACATTGAAAAATAATGCCAACATTATGAGGGGTTGAGAGAAGTACCCCCCTTGAAATAATCAACACCATTCTCACTACGAGTTGAACATACTCCCCATGAACATGTAATGGGGTTCCAAAACATCTCTCCATGTTGTTGTACATGCTATATGTTGCTGAAAATGTCTCCTTGTTACATACAAGAGGCTAATCCACATGTGTAAACACCCCACCTTGACCTTGGTGAAAAGTGTTCACTTGTTAATCCAATATCCCTTGTACATTGAGAGATGGGATAATTAAATTTTATTATTTTTTGTCTTCAAAAACTGAAATGAATGTCACCATTTTGTTTGTCTTGACAATTCATATCCAGTGATATAAAATTTCACCCCAATTTAACCTCTGGGTCAAAAGTTAGGGCCTTTTCATTCCTATTGAATTAGAAGGAACCATGATATCAACCCACCACATGGCACCCACATGGCTACCTAGCCAACCTCCAAAAACCACTTGGCAGTGGCATATTAGCCACCAAACCATGGGTTGGAGTTTCACAACCCTATGTTGCTTAAATGTGCACACACACACACACACACACACACACAAAATAACTGTTGCCCCTTTTTTCACCCATCACCTTAGTTATAAATATATATCTGAGCTTAATTTATGTGTCATCTATTAATGAAAACATTCCCATTACTTGGTATTTGTTACCTGGACTCTTTGCATTTGTGTGCTCAACATTTGATACAGGGGTAGCCTTTTGGGATTTCTTGTAAGGTGGGTCTGCTCGAGCATCGATAAATAGACGATCAGTCCCTCTTGTAAACCACCGCAACTTGACTTATGTCATCCCACTTCTTTTAAAAGTGCATCCCACTTTGTACTCTTATGGAATAGATTTAGGGCTTGCAAGTTCTGGTGGGCCATTCCTCTGTACAACTAACACTCCTAAATGATCCACAAATTACCTTCTTGTTTAGTAGCCCTAATGGCTCCACTTCGTGTGTCACCTCACAATGGGATTAGACAACCACACGCCTGGGTCCACTCCTACCATGCCATTTGCGCCTTTCCTTAAATGTTGGGCATGGCTACCACCCAAGAGTTCGACTCTCAGACATAAATTTGTCTAATAATTGTCGCGACGGTTACCCATTTAAGTGGGTATGTCACAAGCCATCACATGTTGAAATAATCAATTCACAAGTGTGTTGGGCCCTTCTTTGGACCAATACAAAAAATTTCGCTCACCTCAACCTTATCCATGCCACCTTTTGTGCCATGCTATCCTGGTCTGCATTATCCCAGACACTCACTTGTGAAATCATTTGAGAGATTCTGGGGATGTATCGTCTAGGACCCATCACCTTGGGCTCATCTTGAGCCATAGGTCTATCTGTTCAGATTCAACCAGTCATTAGGATGGCGTCCGCCATTGGTTATGTATCTGGTCATGAGGGCAGAAGTGAGAGAGCTAATTAATGATAAGGTTCCATATAAATTCTCCTCTCATGCATTGTTATCCACTATAATGAAAGGTCTGAGGGTTGCAATAAGGTAAGGAAACCCTCCTGTGCACATGCATAAGTATGCCCAGTTGAGGCCACACTGGTTCTACCCAAAAATTGGGTTGTGTAAGTCATGTTAGCCCTTTTATGATGAATTCATCCATGGCTTGATCACGGTGGTTCTATAAGAGCTTGGACCTGTGCTATGGTCCGACTCTTTCCCTTGGGGTTTTATGAAGCATGCACATGTTTTATCCCTCTTGAGCTTAAAACAAGGATACCATGCCAAGTTTCTTGGTGACATAATCATAAGGCACGATCCAGGGACTTATCCTTCTAGGCCAGAGGCTAACACTTTTCGGCCAGGGAATTATCCATTCAAACTCTTAGAGTTCGACAGTCTTGCAAGTCCTCCACATCTTACAGGGGAAATATTGGATTCAGCTCAAAGATCTGTATGTCTCCTTTAAGGAACAAATAGGCATAACAATCTTATAAAGGAAACAAAACAAAATATGGTGCCAAGGAAACCACAAAGGTATTATAATTCCACGAGTACATTGGAAATACCCCTTTCTAGTTTTATTATAGGAATAAACCATATATATATGCACATGATTGATAATGTTACAATATTGTAAGTATTTCATTTTTATGGATGAGAATTATAGGCGTGGGCCATAAGGATAGCCATCTAGTATTCAATATTATGGTCCTAAACCCAACAAATAAGCATCTAATGCTCATATCACACACAACAATGCTACCTAGCGCATACTGTAATTATTTTCATATATGGATAAATCATACCTAATAACATGTTGTACACACCCAATGGAAACAAATTTAAATGTGTTGTTGTGGGCATGCCGCTGATCTCAAATGAAAACGATTTCACCCAATGACTAATTTTTCTCTTTTTTGCTATTGCTAATTGAACTAATCATGGCCTTGTGTGCAATTATTTTGTCAATTTGCATTTTCTCACGAGCTCTAGATTGACATAGCTCTGGACCAAACTGAGGTCAATTAAAATGGAAATTAATTTTTTTACACAACTTACCTTCCATCTTAATGATGGATTCTTGGTGGTCTTCCTAGCGATTGTCCACGGCTGCATAAATTCTATGCTAGCTCTTTTCTATATCACCCACTGTATGATCTTCATGAGCACTATAAATCATTAACCCTACTTTTATTTGGTGTGGCAGTCCCTTTTCCAGTGATTCTCACCACAGGTTCAACATTTTAATTTCTATTTTATCTCAGATCTTTGTTGATCTATTATTGGTTGATGCACATGACCTTTAATATATGGGTCAGTTTTTTTCTAAAATCAAATTTCTTGGCTGGGTGTGTGTCTCCCTTATTTTCCAAAATTTTCCTGGGCCATTTCTTCTCATTTCCAACACTTCTCTTTTCTCTCCAATCACTTTTAATTTTCCTCATACGCTTTGTTGGCCCATAACATTGTTTCAATTTCTTAATCAAATCATTCAATGTTTGAGGTTCCAGGAATTCAATTCGTTCTTTGAATGTCATAGGCATCCCACTGATGAATCTTTTGATCTTAGCCTTCTCGTCTTTGAGATATGGCACATATCTTAGAAATTCATGGAACTCGGTGAAATACTCATCATTCATCATTTTTCCCATATTAAGCTTTCAAAATGATATTATCATAGTATCACTATAATAAATAATGATTTCTGAAGTGATTTTCAAATTTAAACCAATTTATCTCTTCTTCCGTGATACCTCTGACATTGTTGAAGTCTTCCCACCATATGTATACTTTTCCATTCAAGCTATAGGTGGAAATCTTGGATTTCATATTTTCATAATAATCATGGATTCTAAAAAATTTCTTCATGCCAAGAAACCAAGTTTTTTCATCTACAGATTTATTCATGTATCCATCAAATTTGGGTGGATTTGATTTCTTAAATTCCTTAGAAAAATATTCCATTCCTCTCTTCCCCCATTGATGATGATGGAAATGAGAGTGATGATGGTGTCTCCTAGTATTAGAACTTAAAGGTTTACTAGAGTGATGCACATAAGTGCTAGCTCTTCCATTTGGGGTACTCAGTGGTGCATTCCCATTCAAAATGTCTTCACTCTCCTGCCTATGCATCTTACTGGAACTAATAGCATCAATCCCATTTGTTTTTTCTTCTAATTCTTGAAGGATTCTCTTTCCTCTATGACTGGTTCCCAACTCATGTTTCCTTTGTCTCTCTAAGTCTAAGAAACTTTGCAATATTACTGCATTTATTTCAACTTACCTGTCTTGAGATATTATGTAAAACCTTTTATTATTTTAATTGAAGCTCCTAACATCAACCCTTAGGCTCCTCAAGGTATCCATCCAATTAGGATATTTTCCGACTCCCCCTTGGCCAACCGATATTTCTTCCTCATTTGTCCTAGCCTCTTCATATCCATGTTGTGACTGGTTAGAGCTATATTGTACCACTTTATTCCTCATTCTTCTTACGTTCTACTATATTTTGTTTCTTGTGATGTGTTTTCATCCACATACAATTTTTATATACATTATAATGTGAATAAAAGACAATAGATCATGCATGTGATCTTACTTTTGTAGAGCTTTTATGGAAATATATTTGTAACAACAACCCATGTTAGCACATTCATGTCATTTAATAAACAATTTTCGACATACATATACATGCCTGCATAGTAAAAAAAGGATACCTATCAACTCAACTATTATCCCATCAATAAAAATGAAACATGTCAATTGTTAGTCCACGCTACATAGGAAAATCATTGAGTAACTATGTGAGGCATATTTGCAGTCAAATAGTCATGGACCGAGTTTTAACACCTAAAGGTTTGAACTGTAATTTTTCTAAGAATTAACATGAAACCCCTTTGTAGGAGTTTGTTGCTACTTATCCATGATAGAGCCTATCCAGTCCAAAACTGGAGGCTCTAATTCCACCTATAAATAGCCTAGCTTCACCTTGGTGAAAAGTGTTCACTTACTAATCCAACCTTGTACAATTAGAGAGATGGGATGATTAAATTTCTTTTTTTTTTTATCTTCAAAAGCTAAAATGAATTTCACCATTGTGTTCATCTCGGTGATACGTATCTGGTGATATAAAATTTCACCCCAATCCAACCTCTGGATCAAAATTTAGGGCCATTTGATTCCTATCGAATCAAAAGGCACCACGACATTAACCCACCACATGGCGCCCACAACGCTACCTAGAAAACCTCCTAGTGCCACTTGGTAATGGAATATTAGTTGCTGACCCATTCATTGGTTGTGTTTTCACAACCTCCCATTGTTTAAGTGTACATACACACACATATATTAATCATTTCCCCTTTTTTCACCCACCACCTATAGTTATAAATGTGTATTATTGCTTCATTGATGGGTCATATATTAACGGAAACACTCTCATTACCCAAACTTTGTTACTTACCCTATTTGTATTTTCGTGCTCTATTAGTGTCCCGTGATTTGGTAGATTGGTAAACCAAATGACAGGGTAACATTAGACCAAGCTTTGGAGTCCTAGGACCTAGCCTTCCTAGACTCAGAGAGGGCTCTCTCTATTGTGCGAAGGATGTGAACTTGTTTGCTTTGTGTGTTTGATTTTAGGCTAGTTGTTAAGTATGTTTTGGTTTGTTTTCGGTTTTTGAGGTAAACTGATCAAAAAGGAAAAATAGAAAGAGAGTTCATAAAATCAACAAGGTTATGGGGTCAGATAAAGTCAAGGCTATCTCAATGATGGACAAGGTATACTGCAGGGCCGATTTAGTCAAGTTAAATGGATTCTTTGGGTGAAGGTGAAGTGAAATGAACATTAAGTTTGTGAAAGACAAAGAGATCTTAAACATATATAGTTTTAAAGCAGGTATTCATGGGGTAGGGAAAACCATTAATCTCTATGAATAAAACTCAAACTAATAGATATGAAAGATAAACAATCTAGAGATACATAGAAGCATAAGAACTCCTAACTGTAGAAAATCACCTTCAGCTGTTTGGGAAAACAAATAAGATAAACAAACACCTCAATCTATGAAGAGGGAACTCCTAAAAAACATATATTGAGCTATCGGGAACTCTGAAATAAGTTTGAAAGCATGGACAAAGGGCAAGATTGAACGAGACCTCTTTGACTTAACTAAAACAACCAGTATTTCATAGAAAATATTTCAGAAATGGAGTTTTGAGAATCTATAAGTAAGCAGGGCGCACCTTAAATCATACAAGATAGCAAAACATACTGACCATAAATGAAACAAATAAAAATTTCTTGATGGACCTAAGGGGCAGTTAAGAATCCTTTAGAAATGATCAAGAAGAGGAAAACATCAAAGCTGTAATATGCAGGATGTTTGAGGTGCTTCCATGAGCATATCTCAACATATAATTTTCTGATCTACAAAAATTAAGAAGTATGGATCATCAATGAAAACAAGAAAACATAAACAAATCAGAGAAATATCACCATTCACCAAGCCATGGAATCCTGCACACAATGCTCCTCCACCATCAAGCCAAGCAAGACATCATCCACTTCATAAAACAAGTATTTCTTCCAAGATCATAATGTTATGTATTGATCTCAATATATCAAGTTCTGCCTCCTTGTTACAATGAATCCTCTTGGTTTATATAAGCCAAAGAGGAGGAAACCCACCTAGAGCAACTAGAAGGCCATTGGCCAAAAATAAATATCTAAAACTGTCCTTGAGGCCTAACAAGGTCCAAGGCACAAAATATCCTTCAAAAATATATTTTTGGACCAAAATAGAAAAAAAGAATCACTTTCAAGGCCTGAGACATAACATAAAATTTCTTAACGCACATTTGGCCCAGTCATCACTCAGAAAACTGCTTTTCAGCAAAATCTACAAGAGCGTAGCACCAAAAAAAGTCTGTTTTGCAGTGCAGTTTTGGTGGACATCCCGATGTCAAAATGAGTCCTGTGATGGCTCGTTGGAAAGCTAAGGATGTATATTTTAAAAAAGTACTTTATTTTTTCCAATCCGATGCCTAGAAGTCAGTCAAAAAGTAGAAACAGTGAAAAAACCCAGGAGTGTAGCACCTGCTAATATTAGGGGCATAAAGGTAAAAAATGGTTGTTTTTGGCCTTTTTGAGGGACCAAAAAAACTTCATTTGATCTGAAAATTTCTGAGCATGTTCCTTTGATGTCAAGGAATCCAAAAATATAATTTTCTTCAGCCAAGGATGCTCCGAGAAAAAGTTAAGGAACCCATGATTTTATGCTTTTAGGCCTAAAATTCACAAAAAAACAAGAATGTGCCCAAAATTGCCCAATTTTAGTGAGTAAACCCCTTAAGGGTTTTTAGAAACATGTAATGAAGCTTGAGAAAGAATTCCAAGCTGGGATTGGCCTTTTCCATGTTTTTTCGCCCGGCGCTTCCTTTGGGCAGCTTTGAGTTTCCTTTGGGCAAACTGATTCAATTTCTTGTAGTGCTCGGTCATTCTCCTTTGTAGGCCCAAATCCTTGTTAGCTTTCTCCAATTTGGTTTCCAAATGCTGATTTTCCCTCTCAAGCCAAGACTCTTTATCATTCTCAATTTCTAGAGCAAGTAGCTCCGTAAGAGGGTATTGCTGTGCACGGGCTGATTCCTCTTCTTTTTGCTTTTCCAATGCTTTTTTAAGACCAATGGTCCTAGACCTATTTCTTGTTGGTTCTTTGTCTTCATCATTATCCGCATACTCACCCATGTATTCTTCAAGTTTTTCTTGTGAATTTTGCACTTCTCTTTTATATCTGATTTCCCGGGCTTCATAAATAGCCATCTGTCCACTCATCTGTATGTTTTGCATTTGCAAAAAGTGGATAAGGTCTTTTGACCTTTCTAGGTCATTTTCCAAGTCTTTAATCTGAGCCTCCCAGTTTTGCAAAAGATATCTAAGAATTTTGGCCTCATCATCTTCATCATCACTGTCTAATTGTATTATGTCAAATTCCTTCTCTTGCTCATGGCTGCTCTCTTGTTGTTAAATCTTCTCTTTGCCTTTGCCTTTAATGATTTTCTTTCCTCTAGTTTTCTTGGGCAATTATACATTTCTCTGCTTTGGAAATTTGCCTCTACTCCTTAGTGCCCTAGTGATATTTCTAGTCACTGTCTGAGTGGTTTTCTTCTTTGTTATTTTGGTGTTTTTAGCCTTCGCCACTTTTGATGAAGGAAGCATGGCACCTTGCCTTGGAGAGGCAGTAAGCACATGTTCTTGACTGTGTTGAGGAGAAGTGAGAGGAGGAGTTAACAGTAGCACCTTTTCAGTTTGATCCTTTAGATTGTTGCCTTCTTCATTACCCAATTTGCTGCTCCTTTCACTGTCACTATTTTTGGTTTCCTCATCTTGTGGGCTATCTCTTTCATGCTCACTGTTTTCATATTTTTCATGTAAGCTACCACTATATTCACTGTTTTTGTCATAGCTACCTTCTTCACTTTTTTCCTCTGCTCTTTTATTGTCTTCATTGCCTCTCTGTGGGCCACCACTACCGTGACTATTTTTCTGTTGGTTGCCTCTTTCATCATCTGTTCTTTTGTCATCCCTTTGTGAGATGTCTTTATCATCATTAGTGTTTTCACCTTCCTCTTGAGGGTTTCTTTCCTGATCACTGTATTGCTAACCAACGCCTCCTTCACTGTCCTTACTGTCTTCACTATCTTCTTGAGGGCTGCCTCTATCTTTATCAAATTTGCTGATTCCACTAAGCCATGGACTGTTTTCATCATCATTTTTACTTTTCCCTTTACTGTTGCTTTCATCACTTTCTTGTTCTTTGTCACCATCACTTCCTTGTTCTTCGTCACCAACACTTCCTTGTTTGATTTTACCGCATTCTTCTTTCTCACTTTCATCTATGGAGGATGCTTTTTTTTTTGGGAGTAGAATCATGAGAAGAAGGGGAAACATAAGGTGTGGAGGACGAGGAATGAGCATGAGGAGGGTCTCGAGATGAAGATGGCCTAATTTGTAGTGGCATAGAAGATGCAGAAGTGAAATTAGGGTGAGAGATGAAATTTTCCCAAGAGATGCCCTGTTGTCCCAACTGGTGAATGATAATGATCTTAATGAGAGAGTGATAGAATAAAATTGCTTTCTGTTGAGCTGGAGGCTTATTTTTAACAAAGGAAGACATCTTATCTATACTTTTTCACAAGAAAAAGGGTAGGTTTAGCAACTTAGCTTTGTGAAATGCATCAGAGTCTAATGTGATAGGAATATACTCAGGAAAATCTACCTTCACAAGTGAAAAAATTCATGATTATTTTCATGAGGACTGCATAGTCATCCAGAAAGTGTGAAAAAGGAAATATGGCTTGGCATTTATCTTGATGATCTGGTTTTAGAAAAGGCTTATAGTGACTCGGATCGAGGTATGCCTGCTTGAACCACTTTTCTCCAATGTAGGGGATCTTAGTTTCTTTTGAAACATTTTCAGGAGTGAGCTCAAAATCCAGACCTGCAATGTGAACTTGTTTTCCATCCAATCTCAGGGAAAACAACTCAGTCAAATAAGGGTGGCTAGTGACCTCTGATATTCTACTGCAAAAATCAAAGCAGCCAACCTTTTGAAAGCAGGACAAGACTGAGGGAGAGGTAGTGATTTCTTGAACAGTGGTGGACTCAAATTTGTTATGTTGACCTCCCTTTTTAACCTTTCTCTTTGGAGGTATTTTGACCTTACTTGTTCTTCTCCAAAAATCAACTAAACAACTTCTCAAATGAAAATAGGTTTTATTTTTCTTTAAAACTTCTTTCTCCTTCAATTTAGTTTTCAAAACATATTTTATGATTAAGAGAAAGGTGTAAGAGAGAAAAGTACCTTCACAACTTCTTTGATGTGGTGAAAAACAAAACTTGGTAAAAAAAATTTAATTTTGGCCCCCTCTTTTGCAGTAGTTGATTGGTCCTATGCCCTTGCACACAGGTGCATAGCGTCTGCACGTTGGGCCGGGCATTGTGGGCAAAGGGCCGGGCACAAAGTGCAATGGGCTATGTAAAAATGTGAAGTGGGCTATGCAGATGGGCCAAAAAGAGCTTTGGAATGAACTGTGGAATATTTGGGCAAAAATGGGTGCACGAAGGCTTGGGCGCCTCGGCGATGGTCTGCTGGCATGAAGATTTGTGGGCGCCAGGTGGAAAAGCTGCACGCTGGGTAGAAAGCCAAGTGCGTCGCACCAGTATACAGGTGCATCGCGCCCCTTATAAAATCCTTCTGCAGGCGCATCACATATCACCTAAGGGGCGTATCACCTAAACACAGGCGCATCGCGACCTAAAAAACCTGCATAGAGCTTTTCTCGAAACTTAAAAATTTGACTTGTTTCTCCTGCCAGTCGATCATTGAAGTTTAAGATGCCCATTTTAGGGCTTTGGTGCTTTATAATGAGGTTGGAAAATGATTCCCCCCCCCCCCCCCCCCCCCCCCCTAAAATGAAAATTTCATGCTTCACCTTCACACTTTTATAAACTTTATAAAAGGTTTAAGATACTTCCCATAATGGCTTAACTGGTCAGTGTTTCTTTGAAGGGAGCGCCTCAAAGAAAATGGACTTATCTATGCTCATCATTGAATGAAATTTTTTTTATAACACAATCTGTGCCCTCTACTTATAAATTGAAGGAGGCCTCTTTAATACTATGTCTTTGCCCTATCTCTGTTTGTCATTTAAGTTTCAGCCCTTTAACAAAGTTTGGGCCTGGTCTCTGTTTATCAAATGAAGCTTTAGCCTTTTAAATAGACTGTTTGTGTTATTCCCTCTGCTTATCATCATTGAAGGAGGCTTTTTCAAACTTAAGTGCTTGTCCTCTGCTTGTTATGAAGGAGTCCCTTTAAACTTACTGTGTTTATCTTTGAAGGAGGCTTGTTAAACACAAACTGTTTAGGCCCTCTGCTTACCTTTCGAATGAGGCCCCTCTTGAAAACTGAACTTTGTGCCCTGTGTCTACTTATCACTGAAGGAGGTAATGCAAACAAAACTGTTTATGCCCTCTACTTATCATCATTGAAGGAGGCTTTTAAAACATAATCTATTCTACCTTTTGTCCAATTTGCTTATGAGACATGTTCTTATAGAGTCTCACTATGAAAACCATGGGCAGTTAATGTATTCCCAAATGATAAATGTTTTTTGTGTCTGTCTTAGGAATAAATCTTCTTTGCAGCAACTGTAGCTTCATTGGGGAAAGCGGTTCCTTTTATGATTTTGAATCTAGGCTATAGGTGTATAAAAAGACAACTGTTTCTTTTTATGCTTTTCATTTTGATGCCTAGACTGCTGGAAGTATTTTGCTAGAAAACTGCCACACCTTTGTACTCATTTTTCCAAGATGAATAATTCTTTGACCTTCTTGGTGTTTTTTATTTTGCAGGAATGAATCTTGTTGGCTTTCTTTTTCTTAAACCTATATTTTCTTTAGTCTTCCAATATTCAACTTCTCTTGCTTTGAAGCTTTTCCTTGAAGTGTTTTCTTGCCCAAAACTGATTAATGCCATCCATCCTAGCACCCTTGCAGAGATGCATTGATAAAATGACTTTGATCATTGGAGGCCTTTTCTGATGTATCATGATGACAATGCTTGAAAATTTCAATTGATCACTTTTTTTCGGACAGAGGACCTTCTTACTCTGTTTCTTCCTGAATTGAACCTTATAAGTTTTTTTGAAACAAAACACAGCGACTATTTTGATGGTGTGTGACCTAGGGGTAAACAAGGGTTTTGTTTTGCCAGATAAGAAGAAAAGATGGCTGACTGAAATTGAAAACAGGGTTTTTGACTAGAGATATTCTGCTCAAGATACTTACCCTAAACACCATCACCTAGACCTGGACAGTTTGTCATAATTTCTGAAGGACTTCTTGGGCATATTCAGGTCATCATGTGGGAATTTAAACAGTGAGAGGGGAGGAGACAACTTGTCCTATGCTTGAAAGTGAGCCGTGTGAAAACATGGGACTTTGAATATTCAGAGATACAAGGCTTATGACAATTATGGACAGGAGAGTTTTATCAAGACTAAAACTTGATGACCACTTCTAACACAGTCTACAAGAGAGGGAAAAAGATAAATTTCTTTGAGGGGTTTTCTAGAGGAAAAATTGACTGTTTGAAATTGGTTTCTAGAAAACCTAGGCAAGGCATATAGTCATCACAACAGGCAAAAAATACTGATGACTAAAATGCTCAACACTTTCTCTAGGGGTGGGGTTCTGGGTTAACCTTTAAGGTGGGTATGCTCATACATCGATGAATTAACTATCAAGCCCTCGTGTACACCACCACAACCTGACTTATGTCATCCCGCTTATTTTAAAAGTGTGTCTTGATTTTTACTCCTAGGGAATAGCCTCCAAGATTGCGTGTCTTAGTGGTCCATTCCCCTGTATCGTGAACACTTCTAACTATTCCATGGTTTCCCTTATTGCATAATAGCATCAACAACTCTGCTCCATGTGTCACCTCTCAATTGGTTGAGGAAACTACACTCCCGAGTCCACTCCTGTCACGTCATCTCAATGTTGCATCATATTGGCCCTTCCTTAAGTATTGTGCATGCCTACTACCAAGGAGACAAACTTCAAGACATAAATTTATCTAACAATTTCTATGATGTTTACCCATTTAAGCGGTCATGTCACATGCCATCACACATTGCAATAATCCATTCACAAGTTTTTTGTGCCCTTTCGTGGCCTAATATTAAAACTTATGATCACCTTGACCTTCCCCATGCCTCCAGTTGTTCCATTCTATCTTGAGACGTGTTAGCCTAGGAATTCACTTGTGTGATCATTTGAGAGCTTTTGAGGACATAACCTCATGGAAACATCACCCGAGCTCCTCCAGATACATTTATCTCTTTGCTGAGACTCAACCATTCGTTACATTGGAGGTCACCCTTGGTTATGTGTTTGGTCATAAGGGAAGAAGGGGGGGAGTTAATTAATGATAAGGCTCCATATAAATACTCCTCCAATGTGTTTGTATCCATTGTAATGAAAGGTGTGAGAGTTGCAATAAGGTAAGGGAAAGCCTCATGAAAACATGCATAAGTATGACCAGTCGAAGCCACGATGGTTCTACTAGAAACTTGGGTTGTGCAAGTCATTTTAGCCCTTTTATGATTATTTTGGTTGTGATTCGATCACAGTGCACCAGAATTTGACTCTTTCGCTTAGGATTTGATGAAGCACACACATGTGATATCTCTCCTAACCTTACAAAAAGGATATCATGCCAATTTTTTTGGTGACAGAATCACAGGGCATAGTCTAGGGAATTATCCTTCTAGGAAAAGTGCTTTCCCTTTCCGGCAAGGGACTTGTACATTCAACCTCTGAGAGTTCTATAGTCCCTCAAGTCCTACACATATTATAGGATGCAAATTTTATTTGGCTCAGAGATATATAGGTATCTGTTAAGGAAAAAATAAGCATATAAAACTTATAAAGATAACTAAATAGAATATAGTGCCAAGGAAGTTGCAAAGGGATCAACATTACATGAGTAAACCGAAAATCCCCCTTTCTAGTTCGATTATATATATATATATGCACATTATTGATAATGTTACAAGCCTACAAGCATTGATACCCAATGCAAACTACAACCACACATGTGGTTATGTGTATATATATATATACATATACATATATACATATACATATACATATACATATACATATACATATACATATACATATACATATACATATACATATACATATACATATACATATACATATACATATACATATATATATATATACATATATATATATATATACATATATATATATACATATATATATAGGGGTTGTGGTGCTCGTAGGGGGAAAAAGAACATCCTTAAACATAGGATGGACATTAAGGAGGTTAACCTGGATTATGAGGATTTATGCACTAGGGTGGCGAGTTTGCAGAGGCGTGCTGTAGTTGGAAGGTGGGTTTTCCCTGACAGGGATGATTTTGATACTGCATCATGGATTCATCAGAAATGGAATACCATAATCGGGTATACGCCAAAGGTTAGCAAGTTGATGAACGGGTGGTTCAGCATACATTTCATGAACCAGGCTGATGTCTTTAAAATTATGGGACGTACCTGGGTACGTGGAAGGAGCTTCAAGCAAATTATTCCATGGTACATTGGGTTCAATCCTGTTTTGGAAGCTCCACGTAACAAAGTGGTTTGGGTCAAATTGCCGGGTTTGCCTTTGGAATTTTGGACCATTAAGGCCTTGCGAACGATTGGAGATTCCATAGGATCTACAAAATATATTGATCCCAGCATCATGGGGGCCGCGGACAAGAGGATTGCATGGCTCTTGGTGGAAGTCGATTACTTGGGTGGCCTTCCGGGTGACATTGATCTTATCTGGAGTGATAGAAGGCACCGTCAACGTATCGACTTTTGGGGGATTCCTTTCAGGTGTTTAATTTGCCACAAAACGGGCCATCTTAGAGACCACTGCCCGTTGAGATTTCGCATTGCAAGAGCGGACCAGTCTAGGAATGCTTCTGATGGGGTGCGTCGTCATTCAAATGCACAGGCTCCGATGGCTGGCTTTCACACAGGTAACATTGCTAACTCTTCCTCTGAAGAAGATGCTTATAATACGGCGGAGGGTCAAAATGATTTGCCTGTTCCTGATTCTTTTATTCCGGCTAATATTGCTAGTCATCCTTCTGTTTCTAAGAATCTTTATAGAGTTCTTAAGCCTGCCTCAAAGAGTGACGTTGACCCCTCCCGTTCCACTCAAATTGGCTCTGACGGGCCGGTTTCGTGCCCATCCTTTGCTCCTCTTGCACCTTCATTTCCAGTTAATAATGAGATCACCCTTCCCTCCAAAGGCACTACACGTAACCCTGAGAAGCAACCTTTAAGTCGTCATGAAGTGGGTCAATGTAGCTCTATGGTTCCTATTCGCCCGGAGAGGAAGTTTTCCTCGTCTAATGACCCCCCCTTATTTAAACCAAAGGGAACTGATGGGAGGCGTCCTTCTTATATTCAAAGTGGTAGATTTATTGAGGAGTGTGAAGATCAGGAACCTGGAGATATGGGGGGCGAGGGTCCTTTATATCATGTTCGAAGTTTGCTAGATGACAGCGAGGAGGATGGGAATCTTTCTGGGTCGCCACATGGCACTCCGGGTTTTAATAAGTCCATAAATCTATCTGACTCCTCGAGGAATTCCATTGGTAGTGATCTGGACTTTATTCTGAGAAATTCCAACATGGACCCGGCCGCATTGACGGTATTTGACAAGCCTATCCCTACTAGAGCTAAGCATTCTCCTACTTTGTCTGATGCATTAAAATCCATCAAAAAGAAGGCTAAAGAAGCATGTGGTAGGAAGAAGGAGAAAATTAAGCCTATTTCTCTGTTCATGGATGTCGAAGCTGGACATTTTGATGATCAATATCGCATCAATGGGGGGTCTTCCAACAATTCCAGGGCACTTAGAGCGTGTAACCCTTCCACGGGTTCACCATGAATCAAGTCATTTCATTAAATATTAGGGGTTTAGGTGATGACCCTAAATATCATTGCCTGAGGGAGCTACTGCTTTCTAAGAACCCGTTCATTTTCTTTGCTCAGGAGACTATGTCTGAAAGATCTAAGGCTATAAATTTGTTTTTAAGAATCAAGAGTAACTGGAATGTTGCTGCTACAAGTTCAAATGGACGTTCGGGTGGTTGTTTGGTTATGTGGAATCCTTATCACGCATCTTTTAAAGCCTTCAGTTTTTTTGGAGGTATTTTGTTGCATGGACGATTCAGAGGTATGGAACAGACCTTCAATTTTATTAATCTTTATGCGCCATATGCGAATAGAAGGTCATTCTGGGACAGAATGGAGTTGTCTGGTGTATTTTCTCTTCCAAATCTTATTATCATGGGTGATTTTAACTCTATCTTTAACGTTGATGAAGCATGGGGAAACAGGGCCCGTCAGGATCCCTTGGCTGGTCATCTAAATGATATTTTTCTTTCTCATGGGTTGATGGACATTAGGCCGCACCCTCTGGCGCCTACGTGGTCCAATAGAAGGGCGGGCGAATTCTACATAGCGAAAAGATTGGATAGGGTGGTGGTCAAAAATTCTGTTTTTGACATTTTAGGTGGTCCTAAATCTCATGTCATTGCATGTGACGTATCTGACCATTATCCTATTTCTCTCTCCTGCAATAATTTCCCGGTACGCATGGGATATCCTTTCAAGTTTAATAGGATTTGGTTAGAAGATCCGGAGTACACTTCACTGGTAGAGGATATATGGAAACGAGCACCTGAGCCTTTGCATTCAGAAATATGGAATTCATTTCATCTCAAACTTCAGAAAACTAAGAAGATGACTAAAAAATGGGAGCGGGTGAAGAAAGGAAAACTCAGGGCTGAGTTTAGAAGGATTGTGGCTGAGATGGAGGATATTATTGATTCCTTTCTTCATACATACCCAGATGATTACACTCTCGACTGCTTGAAATGCATGGGAACTAGGAAAAGAGAAATATTACGGATTGAAGAATGCTCATGGAGGTTAAAGAGCAGAGAACTATGGCTAGCTGAGGGGGATCGAAATACTAAGTATTTCCACAGATGTGCCAACGAGAGGCGAAGTAAAAACGCCATATGGAGCATTAATTCTGCGGATGGTTCCACCATAAACTCCACCCATGAGATTCAAATTGAGGCCCTTAGACATTTTGCAGAGTTTTATGCCAAGAAGGATGATATCAATTTGTCAGATCAAAGGTGGATGCTTGAACACATTCCTCGTTTTTTTGAGGATTCTGATATTGCACGGTTGGATAAGAAGGTTTCTGGGAATGAAGTTAAACTGGTCCTTAAATCATTTGCTGCTGATAAAAGTCCGGGGCCAGATGGATGGCCCGCGGAATTCTATATTCATTTCTTTGATTTGCTGGGTGAGGACCTAACCAAGGTAATTGAGCAGATTCGTATAAGGGGTTATATATGTCCTAATCTCAACTCTACTTTTATTGCTTTAATTCCTAAGGTGGATGTCCCTCAATCATTTGCGGACTTTCGTCCTATTGCACTTTGCAATGTTCTCTATAAGATTACTTCAAAAATTATTGCAGAGCGTATGAAGGATACACTGTCGAGACATATTTCTAAAGAACAGTATGGATTCCTCAAGGGTAGATCCATACATGATTCTTCTGCTATTGCTCAGGAAATCTTGCATACTATAGGGAGGCCATTGTGGTCAAAGTTGACATATTTAAAGCATATGATACGATTGATTGGGGATATATCAGGGCTGTTCTCATGAAGGTAGGACTGCCTGTTCGCATCATCAGGTGGATCATGGCTTGTATTTCATCTGTTAATTATGCCATTATCATAAATGGAGTTCCGACTCCTTTCTTTGCTGCTGGGAGGGGCCTCAGACAAGGCTATGCACTTTCTCCGCTTATCTTCATTCTGATCATGGATGGCATCAGCTGTCTTTTCCGGGAGGCAGTTTTACAGGGCCACATATCGGGATTCTCTTTCTCAAACAATCTGGTATGTACACATTCTCTGTTTGTTGATGACTTGTTATTATTTGGGCATATTCATAGAGAACAATGGCTCTACATCCACCATATTTTTAGCAGATTCGAATCCGCTACTGGGCTGGCCATAAACAAGCTAAAATCCTTTATTATTTATGAATTTGGTGACATTGGGGATCTTGAATATATTGCCGGCATACTTGGTGTGGAATTAAGAGAAGCGATGGAGGGTTTTAAGTATCTATGTTTCCATATAAAACCTTGTGGTTATAAGATCAGAGATTGGATGTGTCTTATAGATAAATTCAGAAGGAAGATATTCTGCTGGAAGCATAGATGGTTGTCTAGTGGTGGTCGACTTATTATGATTCAAGCAGTTCTGGCTCAACTGCTGGTGTATTGGGGTCACCTATATTATCTTCCAGATGGAATCATTAGACATATAAACTCTATCATTGCCAAATTTTTATGGGGTGGGGCACAGCTGCTATCTAAAATCCACCTTTGTAAACTTAATAAACTCTGCAGACCAAAAGATCATGGTGGATGGGGAATCTTGGATACTAGAAGCTTTAACATTGCTCTGCTCATCAAATCTTGCTGGAGAGCATGGGACAGTGATGGTACTTGGAACCAGGTGATCAAATGCAAGTATGTTGTGGGGGATATGCTACATCAGATTCTTAATTACCAAATAGCATCTCCTCGTTGTATATCTGCTATATGGGGAAGCTTCAAAAAGATTTTCGGGCATATGGCGGCAAGGGTGGCCTGGTCATTTGCTGATGGTAGACGCATTCCTCTGGCGCGTATGAAGATGATGGGGTGGTGCTCTGAATTCGGCCCTTCTAACCAACTTATCCACCGACTCGCTCATCGTGGAGTATTTTATCTTTCTCAAACCATCCATCAATGGTCTGTTGGAGCCCCTATTCTAAAATCAGCGTCTCAATTAAACTTAAGGGAACCAGAATGTGAGGAATTGGATTTCATTAGGGATAACATTCGGGCTTTGGGATTATGCTGGAATGAAGGGGGCGACCGGATTGAATGGGATGGTCCTACGAAGGCTGGGATTCCGATAGTTAGGGATATTTATAGACATATCAATATGGTATCATACACGGAACCTCCATGCAAGCTGTTTTACAAGTTCTGGTTTCGGAAAATCCCTACTAAGATATTGCTATTTGGTTGGCTAGTCTGGAAAGATAAGGTGCTGACAGGTTATAACTTAATGAAGCGAGGTTTCTCGGGCCCTTTCAGATGCCATATATGTCTTATGGATGTTGAATCGACAGAACATCTCTTTTACAAATGTTCTGTCATCTTAAAGATATGGCGTCTTTTTTCTGTTCATTTCTTTGGAAACAATTGGTGTCCGATTGACTTCATGAGTGCTGTATCGGCTTGGAATAATTTAAAAGGGAGGTTCAGATCTCTTCCTTTCTTTCTTTTATGGGAAGTCTGGCTTGGAAGAAATAGGTTGATTTTTGATAATTCCCCCTTTCAGATTACAAATATATACTCAGCTATCGCTAAATGGTTGGATGAACGTCCTATTATAGTTCAGCCTATTCAGGACTTATCTGTTAGACTTCGACCACATGCTGTTAATCTCCCAGCTGTTTATTTTGACGGAGCTTGTATGAATGGTCTCATGGGATGCGGTACATGGATAAAGATCTCTCAAAGAGAGAGAGTGCATATACACTTCAATGCTGGAAAGGGATCCAACAACAAAGCGGAAGTCATCGCTCTTTGGGGTGGTCTCCGTTTTGCCTTATACTTACAGTTAACGAATATTCATGTATATGGTGTGTTGTTCAATTCTCAGCAATAGCCACGAAAGTCCCTAAAAGATGAACCGGTCACACTAAAGTTATATGCCAAGTAGCAAGTGCCAAATCAAATCAGGCCGAAAGGGGAAAAAGGGTGGTAAAACGCACATATATTGACACTAATGGATAAATGGCGCTAAGTAAGGAGAGGCGGAACAATAGTTAACGACTGGCACAAAGGTACGGGAGACATGCCTTTGCAGATCAACTCATATACGAGAGAAGGCCTTTGATTATACATGACGGCAGTACGTAGAAATTCCGGGGGGGTCAAGCCGTGGGGTAAGGACAAGGCCCTTACCCCCGCGGAATTGCGACACGTGGCGGGGCTTCACGGAGGAGAAGTAATGTGAGGGGTTTAATTAATTGGGCAAGGGTTATATATATTGGTGGAGTTAAGGTCGACTCGGAGTGAGAAGATAAGCGTTAATTAAAACCGAGAAGTCCTACGTGTTAAAAAGTGGATAGCACATATGGAACAATGGTAAGGTAAGTCCATTAGGACAGCTGGTACTAAGGCCCGTACCAGCTTTTAACCCGACACGAGGCGCTCACCTATATCTAGAATTACCCAATCCCCACGCGCCACGTGTCTCAGTGTCAGTGTCCTTACGACACTTGCCCTCTGTTCTCTTACACTTTCCCCTTTTAACCTAAACAAGTCCTCCCGAATGGTAAAAACTCTCGTATTCCTCTCTGGTAAATTATTTTCAGGTAGTTTTCCACGGCGATTACCAAGTAGGGAAGAACGCCGGGTTTGCCCAAGTCACTGTCACAGTTCCCCTCGTCGTTTTCCCAAGCATTGTCACCCTCTGCTCAGGTAATCCATTTTCCCGTCTTTATTTCATTATTTTTCCCTTTCTCTCTTTTCCGAATTGTTGAATAACTGCCATGGGGAGAGGGACGCCCAAGAAGAACGAACCTGAAACTCCCCAACTCCATGAGTCTAGAAATCCTCCTGGTTTCGAGCCCCTTCGTGACTTGCAAGCGGGTATATGTGACCCAAAATACCCTTTCGATATACGAAACATCAAGCCCCTACTGTTCGGCCGCCACTGTAAAAGTGCTGATCGTTTCCGAGTTGTCGCGTCCGGCTTGTATCACTACATTACCCCCCAAGTCCATTCCTGTGTCGATTTTATTGTCTGGCTTAGAGACTCTTACGATTCACATCGTGATGCCTTCATTTCCCCTCAGGGTAGCATAATCTTCTCCCTTTCTCCCGATATTATAAGGCAGGCTCTTCGTTTCCCTCCCAGTGATGCCTACTTCAGTTTTAAAGACGAAACCTTGCTCGCACAGTTCAATAAACTGTCAAGGGAAGCCCGCCGTGCCTTCATAGCTGCCATAACAGTCGATCAGGCGACGGCCCTACCTCCGATTGAGCCTTTCCCATTGAGTCTGTTTAATGAAGAGGTCCGACCAGTCCTGTCCCTCATTGCCGGCCTCCTGGGAGAAGGGACCCCTGAAGACAGTTCCTGGGTATGCATTCGATTCTTGTAGCTTATGACTCATAATGGGGTTACACTGGATATTCCAGGTTTCATGTCTTTTACCATCCGGAACCAATTTCGGGAGCTGGCCAAGGCCCGAAAGTTTCGTTTTTGTTCGTTGGTTTTCTACCTCTTCCTGTTCCAGCATGCAGACAAGTTTAATCATTTGGGGCTGGACAGGATGTATTCTGAAAATTCTCAGCCCAGGCCAGTCTTCGACTGGAATTTCTCCGTTCGTCAATTGCCTAAGGGGGAGGGTTACATCAGTTTCGTGAATACCTTCATGTCCATTGCTTACACCATCATTCACGATGTACCTTCTCCTAGGGTTTTCCTAGAGATGAAGCGCTGGTTACAGGCTGGGAAGTACCAGTGTACCGGCGATTGGTTTCTATCAGAGGAGTATACTGAAATCCGTGTCTATGGAGCCGAAGTAGCCCCCTACCAGCTCCCAGCTTTTCCTGTCCGACGAGTCTACGCCCTTGAATACATCCAGCAAGCCCTCAAAGCTGACCAGCTTCATTTCGTCCCCGCTAAGAAAGGATACATCCTAAAGCTCCCCGACAATATTGGCCCCTTTGTTGTAAATTCTAGATATGCCCTCCCGATTGTTGAGAAAATATTGCAGAACTTGGATCTGAAATTAGGGGAAAGTTGGGCTTATGACCCACGGGAAATTATTTCAAATAAAAGAAAGAGAGACAGGTCTGCGCCCTACGTTCATGAATCCAGGCCATTTCTGGAGTGGAAGGCTAATTATGAAGTCTGGCCTATGTTTTCGCAGATGGAGACGGACTCATCTGCCACAGGAGAAGAAGAGGAAGTGAACAAAGGGGGAAATGAGCAGGAAGATGGTACTTCCGGAGCGCCACCACCCAAGAGGCAAAGGGTGGCCACTAGTGAAGCCGAGGTCATCGGGGAAGGGATAATTCTGGAGCCCCTCGCGAAATTTGGAGAGTATGATAAGAGCAAGGCAGGGATAGTAGTTCTAAGAGATAGCACCGCCTCCTCTGACTACACTGAAGTCACTCAGGCCATCATCGAGCCTCCTGCTTCGAAGAAAAAAGAAAGGGGGCTGACCAATAAAACCGTCAGAGACAAATATAGGGCCGAACTAGGAGGTTTTGTTGAGAAATATCACACCAGAATCTCTGCCTCGGTTAATGCAGACACTGAAGACCTGGTGCTTTCCATGGCCGAGGCTATCCTGGACCCGAATTCGGACGTCCCTAGCTACAAGGTGATTGAATTGGTTGTCGACATGAAGAAGGTTCCGGTACAGGACCTGAATGAATTTTTCCAGACGATCTGCGACATGATGAAGGATAAGATTTCGCAGATCACCCTTGCCCTAAAGAAGACAGAGCAAAAATACGACGTCCTGAATAACTCTTTTGCCGCAGAACAGAGTGCTAATCGTGCTAACGCACACCAGGTGCGAGTCCTTAAAGAGCAGATTAAGAATTCAGACGACGGAGGGAAGGGAATGCAAGCGGCATTAATATCCAAGTTGGAGAAGGACATTTCAGCGGCTAGGAAACGGTCTGGCATACCGGCTTCACATCCGATACAGACCGATGAACTGGTGCACGTGGAGGAGGAGAAAAACGAGCTGATAGCCAAGCTTTCCAGAGAGAGAGAGGAGAAAGAAAAAATGGTCAGAAGAATGGAAGATCTGGAGAACAGAGCTACCGAGCTGCAGACCCGCTGGGACACACACAGTTGTCATGCAGCCGAGACATCAAGTGGGACAGGATCAGCAACAGCACAACTATCCACAGCTATGGCCGAGATAGAAGTGCTGGGGAAGCAAACAACGACAGCCAAGCAAAAGGTGGAAGAACTGGAGGTCACCCTGGCTGAGAAGGTCAGAACTATTGAAGGGCTGCGAAGAGAAGTGGAGGAAGGAAAGAAAACTGCGACTGAGCAACAACAGATCATCGCCGAGCTGAAGAGTAAGGTGAAGGAAAATATCACCCTGGTCGAGGCCAGAAGCCTGATCTGGTCGGATATAATCGTAGCCGTGACTGAACAGTGGGAGTTCCTAACTATGATAGGAGAGCTAAAATCTACCCTCCCATACCTTAACAGGAGGTTGCAGGAGGCCGGGGATAATCTGCCAACTAGAGCCCGACATGCCGGAATTTATATATCCTTTCTCTATACACTGAGAGCAAATGATGTGGTAAAACATGACATTCCCAGCAGGTTTATGGAAATCAATGAATGTCGGAAAATTATAGAGAAAGAGGAGGCTCGATCGGCAGCTTCAAAGGCTCTCCAACAGGTCGTAGACATGGTGGAACAGTTCAACAAGATATGGAACGAAATCACCACCGCTGGCCTCCCTTCATGTTGGGAACCAAACGCTCCTGCCGTACTCATGCACCCCGACCAATACACAGCACTTCTAGAGGCAGAACGGGATCGGTCAGATCTTCAGATGGGCAAAGGAACTCAGCTTAAAGCTACTACCATCATCACAGCCCTACAGAAGGAGTTTAGTCTCCTCCACATGATCCGGTACCGTCTCCCCACCCACGCAGACGTCCACACCTTCGGCGAGGCATTTACCAGGGTGGAGAGACTCTCAGAGATGTCAGAGCCAAATCCAGAAAGCCAGCGGAGGTTAACGCAGTTCCTGACTCAGCATGCCAGTCCTTCCATCGATGTACCTCCTCCAGCGTCTACTACAGCCTCGACCCAACAGCTTTCATGACACATTATGTTTCATTCATGACACGGCCTTAACGGCCTTTACTTTCATTTCAGTTATGTTTGATTTAAATTTCCGAGTGGGCGGTTTTTCCTCCCACTCTTGCATTTTTACTTTTACCTTGAACAATGATCTACATTTTGGTTTTAAGTTTGGCACGGGGCCTGTTACGCATGATGGAAGAGTTGCTTTCCCCATCATGCCATTTTGTGGTTTTGATAATGATTGTTAACAATTTTGAGCATGCGAGAAAGATATTTTCAGAAAATATCTTCTCGATGAAAGGCAGATAGAAGGCTATATAATACAGGAAAAAGAATGATACCGGGTTCCATTTCTTCAGAAAATTGATTGTATTAGAATTTCCTGTGCGTCTGCTTTGTGAACAATTTGGATACTGCCCGGAGGAGCCCATCGGGTTTCAATAATAAGAAGCTTTACTGTAATAAGGATTCCGGACACGGTTGTATGGTGGTGTGTGTGCCTCTCTATTGTTAGTTTCATCTTTGCTCATCTCTCTTATGTTACATCCTGGAATGCGAGTGTCTTTTGTCTTTTGATATGAACTTATCGTGTTGATACTTATGTCAGTAGCAGTGTGACACTTTAAATGGCTCAGGAGTAATGTATTTTGCCACATGCATTTCACTCGTATTTCTACTATGTTGGTTGTATTGAAATGTTATTGACGAAAGCTCTTGGTATATGTGGATTCTTAGATATTTAAGCCCATTTGTATGCCATGAAGTTCTCCTTAGTATCATCTATGTGACAGCCGATATCCCCTTCTCGCTATACAGCTTCGCTATTGTTTATAATTACTTTCTCTGCCATATGTCGTGAATCTGGCCCTCATTATGTTGATCTGTCTTACAATTGTCTGAAGCAGCAGTATCTGAATATTAGCATTCCATTCGTTCAGCGTTATTTAAAATGCCTCAAACTGTCCGAAGTTCTGGTTCCATTTTAGTTTGTTTTCTGTTTCAAAAAAGGTAGTGTAAGAGCTCTGTCACGTTAAGGGATGAAACGTTGTCTCAAATATCCTGCTCTCTACACCTCATAAGATGTCCTAGGCACTGGTCTGTAACAACTCTAGGCTGTCTCTAGGAGTTACAACATCTTTTTGGCGCCGTTGCCGGGGAACGAAGTTGAAAAGATTTAAGTCCCTGGGCCTCGACAAACCCTGTCCACTCTTCAGTTAGGTGAGCACGAAGAGTTGTGAGTTGTGCACACCTCACCTTGGCGACTCCACATTTATATTTCAGATAAACCTATTTGCAGTCCTGGCTCCCCGAAAGCCACACCTAAGGTCAGATACTTCACAGTCGAAGACACCTTCTGTGTCTGACCCAGAGCGAATCCTTCACAGAAGAGGCTGGAGAGAAAGACCACCAGTTCATACCGATATTCCTGAGTTTTCCCTCGAAAACTTCCCGTATCTTCAGTCCTCCTCTTCTCAGGTCGCCCAAATACAAAGCTCTAACCCTATTATAAGAGATACTGGTTATTACTCTGATAGCCCTTACCGAGAAGGTACCCGTATCAAAGACGAAGCTGAGTCTAGTTGTACTCCACATTATTCTTTTCATCCTACCCCTGAAGTTGAAGAGGTCGAAGAGATCACTGAACTGTCTGCTGTTAACAGCCCTATCTCCTCATCAAGTCCTCAAGCCGCTGATCACTATATTCCCATCATTATTCATACTCAACTCACAACACCTCCTCCACCTCGCGCTGCTCAAGCTCTCATCCTACCTCCGCCTCCCCTGATGGCGAATGTACCCGGCTTTTTACAAAACAGGTATGCTCCTTTACAGCTGCCTGCAGTGTTAAATGATATGCCGCAGGACTATTTGAAGATTCTACCTCGATTTAATGGGGAGAATGGTGTCGATGCTCACAAGCATGTTGAAATCTTCTGCTCTTTCGCAGAGAACTTTAATGTGGAACATCTGGATGTGGTTCTGAGGTTGTTCGTGCAGTCCCTTGATGGAGAGGCTAGAAAGTGGTTTAAGTCTCTTGCAGTTGATTCCATCAACACCTGGGAGGCTATGGAACAAGCTTTTGTGAAAAAGTGGGGAGATAGGAAAGATCATGGGGATACCTTAACCGAGTTCAACACCCTTAAAAAGAAACACAATGAAGGGGTATCAGAATTCATCAGAAGATTTAACAAATTGTATTACAGCCTCCCAGCTGAGATGAAACCCCATCAGACCGCAGCCAAGGTCGTTTTTGTAGCAGCATTTGATTCCGAGTTTGGCTTCTCACTAAGGGAGAGAAAGCCAGCCTCTCTTGATGATGCACAGACTGATGCAGTGGAAATAGAAGCAAACTTTGTCTCGACTGGTAAGACCAAAGTAAAGCAAGAACATGATATCAGAAGAAGAAGCAAGGAAGAAGTGTCCACTTCAAGTCAGGATAGAGACTCAGCGAACGATAAGATCGAAGAGATGAATAAAATGATCAAGAACCTCTCTAGCAAGTTGGTCAAGCTAGAGATGGAAGCCAAAAGTTCTCCACCAAAGAACTTTCAGAATGCTTCAAACAGAGGGTTCAACCCTCAATACAGGAAACCTCCCTTGCAGATACTGCAGAGGGGGCAGAAGGAGTCACAAGACCAAGTATCGCACCCTTTGTACTTGGAAGGACAAATAGAGGCTTCCCCTGAAGACTCCTCTTATGAGCAAGATGAAACATGTCCGGTTTTTTCAGACAGCGATGACATAGAGTGCCCTGTCCAAGGAAGTGAGGAGGATGCGTTGCAACCTCACTCAGAAGCGAAGGATAATGAGGATGCCGAAGAGCCAGAAATCGATGACTACTGCAAACAGTTTGTTGATTTCATGCAAGCTCAGTTAAACAGGAAATATGACCTCAGGTCCTCCAGGAAAAGGACCCGCACTCAAGATGAAGAGGAAGATGCACCCCAGAGGTCAGCACCTGCACAGAAAGAGGCCAATACCAAAGAATCTTCTGATAGAGGTAAGAAGCCCCTTTACCAACCTTTGCAAGATGATAGTCACATACCCTCCTCCTCTCAAGTAGCTGCGTCTCCTGTGAATAAAGTTCCCATTAAAGAAGTCAAGTCTGCCTTGCCAAACAAAGAGTCCAAAGAAAAGGAAGTCCAGATAGAAAAGCCCTTGTCTGCCTTCAGTTTGCAAAAGGAACTTGAAAAGGTCAAAATCCCTGTCCCTCTCTCGGAATTGTTGAAGCAGCCTGCATATCAGTCACAAGTCTCCTCATTCATTTCAGCTCCTGAAGTCTCACACATTCCAGACAGTCTTAATTTACAAGAAGAGAGGCCTATGGTAGTGTTTGGCCCCCATGTCGAGGAATTGGACCCCTCTACTCCTCCTTTCTATGTTTCCCTAGTAATCCATGATTTACTATTACACAACTGTTTGTTGGATTCAGGAGCATCCCACAATTTGATGCCCCTGTCTGTCATGGAGCAGTTAGGTCTCCAAATCACCCGTCCATATAAAGACCTCTACTCCTTTGACTCCAAAAGAGTGAAGTGCTTGGGCATGATCAAGGACCTAGCAGTCACCTTGGCTCAGATTCCTGCCAAGAGTGTGGTAATGGATATCGTAGTAGCTGACATCCCAGCTCGCTTCGGCATGCTGTTGTCTAGGTCTTGGGGGACCAAAATTGGAGGGTCAATCAAGCTGGATCTGTCATACGCCACCATCCCTATCTTTGGGGGTCAAGAAAGGAGATTGTACCGAGAAACTAGGTTTGTCAAGACAGTCACAAAAGCAGGAGATTCAGTAAACTCCCCAGTTTACAGTAGAGATGGAGATTTTTCCTGTCTAATGTTGGAGGAAGATCAGGAATATGCTCATGAACCTACATTTTTTCAGATAAAGACTGAGCTATCAGAGCAGGACCGTGAATCTGATATCTGGACACTCCACTTTGATGGAGCCAATTCCAGAGAGGGAAACGGGGCTGGAGTGTTGCTTATCTCACCCATGGGTCAATGGGTCCCCCTCTCTTTCAAATTAGAATACGAGGCCACGAATAATGTGGCTGAATACGAGGCACTCATATTGGGGTTACAAACAGCAAGAAGCATGAAGATCCAAGGTCTAAAGGTGATGGGAGACTCAGAGTTGGTGGTGAGGCAGGTGAGAAATCAGTGTCAAGCGAAGCATCCGAGGCTAAAGGCCTATAGGAACGAAGTGTGGGACCTCGTGGAAAATTCCTTTCTGGCATTTAACATTCAGTTTATGCCCAGGGAGTACAACAGAATGGCAGACTCCTTGGCTGTAGCTGCTAGTACAGTCCGCCCACCTCAGAACCCTCTTCTGAGATACGAAATTGAGGTAAGATACAGGCCTTCAATTCCTGATAATGTCAAGCACTGGCAGGTCTTCGAAGATGAGGAGCAGGTGAAGAGGTTTTTGGAGACTGTGGGGGAGTTTTCAAACTTAGAGATCGACAATTGTGAAGAGGAAGAAGTCGAAGACATTCCGGGGGACAAGCTAGAAGAGAAGATAGCTGGTCACAGATTCCTACAGCTAAAGGGAAATGTCATTCCCCGAGGGTTGGTACCTCTGGAAAGGCTGTTCAATAAGGATGATGTCCCATTACAGCCAAACAAAATGGTGACTGAGGACCAGGTTGAAGATCTGAATCTGGGCACGAAAGAAGATCCAAAGATTGTGAAGCTGTCGAAGAAAGTCCCAGATGAATATAAACCATTGTACCAAAAGCTGTTTAAAACCTACAAAGACGTATTCGCCTGGTCATATCAAGATTTGAAAACCTTTGATATCGGTGTGATGCAGCACAAAATTCCATTGAAAGCCGATGCAAAACCCCACAACCAAAAGCTCCGGCAGATCAATCCCCTGTTGTTACCATCGATTGAGCAGGAAATAAAAAAGTTACTGAAGGCTAAAATCATAGTGCCACTAAGGTATTCTGAATGGGTGGCCAATTTAGTCCCAGTACGCAAGAAGAACGGTGAAATCAGGTTGTGTGTGGATTTTAGAAACCTGAACAGGGCATCTCTAAAAGACAACTACCCACTACCAAAGATGGATCATATTCTGCAAAAGGTAGTAGGGGCCTCTAGAATGTCCATGATGGATGGGTTCTCGGGCTATAATCAAGTGGCCGTATTCCCTGAGGACCAGGAAAAGACAGCTTTCACCACGCCCTGGGGAACATTTATGTATGCCAGGATGCCATTCGGACTGATCAATGCGGGGGCTACGTTTCAGAGAGCGATGGACATAACTTTTGTGGGAGAACAGGATAAGTTCCTGGTGGTGTACCTAGATGATATAACGGTCTTTTCAAAGGATGATGTCGAGCATGTTCAGCATTTGCAGAAGACTTTTGAGAAATGCAGGAGGTATGGACTCTCTCTCAACCCTCAGAAATCTTTCTTTGCATTAGAAGAGGGTAAACTCCTAGGACATATAGTAACTAAAGATGGGGTCAAAATCGACCCTAAGAGGGTAGAAGCTATAAACGGTATCTCTCTCCCCAGAAACAAGAAAGAAGTACAGGTATTCCTAGGACGGATAAATTTTCTCAGAAGATTCATTCCCAATTATGCCGAAATAGTTAGACACATCACAGATATGTTAAAGAAGGACAATGAAGTAAAATGGGCACCAGAACCAAGGCAGGCGTTTGCCAGGATCAAGACTGCATTTGCTGAAGCTCCAGTATTAGCAAAGCCTGACTTCACTGAACCCTTCATGATTTTCTCTTTTGCATCACCTCACACGGTGGCGGGGGTCCTACTACAGAAGAATGGGGATGGGTATGAGCAACCCATTGCTTTCTTTAGTCAAGTTCTTCATGACGCAGAGCTGAAATACAACATACTTGAGAAGCAAGCTTATGCCTTGGTAAATTCCTTAAAGGCCTTTCGCATGTACATTTTACAATCCCATGTGACTGCTTTTGTACCCGCAGCAGCAGTTAAGGACATCCTAGTGCAGGGAGACAGTGAAGGCAGAAGGGGACGATGGATTGCGAAGATACAAGAATATGACTTGGATATAAGGCCCACCAAGTTAATTAAAGGACAGGGGTTAGCGAAGATCTTATCAGAATCGAACCACCAAGCCCTGGGCATCCACTTATCCATGATGGCAGATGAAGCATCTCAGGAACAGACAGGGAGGCCAGAAGTGGAAATGGCAACTCAAAAAATACAGATGAAGTACCTCACTAGCCCCTGGTACAAAGAAATTGTTGAATACCTCCTGACACTTAGCTGCCCACCCAACTGTGACAAGTCCAAATACAGAGCCTTGAGGCTTAAATCTCAAAAGTACGCCGTGGCTAATGGACAGTTATATTGGAGAGATCCGTCAGCCATACTGCTGTTATGTCTCATCGAAGGGGAGGTAGGGAACATCATAACCGAGTTCCATGAGGGGATCTGCGGAGGGCATTACAGCTGGAGGAGCACAGCCCAGAAAATTTTGAAGGCCGGGTTCTACTGGCCTAAACTATTTGGAGATGTCTTCACTTGGGTTAGAGCCTGTGACAAATGCCAAAAGTTTGCCGAGAAACAGAAGCTAGCCGCTTTACCCCTGATTCCTGTGCACGTTGATGAGCCTTTTAAGCAATGGGGTATTGACTTCATAGGTGAGATCCACCCTCCCTCCAGTGGGCAGCACAAATGGATTTTGACTGCTACATATTACTTCACCAAGTGGGTGGAGGCCATCCCCGCACGAAATGCTACAGATACAGTGGTCATAAAATTCTTAGAAGAGAACATCATCTCAAGGTTTGGATGTCCTGCCAGAATAGTCACGGACAATGCTCAGGCTTTTAAATCGGTTAAGATGGTGAATTTCTGCCAACAATACAACATCACTCTGGGCCACTCCACAGCTTACTACCCCCAGGGCAATGGTCTTGCCGAGTCATCAAACAAAACACTGGTCAGAGCACTGAAGAAGACAATAAATGAGAACCAGAGAAATTGGGACTCTCAGCTGAAGTTTGCTCTATGGGAAAACAGGATAACCAGTAAAAGAGCAACAGGGAAGTCGCCTTACGAACTAGTATACGGACGAGCAGCTGTATTCCCCATACAGCTGGCTCTACCTGTGGCTCGTTTCATGCAGGAGACTCAGGAAGAAGCCGATGGCACAACTAGAAGAATCAATCAATTGATTGAACTGGAGGAAACGCGCGTTCAGGTGAATCAGAGGCTGGTGGACTATCAAGAGAAGATGAAAGATTTGTTTGACCAGCACACCAAAGACAGGAAGCTGCAGGTGGGAGATTTAGTGCTCCGATGGGATGTACGCAGAGCTGACAAAGGCAAACATGGTAAGTTTGACCCCCTTTGGTTCGGTCCTTTCAAGATCGCAGAGCAGGGAGGACATAATACATTCAAGCTGGAAAATTTACAGGGGGATCTGTTGGAAGCCCCTGTGAATGGGCAATTCCTCAAACCATACTTCCAATTCTAAAGAAGGCTGGAAAGCCTGACTGTATTATATTGTATAATAGTTGCTATTTCGTTTTGTTTGTTTATCATCAATTACAGACATGTCATGAAGATCTGTACACGGCACAACTCTAGAAACTGAAAAGTGTTGTTCAAAGAAGGTCTACAGGCGGTCTGCGTAGTTCTCGACACGTTCGAGGACAAACGTGCCGTCCCCAGGTGGAGCCAATGTTGTTCAATTCTCAGCAATAGCCACGAAAGTCCCTAAAAGATGAACCGGTCACACTAAAGTCATATGCCAAGTAGCAAGTGCCAAATCAAATCAGGCCGAAAGGGGAAAAAGGGTGGTAAAACGCACATATATTGACACCAATGGATAAATGGCGCTAAGTAAGGAGAGGCGGAACAATAGTTAACGACTGGCACAAAGGTACGGGAGACGTGCCTTTGCAGATCAACTCATATACGAGAGAAGGCCTTTGATTATACATGACGGCAGTACGTAGAAATTCCGGGGGGGTCAAGCCGTGGGGTGAGGACAAGGCCCTTACCCCCGCGGAATTGCGACACGTGGCGGGGCTTCACGGCGGAGAAGTAGTAACAGGGTTGGGCCAAGAGATTATATATATCGTGGTGGAGTTAAGGTGGGCTCGCTCAGGTGAGGAAGATAAGCGTTAGTCCGGCAAAGGGGAAGTCCTTCGTGTTAAAAGTGGATAGCGCATATGGAACAACGGTAAGGTAAGTCCATCAGGACAGCTGGTACTAAGGCCCGTACCAGTTTTTAACCCGACACGAGGCGCTCACCTATATCTAGAATTACCCAATCCCCACGCGCCACGTGTCTCAGTGTCAGTGTCCTTACGACACTTGTCCTCTGTTTTCTTACACTTTCCCCTTTTAACCTAAACAGTCCTCCCGAATGGTAAAAACTCTCGTATTCCTCTCTGGTAAATTATTTTCAGGTAGTTTTCCACGGCGATTACCAAGTAGGGAAGAACGCCGGGTTTGTCCAAGTCACTGTCACAGTTCCCCTTGTCTTTTTCCCCAAGCATTGTCGCCCTCTGCTCAGGTAATCCATTTTCCGATTTTGTTTCATTATTTTTCCCTTTCTCTCTTTTAGAATTGTTGAATAAACGCCATGAGAAGGACGCCCAAGAACGGAACAGCAAACTCCCCAACTCCATGAGTCTGAAATCCTCCTGGTTTCGAGGCCCTTCGTGACTTGCTTGCAGCGGTATCTGTGGCCCAAAATACCCTTTCGATATACGGAGCATCAAGCCCCTGCTGTCGACGCCACGGCAAAAGTGCGCGATCGTTTCCGAGTTGTCGCGTCCGGCTTGTATCACTAGATTACCCCCCAAGTCCATTCCTGTGTCGATTTTATTGTCTGGCTTAGAGACTCTTACGATTCACATCGTGATGCCTTCATTTCCCCTCAGGGTAGCATAATCTTCTCCCTTTCTCCCGATATTATAAGGCAGGCTCTTCGTGTCCCTCCCAGTGATGCCTACTTCAGTTTTAAAGACGAAATCTTGCTCGCACAGTTTAATAAACTGTCGAAGGAAGCCCGCCGTGCCTTCATAGCTGCCATAACAGTCGATCAGGCGACGACCCTACCTCCGGTTGAGCCTTTCCCATTGAGTCTGTTTAATGAAGAGGTCCGACCAGTCCTGTCCCTCATTGCCGGCCTCCTGGGAGAAGGGACCCCTGAAGACAGTTCCTGGGTATGCAGTCGATTCTTGTGGCTTATGACTCGAGAATGGGGTTACAGCACGGATATTCCCGGGGTTTCTACTACGTACGCACACGCCAGGAACCAATTTCGGGGAGTTGGCCAAGGCAGAAAGTTTCGTTTTGTTCGTTGGTTTTCTACCTCTTCTCGACGTACGGAACCAAGTTTAATCATTTGAGGCCGAATAGGATGTATTACGAAAATTCTCGGCCCGGGCCGGTCTTCGGCGGAATTTCTCTGTCCGTCAGTTGCCCAGGGGAGAGGGTTATGTCAACTTCGTGAATACCTTCATGTCTATTGCTTACACCATCATTCACGATGTGCCTTCCCCTAGGGTTTTCCCAGAGATGAAACGATGGTTACAGGCTGGGAAATACCAGTGCACCGGTGATTGGTTCCCGTCTGAAGATTATACTGAAATTCGGGTCTATGGAGCCGAAGTTGCCCCATACCAGCTGCCAGCTTTTCCCATCCGACGAGTTTACGCCTTAGAATACATCCGGCAAGCCCTCAAAGCCGACCAGCTCCATTTTGTTCCTACTAAGAAGGGCTACATCTTAAAGCTTCCTGAACAAATCGGCCCCTTTGTGGTAAACTCTAGATATGCCCTCCCAATAGCCGAAAAAATGTTGCAGAACATGGACCTGAAATTGGGTGAGAGCTGGGCTTATGACCCACGGGACATCATTTCAAATAAAAGAAAGAGAAACAGGTCTGCGCCCTACATTCATGAGTCCAAGCCGTTTCTGGAATGGAGGGCTAACCTTGAAGTCTGGCCTATGTTTTCGCAGATGGAGACGGACTCGTCTGCTACAGGAGGGGAAGAAGAAGTGAACAAAGGGGGAAATGAGCGAAGGGCGGGAGCACTTGGGACGCCATCACCCGAGAGACGAGGTGGCCACTAGTGAAGCCGAGGTCATCGAGGAAGGGTGCAGGCCCTCGCCGAAATTTGGAGAGTACGATAAGGGCAAAGCGGGGATAGTGGTAGTAATTCTGAAGATAGCAATCGCCTCCTGCGACTACCCCGAAGTCACTCGAGGCCATCATCGGGCCTCTGCTTCGAAGACAAAGAAAAGGAGGGCGACGATAAAACCGTCAGAGACAAATATAGGGCCGAACTAGGAGGTTTTGTTGAGAAATATCACACCAGAATCTCTGCCTCGGTTAATGCAGACACTGAAGACCTGGTGCTTTCCATGGCCGAGGCTCTCCTGGACCCGAATTCGGACGTCCCTAGCTACAAGGTGATTGAATTGGTCGTCGACATGAAGAAGGTTCCGGTACAGGACCTGAATGACTTTTTCCAGACGATCTGCGACATGATGAAGGATAAGATTTCGCAGATCACCCTTGCCCTAAAGAAGACAGAGCAAAAATACGACGTCCTGAATAACTCTTTTGCCGCAGAACATAGTGCTAATCGTGCTAACGCACACCAGGTGTGAGTCCTTAAAGAGCAGATTAAGAATTCAGACGACGGAGGGAAGGGAATGCAAGCGGCATTAATAGCCAAGTTGGAGAAGGATATTTCAGCGGCTAGGAAATGGTCTGGCATACCGGCTTCACATCCGATGCAGACCGATGAACTGGTGCACGTGGAGGAGGAGAAAAACGAGCTGATGGCCAAGCTTTCCAGAGAAAGAGAGGAGAAAGAAAAAATGGTCAGAAGAATGGAAGATCTGGAATGCAGAGCTACCGAGTTGCAGACCCGCTGGGACACACACAGTTGTCATGCAGCCGAGACCTCAAGTGGGACAGGATCAGCAACAGCACAACTATCCACAGCTATGGCTGAGATAGAAGTGCTGGGGAAGCAAACAACGACAGCAAGGCAGAAGGTGGAAGAACTGGAGGGCGCCCTGGCTGAGAAGGTCAGAACTATTGAAGGGCTGCGAAGAGAAGTGGAGGAAGGAAAGAAGACTGCGACTGAGCAACAAAAGATCATCGCTGAGCTGAAGAGTAAGGCGAAGGGAAATATCACCCTGGTCGAGGCCAGAAGCCTGATCTGGTCAGATATAATCATGGCCGTGACTGAACAATGGGAGTTCCTAACAATGATAGGAGAGCTAAAATCTACCCTTCCATACCTTAATAGGAGATTACAGGAGGCCGGGGATAATCTGCCAACTAGAGCCCGCCACGCTGGAATTTATATATCTTTTCTCTATACACTGAGAGCGAATGACGTGGTAAAACATGACATTCCCAGTAGATTTATGGAAATCAATGAATGTCGGAAGATTATAGAAAAAGAGGAGGCTCGATCGGCAGCTTCAAAGGCTCTCCAACGGGTCGCTGACATGGTGGAACAGTTCAACAAGGTATGGAACGAAATCACCACTGCTGGCCTCCCTTCATGTTGGGAACCAAACGCTCCTGCCGTACTAATACACCCCGACAAATACACAGCACTTCTAGAGGCAGAACGGGATCGGTCGGATCTTCAGATAGGCAAAGGAACTCAGCTTAAAGCTACTACCATCATCACAGCCCTACAGAAGGAGTTTAGTCTCCTCCACATGATCCGGTACCGTCTCCCCACCCACGCAGACATCCACACCTTCGGCGAGGCATTTACCAGGGTGGAGAGACTCTCAGAGATGTCAGAGCCAAATCCAGAAAGCCAGCGGAGGTTAACGCAGTTCCTGACTCAGCATGCCAGTCCTTCCACCGATGTACCTCCTCCGGCGTCTACTACAGCCTCGACCCTACAGCTTTCATGACACATTATGTTTCATTCATGACATGGCCTTAACGGCCTTTACTTTCATTTCAGTTATGTTTGATTTAAATTTCCGAGTGGGCGGTTTTTCCTCCCACTCTTGCATTTTTACTATTACCTTGAACAATGATCTACATTTTGGTTTTAAGTTTGGCCCGGGGCCTGTTACGCATGATGGAAGAGTTGCTTTCCCCATCATGCCATTTTGTGGTTTTGATAATGATTGTTAACAATTTTGAGCATGCGAGAAAGATATTTTCAGAAAATATCTTCTCGATGAAAGGCAGAGAGAAGGCTATATAATACAGGAAAAAGAATGATACCAGGTTCCATTAGCTTCAGAAAATTGATTGTATTAGAATTTCCTGTGCGTCTGCTTTGTGAACAATTTGGATACTGCCCGGAGGAGCCCATTGGGTTTCAATAATAAGAAGCTTTACTGTAATACGGATTCTGGACACGGTTGTATGGTGGTGTGTGTGCCTCTCTATTGTTAGTTTCATCTTTGCTCATCTCTCTTATATTATATCCTGGAATGTGAGTGTCTTTTGTCTTTTGATATGAACTTATCGTGTTGATACTTATGTCTGTAGCAGTGCGACACTTTAAATGGCTCAGGAGTAATGTATTTTGCCACATGCATTTCACTCGTATTTCTACTATGTTGGTTGTATTGAAATGTTATTGACGAAAGCTCTTGGTATGCGTGGATTCTTAGATATTTAAGCCCATTTGTATGCCATGAAGTTCTCCTTAGTATCATCTATGTGACAGCCGATATCCCCTTCTTGATATACAGCTTCGCTATTGTTTATAATTACTTTCTCTGCCATATGTCGTGAATCTGGCCCTCATTATGTTGATCTGTCTTATGATTGTCTGAAGCAGCAGTATCTAAATATTAGCATTCCATTCGTTCAGCGTTATTTAAAATGCCTTCAAGGCAATAAAGGATTGGGTCCATTTTAGTTTGTTTGTTTCAAAAGGTAGTGTAAGAGATTCATCACGTTAAGGGATGACATTGTCTCAAATATCCTTGCTCTCTACCTCATAAGATGTCTAGGCAGTACATGCTTGACTCTAGGTTGTCTCTAGGAGTTACAACATGGTGATTCTAGGATTGCTATTGGATGGATATCCGACTTACAGGCCTCTGTTCCTCCTGAACTACTTGGATGGGTATCCCGGGTTCGTCGTATGTGGATACAGCTCAATAGACCGGCCATTTCTCACATTTACAGAGAGAGTAATACGAGGGCAGATAGCCTTTCTAAGATGGGATTAAATACAGATTTTGGCACTATGCAGGTTCAACTATTCCGTGACGGTCTCATTTACTGGGAGACTGATATAGATATTCCATAATTCGGCACAGTCTATTTCTTTTTGGTCTTCTCTTCTCTATATCAGGATGCTTGATCTTTTTGCAGGGTTTTGATTCATATCATATATATCTCCAGGCGAGCGTGAATTATCATTGTCTTATTTCTCTTATCGTGTTTTGATGCTCTCGGCACATCATCTTCAGGCGAGCGTTGGTACCACTCTGGTGTGCAGACTAGGCATATGCCTGGTTTTGCATGGTATACATGATATGGAGGCTTTTTGTTCGCTGTCTCTAGTTTGGTACGCTATCCTTCAAGCGAGCGCTGAATCTGTTCAGGAGAGCGTGCTTCTCTTTAAGCGAGCGGGAGTATATATGGTCTCGCACTTTACGCTGTTTTCTTCTTATTATGATGACTCACTCTTTCATCCATGTCTCTGGACTGTTAATTACATTTCAAGTCATCATATATGCGACCATTATGTTACTTATTTTATCTAATCTTGTGGTCCATATATCAGCATTTTTATTCTCATATCTTCTACTTCATAGGTTTATTCTCTGGAGGAATTTGTACATTCTGTTCCATCTTTCTCCTTCTGCTCGCTTTTATAGCTGAGCATTTTTGAATATGGACGAGTTAGTTCTATGTTGCTGCAGTCACCTTTTGGCTGCCTTTGGTTGGGATCTCGCTGTATGTCTATACAGCTGGAGATGTATTGGACTATGTACTGTTTTATATTTAATATATCACAGCGTTTTTTTCTTCTGAAAAAAAATATACATATATATATATACATATATATATATACATATATATATATATATATATATACATACATACATACATACATACATATATATACACACACACACACACACACACATATATATATATATATTGATAATGTTACAAGCCTAAAAGCATTTCATTTTTATGGATGGGTATTCCAGGCATGGGCCACACAGATAACCATCCAATATTCTATACTATGGGCCTAAAACTACCAATTAAGTGTCCAATTTTCAAATCACACACAAAAATGATACCCAATGAAAACTACAACCACACATGTGGTTATATACACACACACACACACACAAGTGTTTGTTGCATAAAGAAAAATGGTACAAAAATTGAAGAAGGAGGTTTCTATGCAATTTATTGATAGAAATAATAAATATATGAATACCCACTAATAGAGTACTAATCAAGCAGAGAACCATGAGTATAACCATCCATCCAAGAAGTGATTTACCACATCATATATGCACTGAGACAACATTCAGAATATGTCTCTTGCCCTTTAGAGATTCAACATGAACACATACGTAACAAACGTGAAAATTTGTGTGAAGTGAAGGGGTATGAAATCAAGTCAGTTGTGCTCATGAGGTCGTGTCATACATAGCACAAAATATAAATATATTGGGTCTAGTACTTGTTAAAATGGATGTGCAGACCTCACGCCACTGTATACATCACTAAAATACTAAAGAAGACCCTCATATAAAATAACAAGTCAATAAGGAAAAAACATGAGGACATCGTCAATATTACTAGATTGCAACAAAACAATGTTAATTCAATATTGCAATCAACATAATCACCATATTGCAATATGAAATATATTGCATGCTAAATACTATTGTGAATTAACTAATATTCTTACACGATTTTAGTCTCCTGTATTCTACAGTATCACTAGATGACTATGGATTTTCTACAGTCTGTTGAAAATAACATTCCCTGACTATCATTTATTTTCAGAAATATCATTGCCTTCATTATTTTCCATTTAACCTATTCACTATCTCTCATTTTACCTATTCAGATCACTCTCTTACTCTGAAATTCTGTGTTTGACCCTAAAACCCTCATTATTACCTCTTTCCCTACCTAAAACCGCACTCCCAATGCTAAAAACCTCTCCCCTTCATTCATTTCCCCTTCTTCCGTAAAAAAATGTAAAAAACCCATTTTTTACATTGTTTTATGATAAATTTAATTTTGTTTCGGGACCCACTCTTTTTAAATAAAAATCTGTTTATTTAAAAATACTCGACCTTGTTATATTAACCCCTCGACACCTCTTATACGTTTAAAGCACCTTCGCTTTAAATACCTTCCCTGAGCCCCACTTTATTAAAACCCTGCATTATCACTTTAACTCACCGCTTCGTTAAACACTCCAACCCCACATTTCAAACCTACCCACGGTGAAAGTCACCCGACCACCGTCTGATTTTCTCTGTCAAATCCAATGACCTACATGCCTTTCAAACCTAAATACGTGGTGGATAAAACCTTGGAGGGCTTGCGAAACTATTCTCCTGCCTATCACAAAAGCCATTGACCCTCGTTCGAACATGTTGAGGCCCTGAATCTCTGCGATAGGCCCCAATCTGTCATGTAAACCCCTACAAGCTTTTAAAAACCTGGAAATACATGGCCACAAGCAGAGAACCAATAAATCCACCATATCCAGACTCTATCCACATTTTTTTCCGCTGCCTCCAGGTCATATCATTTCCCCGCAAAGGTCTTGTGTGTTTTTTATTAATAAATAGTTTGTGTTTTGCAGGTGATGGACATAACAGGAAATGCATAAATTACATTTCTAAATCCAAAAAATTGTTTAAACAGGTTCTCTAGGTGATTATCCAAAATGTCTTATTCATCAAAGGATTAGGAGCACAAGATTAATTTGAATCAGCAATGGATCATGACCATTGATGATCATTCAATCCCTCCAAAGACATCACGGTTTCTTCAACGGGAAGGATAAAGAAAATGAAGGAATTTTATAGTGGTTTTGCAGAGATGAAGATAGATAAAATCATAGATTTAAAGCATAGATAAAATATTAGTCAAAGGCGAAATAAAAGGTTAAGAGATAGAGTCAAGAATCAAGGGAAGATAAGGAAGCAGACCAAGCAGTGAGATAAAGAAAGAGATGACAATGACAACAATGACAACAAAGGTAGTAAAGGATTAATGAATAAAAGATACAGATGAAGATAGAATCAGAGTTTAAAAGACAAATTAAAGGTTAAACTACAAATCAAAAGCAAATCAATGAAGAAAAAATATTTGAATGATAAAGGCCAATCAACCTTTACTTCTTTCAAATCACATTTGCCACATACAACCCAATTTTTCTAAAGGCAGCTACCTCAGTTAATGTTTCAGTTAGAGATGTTTTTAGCAGCTCAGAAATTATTGTAAAAAGTTAAAATTAAAGCCAAATAGTGAAAAATATCCTAAAATTTAGCTCAGCAGTAAATTAAAAAGTTATTACTACAGTATATCAGTCAGAGATATTTTTGCATTGGGCCTTGCATGGTCTCAATTGTCAAGCATCATTTAATCTGTAGTAAATACAGATCTGTCACCCTAGATTAGGGCAACCTCCTCATATGCAGTTAAATACTACATGTATTATTCATTATTATTGTTTGTTGGTTGTTGATGGATTATTTGGCTGCTAGGCTGGATTTCGATCAGAATATGAGTTGTAAAGATTATTACACTGGAGCATTGTAACTATCTTGGACATCAGTAATACAAGCACGTTCACAAGATTCTTGAGCTATGTTAATGGTGATGTTATCCCTCTTTGTCATTTTTTCTCCTTTGTTTATCATATTTTACATCATTTCTCTGATAATAGAACATAAATTTTAGATTAAGATATGTTGTTTGGGCATCTTTACTCTATCTTTTACTTTTATCTAATTTTTTTCTTCTGCAAAGTTTGATTAAAGAACTCATGAGTGTCTTGGTCTTTAGTTCCACTTAGCTTATTACCTTGAGGTTTACTTAGTAGAGTTTTAGCCAAAGAATTTAGGGGTGTCCTGCTCTTTGGTTTTTCTTAAAATGTTGTCTTAAAGGCCTTTTTTGAATTTTAGTTAAAGTATTCAGGGGTGTATTGCTCTTTAATTTCACTAAACTGTTATCTTGAATGTTTTCTTTGTCTGAAAGTAATAGCTAAAGAATTCAGGGGTGTCCTGCTCTTTAGTTTCTCTTAGACAGTTGTCTCAAAGGATTTTCTTGTTCAAGTATGATTAAAGGATTCTTAATTTCCCTTTAGTTTTACTAAATTCACAACTTGCTATCATTTCATATTTCATCTAACCTAAAAAGATCCACTTGATATAGTTAGTTTTCCCTATGAAAACCCTTGCAGAATTGATGTACAATTAAAACCTTTTATGACTCCATAACCCAATGGAATAAGATTCCCACAATCTATCTGTTCAACCTACAATCAATCAATCAATCAATCAATCAAACAAATAAACAAAAAAAACAATCCAAAGCTTCATAACTAGTCTAAAATTAGAAAAACATAAGCATAAAGATAAATCAGTTAATAATAAACATAGAGAGAACCCTCTCTGATCCCAGGAAGGCTAGGTACTTGGACTCCTAAGTGGTTTTATGTGGTTCCCTGCTACCTTTTCTTTCCAATCTTGCAAATCACGAGGAACCAATATAGTGGCGACCATACAAGGGAGCATACTGAGTTATTAAAAAGCTTAATATTTCCTCAAGAAAAAAAAACCCCTTTCAAATTTAGATGAATCAAGTGTTATCCAAGATTGGTATCTAGTTTCTGATGGTGGACAACAGCTAGCCTTGAGACAGTTAAAATCATCCACCTAGTGACTCCACTAGTTTTCAGTAGGCTTGCTGACCCCACTGGTTTTCTAGAGACTTCACAGGGAAATTATTGAGAAATTCAAATAGAACCGAGTCAAAATACTTTGTGAATAAAGTATGTATTTCAACGATTGGTTTGTTTTTCAAACTATTATAAAACTTCCAAACCCCTATATTCATTGGGTCCAAGTTCTGGCTTCTAGAATAATCTGTACTAGATCCCATCCTAACCCAAATCCTCCTGCAATAGTTGACAATCTAGAGCACATCCTAAGGAAATCTCCTAGATCTAAAAATCCACCTGTTAGTAGACCTATTCACAAGGAAATTTCCTTACCTGGGAACCTTAAAAACTTGCTGGATATCCTACCTGGCTCACCCCTGGAACAAAGCTTGTTTAGGACTAAATCCCAGAGTTGGATAACCTCGATAATTTTTGACCCATCCATCTTACAACAAAATCCTGTTGTAGTAACTTCAACCCCATTCATACATCCACTGTTCACCTTCCACCATTCAACCCTCCACCTGTTAACCCCCCTTTTTTTCCATAACTACCAGCCATGGAAACCTGGTATGCCCCATTAGTCCTACCATTGCCTTTATTAGTTCTACCATAGGACTATCAGTCCAAGATTCCTCTATTTGATGCAATTAGTTCTATAACTGCTCAACAACATGTGGATAGAATGAATTATTATTTTGAAAGACAAGAAATCGATGATGAAACTATTAAATTAAGATTATTTTCTCAAATCTTAGAGGGAGAAGCAAGAAAATGGTTTAAAGGAATAACCCCTAATAGTATCCATGATCTCCCTTCTTTTCATCAATTGTTCCTAAATAAATGGGAAGTCAAGAAGAACCCTCTCCAAATCTTATCAGAATATGAAAAAATTAAAAAGAAACATTGGAGAGAGGGTCCAAGATTACTGCAATAGGTTCATTAGTGTATATAATGCCCTCCCTACCCACATGAAACCTCCACAAGGTCTACCCCTCATGAAATTTCCAGATAGTTTTGATCTAGAGATGGCTTACCAACTAAGAGAAAGAGACTCTCTTACATTAGAGGATATGTAGAGAGGTGCAGTAAGTATGGAGGCAAATCTAATTGCCAAAAGGGCAAGAATGAGAAATGAAAAGAGAGTCACATATAGCGAAGAGGTTGTAGTCTCCACATCTGATACTAAGATTGATAACCTTGTTATAACTATGGAAAGGATGATGGAAAGAATAAACATAAATGAGAGAGCTTACCCAGAGAAAACCAAACAGCTCCTCAGAATAAAAACCAGAACCAAAACTAAAACTTTAGAAGAAACCCCCTTCAAATAAGACAGAGAGAACAAAGAGAACGTGACCAACAAATCAAGCCTCCTTTCCAAGAAAACTACGTTGATGAGGATGAGGGGATGATTGAAGAACCACGACAAATTTAAATCAATATAATGGGAGTTAACAATGAGGATATTGTTTTCCTCACTAAGGAAGAACAAGGCATATTTTCCCCAAATGAAGAAGGATGCCTAGAATCTGAGGACTATAAAAAAGCCTTCAAAAATTCCATCATGGAAGTACATAGGCAATGTGACCTTAGAAGAAATAAATCCCAAGACATTCCCAAGAAAAAAAACCTTGAAATTTCTTCTAGGAAGACCCCTGAAAATGATCCTAAAAAGACAGCAGAAACTTCAAACACAATGGTTAAAAGTTCTGATCAAAACAAAAACAAAAACAACCCAGAAAGTAGCACCAGTAAATAAAATAATAGCCCTAACAAAACTGATTTAACTGAGATCCCTAGTGCAAATCAACAATGTAAAATTTCTGCAAAAACAGTGTCTGAAAAAATTGATTTAAATTTTCCAAAAACACAGACACCCTTCAGTATTGAAAATGAAATTGCCAAGATAAAAATATCCATACCTCATACTGAATTATTTGGCCCGGATGTATCTAGATATCAAGTTTTGAAAGCTTTAAACATATGAGAAAATTCTAATTCTGTAAATTTAAATGATGACAAACCTAAACTATTGTGTGGACCAGAAGTAGAAGGTAAATTTCAAGAGGGAGGTGTACCTCCATTTTATGTCAGTTTGAACATCCATGATAAGATCCTTCATAATGCCATGTTATATTTAGGAGATTCTCATAACCTCATGCCAAAGGTAGTTATGGAAAGAATTTGCCTTGAGATAACTAGACCATACAAAGACTTATACTCTTTTGACTTTAGTAGAGTCAAATGCCTAGGCCTTATCAAAGATCTCTGTGTCAATTTAGCACAAATACCAGTCAAAATCCTAGTAATGGATATTGTAGTGGCTGAAATTCCCTCTAAGTATGGAATGCTCCTATCACGATCATGGGGAGCCAAAATCAAAGGCACCCTCCAAATGGATATGACCTATGCTACCATATCTGTCTTTAGTCAACCAAGTATATTATATAGGGAGACTCATATGAAATAAATGGTCAGCAGTCAAGAGAAACCTGATAACTCCCCTCTCTATTCAGTTCACACAAACCTTGATTCATTTATCCTTTACAATGATCAAAAAATTAATGAACAAGTAGCAATAAATGAAAAAATAGCTGAAAAAGAGGAAGAAGAGGAGGAACAATCAGATTAGTCAGACAAAATAGAAAATAAACAACGTAAGTCTGAACATGAACCTATATGGAGCATGAGCTTTTATGGGTCTTGTGGAAAAACTGGTTTAGGAGTAGGTGTTTGGGTAAACAATACTGGGAATAATCACACAGAGGGTCACTCCTACAAGCTGAACTTTCAATGTAAAAATAACATAGAAGAATATGAGGCACTCCTCCAAGGGCTATAATTACTCTATAAATTCGAAGCCAAAAGGATATTTGTCCATAAGAATTCCGAGCTAGTCATTGGAAAAATTAAGGGGGAATATTCAGCTAAACATACTAGATTAAGAGAATATAGGAACACTGCCCTTGATCTCCAAAAAAAAATGAAAGAATATGATCTTGTCTTCATCCCAAGAAACCAAAATATCCTTGTCAATGGACTAGCATTTGTAGCCAGTACTTGTCAAAAACCTCATCACAACAAACAATACACAGTACAAGTCAAATACAAACCAACAATCCCTAATAACATAAAATATTGGCAAGTTTTTGAAGGTGAAAAACAGATTGAAGATTTCTTGCAGTCCAGAAATGAGTTTGAGATGCCAAATTCAGACTCAGATCTTGAAGAAGACTGCTCTGCTGAGTAACTAGCATACAAAGAGGAGGCCCTTTATGATGCTGATATAAATCTATTAACAAAAGATGATCCACTTGAGACAGAGCTATGTACAGATCTAGAAAAAGAATATTTTGAAGTACTGCAGTTCAGAGATAATACCTTGCCAAGAGGGCTGGTCCCTTTAGGAGAAATGTTTTATTTTAATGATGTTTCTAGAAAGCCAAAGATGGAATCCACTAAAGAAAGTGTAGAAGAGTGCAATATAGGCAATGAGCAAGTGTAATATCCCCAAATGGGAAAACTCAGCAATACATGCCAAAATAACACATTTTTCAGAAATGTATTCAATGAAATTTAAAGGAAGCCCATGGATCCATTAGATATAATATTATAGCAACTATATCTGAAAGGAAATAAGAAACAAATCACTATTACATAGTTAAACATGTCTCCCATGCCATAAATAGCCCAAAATCATGAAAAAATAGGGACTGCAACCATGTATGAAAGTTGGAATACCATGACAGCGTTATTTTATTACCTTTGCAATAAAATTAGGTTGTACATCAGATATAGAGCAAGTATGTGGACAAAAATTTAGATCTATAGCAGATCCATGTACTATACAAGCTCTTTTATCAATCCCCCTTGCGGTTTTCAACAAAACACCATGTACAGAGTGTAGATCTAAGATCCAAGACTGCAAATATATGGAAATATTCAGATCTGGAAAGTGGATCTGATCTGATATAAACAAGAAAATTATCTCCTCGAACAGATCTCCAAAGTGAAGGGTAGATCCCCAACACTTAGAAAATCAACTCTCCAAATGGTGCACTAAATCACCCTGCAACAACTCCTTCAGAATTTACGCAAATTTGAACTTCTTCTGCACTCTAGGGTAAAAAATACTATTGGCTTGCAGCCAAGATATGAAAATGAAGCTCAAATCTTCCAATACTATCCTCTCAATGGAGTAGAATCCTCCTCCACTGAAAAGAAGCACTGAAATGGCCTAGATCTGAAGATCTAGCCTCCACTTGCTGTAGCTTACTGAAATAGTCAAACCCTCAATAGGATCTGCACTGTCAAAGGAAGATGAAGCTTGGCCTCAAGCCAGATAGTGGAAAATATGGTGCAAAACTCCTCCAAGAGGCCTCTCAAGGAAAGAGAAGGAATTCCTAAACAAGAAGACCTTGTGCTAAACAACACTCTATCTTAGCTAAACAACCAGAGAAAGAAATATGTCTAAACAGACCATATATTCAAAAAATCATAATCATAAGCTAACCCCATATGGATGCCATCCTTCTCCTTATAAATAATGTGAGCCTTCTCACCTTTGGTCCCACTCATTAGGGTTTCCATCTTCATGCAATGAATCTCTCTCCAAAACTGCGCCGTCCCATCATCAATACCACTCCTCCATAACAACGCTGATGGATTTGGTAAATCTTGACTGGATCTCCATGCAATATCTTCTTCCACACTCAAGGTGGCTTTATTCCAACTATCTAAATAGATCCATATTCCCACTAAGTTATCTTCATTAATGTTCCACATCCTCTATACTAGCTTTGTTGACTTGGTCAAACTTGACTTTATCCACATGCATTTAGCCTTGTTCACACATGAAGGTGTTTTTATCCAGCTTTGAATATGATCCCTTCCCCATTAAGAGGGTTTTTATTACTGCTAGAAATCTTTATGGGTCTCCCTACCCATTTATTCATCTAACTATGTATTTGGAGAAAAATTAATATTCCAATTAGCTGCATGCTAATTTAGGAATATTACAGTCCTCCCCTCCCAAATGTTGCTTATACTCAAGAAACTGCAAGGATAGAACTAAAGAGCCTCTCTTCTTCCTTCTGTAACATCCTCAAGTGATAAGTTCCCCCAAAGAACAAGATGCCTTTTTAACAATATGTCCTCAAGTTGTTCCTCCCATGTGTGAAACTATGCCTTTGGTGAAAAATCCAAATGGCTCTTATCATGAAAAGTGGGATATACATGGAAACAAATATGTGTGGTCTAGAGGCCTTCTTGAGGCATGGAATCAAAAATATATTGGGAATCATCATCCCCATGTGAAGCCTCCATCCCCAAGCTATTATCCACAAAAAGTGAGTCACCCTCCAACATGGTAACTCCTGAAACATCTCCTCCACCTTAGGCTTCTGCAAAGAAGGTGTGATGCATAGTTGAGTATGTGGGACTGAAATGTCCATCCCACAGTGTTTCTCTCTCCACTTATGATATGTATGGGGTTGCTGCTTATCTTGGGCTGAAATATTATGGACTTCAAGAATGACCCAAGTCACCCCACCAATCCAAACATCCATGAAGTGCCTTTCCCAAGAACTCAAGTTCTCCAAATGGCTCCTCCCACATGAAGACAAGAGTTGTAGTGTGGCAATCACGGTTTGCCCATTGTTTCTCCTAAAACATGTAACAAATGAAGTATGGAGAATCATACTCCCAATGGGCACCTCCAACCTTTGTGCCATCCTCCAATCAAATATTCCCATAAGAACAAGAACATCATCAATACATGGAATAAAAAATAGATAAAGACAAGTTTCCATATGACAACCAAGAGGTGGATCATAGTTCCATATGTGGAACTAGCGAAATGCATCCCATGTCTGTCTCAAAAAAAAGTGTAACGAGTGCCTTTTCAGCCACTTTTTTTCTACCACAATCATCCTACAAGATGAAATCATGAAAGTAACATTTGGTGCCAATGGTGCACACCAAAAATCATGTAGCATCCCCCACAAACCACAAATATAATGGAAAACATAAATGCTGAAAATGGCCTAAAGTACATCACAATACAATATACAAGAAGGAAAGACCCTACTTGGTACAATTTTTTGATCATAAAAAGTAAAGGAGTACAAATCATATGGCAAAAATATACATCCTCTATCATGTACTTTGGTCATTGAGCTGAAATGACCCAATTGAAAGTTCTCCCTCATTCTTAATGAGTAGGGAAGTGGTTGTGACAACCTCTCCATCATCATCCAGGCTATGCACCCCCCCATACGCTGATATGCATCTTGTTGGATACCCTCCCAAGTGAACTCCTCTAGTAAGGAATGATATGCATCAAGGTTCATAGAAAGAAAGCCAACAAGTGCTGCATGTAGATCTCTCTTCTTATGCTTGAAAATCCAAGTCAAGAAGACCATATCATGGTAATAGATGTCTCCATCTAATACTCCATCAATCTCATCTCCTACATGCCTATCAAGTGCATCATATGTGAAGTGATCATGGGAACACTCCATCAAAAAACCTAAGCTCCCAAGTGACAACGCTGTTGGCCTTTGTAATAAGGCTCCTGTCATCTGATAGCTCCATCATTTGACATCCCACATGTTAAAAGCATCAATCATAATGCTGCTATGTGTGGGAGATTCTTCCCAAATTGGAATTACCTCCTCATCCTCCAAAGTTAATAAGTATCCCCTTTGCACCATGATGGTGCCATCTCCTCCTCTTGCAACATCATGCAAAGTATGGGAGAAGATCAGCCCATACTTTCTCAGTAACAACCAAAGCAACAACAGCTCTAGTTGCCTCCCCACACCATCACCATATAGATCATGAAGCAACAACATAATAGTTGATATGAAAGGTATCACATCACCCCAATACATCAAAACTCCTTACTGCCATATGATGTAAGTGTCATGCCAAAGTCCATCCACCATCCTACTCTTTGAAATAGAATGTGTCATATGATGACCAAACTCTTTCAAGAGTAACCAACATAGTCTTGCCTCCTACTGCCTGGTATCATAAATCCGCAAGTGGCTTCTAACCTCTTGATCATCAACATCACCCATCCAACCCATGGTGAGTGTCTATCATCATGTCCAAAAGTGGAATTCCTCCAATGGAGAATACCATCCTCCCAAATCAGATTTTTGACTTTGCATTTCATGGGATGTTGAAATTCAATCTTATGGAGATCTCCAAATGAGGACCACTCATCAATGACCAAGTTGACCCCATAAGGATCCAAATAGGTGGTAGGAAAAAACCTCCCATCTTGATGTGAAATATCCATAAAGAAATATCCATCACAACCATGAGAGACGTTATCCATCATAAGATGTCCCCCAACAACTATCTGCCCATCCTTTGTCATACATATGAGAAGATAATTGGAATGCTCCAACAATGGTTGGGCCCCCAACTCATCACTGCTGCTCAATGACAACACTACTGATCTCCATGATGGTGCATATGTTGTCTTCAAATCATACTCTATGCTGAACACATAGTTCTTCATGGCATTTTTCAAAACAATACTCATCCCATCCTCCAAAAATCCACACTCCAACCCCAAGAGTTGTGTGCAGCTCAGCAATGGTACTCTAGGATGAAAGTACATCTCTTCCTTGAAAAAATCAAGGCTGCCTAGCGCAGTGAAAGTCTGCTGCTCCAAATCAGCAATATGTTTTGACCCTTGGTCATGCAATGTCATATTCCCACAATCCTCCATATGATGTGCTGAAATAACAGGAAATGGAAACATGTGCATACCTTGGTAAAACTTGGGAACATATTGTACTGATACAAAGGTTCCTTCCTCCGGTGTGATGGCTTCCCCAACTAGAGATGATGATGGCTGCTCCTCTATGGCTTCATCAGTGCTGGTACAAGTCTCCTCCTCCTCATGCATCTCCATAATAGTGCATGGGACTCTAGATGTCAAGAGATCAAGACTACTTTGCAAAGGTGCAAGTATATTTTCTCCTGATGTAAGTGCTCCTGCAGTAAGTGGTGGTGAAGGATTCTTCCCCTCTAATTTCTTCTTGTCAAAATTCTTGATCAACCTTTGAGTAAAATCTGCAAATGCAGTCACCCTTGCATGACTTAAATGGCTGAACCACCAAATTCTAGCTTCACCTTCAAGGTGTAGCACTGCAATCTCAACAATTTATTTCTCTACTACTGGATAGAGCAGGAAAAATGCATCCAATCTCTTTCCCCAAGCCCTTTATATGCATGAGGATGACCCATCAAAGGTAGAGAATATAAATATATTGCCCTTCATTCTTCTATTGCTGCAAGGTCTCCTTTCTTCTTTGAGCTGAATGAATTGTGGAAGAGGTAGATTCTTCTTGATAGCTCTAGGTTGAGACTTATATTCTGCAAGATATTCACTTAGAATCTCATGATCTAAGTTTCCTCCATATCTATGCCTCTTGTCTTAAAATAAAGAGGGAATAGCAGGTTTCTTTTGACTCTATGCAATACTGGATCTTCTTTTTGCTGATAGGAAGTACACGGACCTTCCTCATCTTGAAACCCTAAAATGGTTTCACTTCTTTCCTTCCTTCTTCTTTGTTTGACCTCCTTGGTGAGGTCCTTCTTAGATCTGAAAAGAGATGAGATGAAACTCATTCCTCCCATCATTTTGATCTCTTCTTCTTCTATAGCATCTTGGCTTGAAACTCACAAGCTGAGCCAAAGATCATGCTCCCAAACCACTATAATATCCCCAAATGGGAAAACTTAGCAATACATGCCAAAATAACGCATTTTTCAAAAATGTATGTAATGAAAGTTAAATGCAGCCCATGGATCCATTAGATATGATATTATAGCAACTATATATGAAAGGAAATAAGAAGAAAATCACTATTGCATAGTTAAACAGATCTCCCATGCCATAAATAGCCCAAAATCATGAAAAAATAGGGACTGTAACCATGTATGAAAGTTGGAATACCATGACAGCATTGTTTTATTACCTCTGCAACAGAAGTAGGTTGTACATCAGATCTATATCAAGTACGTGGATAAAAATTTAGATCTATAGCAGATCCATGCACTATACAAGCTCTTTTATCAATCCCCTTAGGGTTTTCAACAAAACACCATGTACAAAGTGTAGATATGAGATCTAAGACTGGAGATATATGAAAATATTTAGATATGGAAAGTGGATCTGATCTGAAATAAACAAGAAAATGATCTCCTCCAACAGATCTCCAAAGTGAAGGGTAGATCCCCAACACTCAGAAAATCAACTCTCCAAATGGTGCACTGAATCACCTTGCAACAAATCCTTCAAAATTTACGCAAATCTGGACTTATTCTGCACTATAGGGGACAAAATACTATTGGCCTACAACCAATATATGAAAATTAAGCTCAACTCTTCCAATACTGTCCTCTCAATGGAGTAGAATCCTCCTCCACTGAGAAGAAGCACTGAAATGGCCTAGATTTGAAGATCTAGCCTCCACTTGCTGCAGCGTACTAAAATAGTCAAACCCTCAACAGGATATACATTTTCAAAGGAATATGAAGCTTGGCTTCAAGCCAGATAGTGGAGAATATGGTGCAAGACTCCTCCAAGAAGCCTCTCAAGGAAAGAGAAGGAATTCCTAAACAGGAAGACTTTGTGCTAAACAACACTCTATCTCAGCTAAACAACTAGAGAAAGAAATATGTCTAAACAGACAATATATTCAGAAAATCATAATCATAAGATAACCCCATATGCCTTCCATCCTTCTCCTTATAAAAAATGTGAGCCTTTTCACCTTTGGTCCCACTCATTAGGGTTTCCATCTTCATGCAATGAATCTCCCTCCAAAACTGTGCTGTCCCATCATCAATACCACTCCTCCATAACAACGCTGATGGATTTGGTCAATCTTGATTGGATCTCCATGCAATGTCCTCTTCCACACTCAAGGTGGCTTTATTCTAACTATCTAAATAGATCCATATTCCCACTAAGTTATCTTCATTAATGTTCCACATCCTCCATTCTAGCTTTGTTGACATGGTCAAACTTGACTTTGTCCACATGCATTTAGCCTTGTTCACACATGAAGGTGTTTTTATCCTGTTGTAAATATGATCCCTTCCCCATTAAGAGGGTTTTTATTGCTACTAGAAATATTTATGGGTCTCCCTACCCATTTATTCATCTAACAATGTATTTGGAGAAAAATTAATATTCCAATTAGCCGCATGCTAATTTAGGAATATTACAGAAATAACCCAAAATGATAAAACTGTCAAAGAAACTACCAACTCTTATAAAATAGAAATATATTGAGCTTTTCAAAGAATTCAGTGATGTGTTTTCTTGGAGCTATGAAGACTTGAAATCTTGTGATACTGATATCATTCAACACAAGATTCCACTCAAAGAAGGCCAGAAACCCTTAAAAAAAAGCTGCGTAGAATCAATCCTGTCCAAATGCCACTGGTTGAGAAAGAAATAAAGAAAATGTATGATGCTGGAATAATAGTCCCACTTAGGTATTCAAAATGGGTTTCAAATCTTGTATCAGTGAGGAAGAAGACAAGAGAAATTAGGCTCTGCATAGACTTCAGAAATTTAAAGAAAGCATCCATTAAAGACGACTACTCTTTACCAAAAATGGATCACATATTGCAAAGGGTAGTAGGCTCCAAAAGGATATCTCTGCTTGATGTCTTTTCAGGGTACATTCAGGTGCTGGTACATCTAGATGATCAACACAAGACATCATTCACTACACCTTGGGGCACCTTCATGTATGTTAAAATGCCTTTTGGATTAATGAATGTTGGAGCTACTTTCCAAAGAGCAATGCATATTTATTTTGCAGAAGAAATAGGTTACTTCATTGTGATATACCTTTATGACATCATTGTTTATTCCAAAACTGATGAAGAACATCTAGACCATTTGAGAAAGGTCTTTGAAAAGTGCAGAAAGTATGGTCTCTCTTTAAATCCCAAGAAAAAATTGTTTGGACTTCAAGAAGGGAATATTTTAGGCCACATCATATATGAAAAAGGGATCAAGATTGACCCAAAGAGGATTGAGGGAATATTGCAGATCAGTTACCCAAGAAACATCAAAGAGCTGTAGTCTTTCATTGGAAAGATAAATTTCTTAAGAAGGTTCATACCAAACCTTGCAGAACTCCTAAGGAACATTACTAACATGCTGAAAAGATAAACATGAATCAAATGGACCATAGAAGCAAAGAAATATTTTGATTTGGTGAAGAAATATATCACACAAACAATTTTTCTGATCAGCCCTGACTTCACCAAAGATTTCTTCATTTTCTCCTTTGCATTTAAACACACAGTTGCTGCTTCTTATTACAAAAAAAATATAAAGGGACAAGAGCAACCCATAGCCTTCTTCAGCCAAGCATTGAGAGATGCACCTCTGAAATATAATATAATGGAAAATAAGGCTTTTTCTTTAATCAAAGCACTTAAGGATTTCAAATTATACATCCTGCATTCACACAACATTGCATTGCGTGCCTCACACAGTGGTTAAAGATATCCTAACGCAAGATCCTGATGGAAAAAGAGGTAAGGGGATTGCTGTCATCTTAGAATATGATCTGGAAATCAAGCCCACTAGGCTAATCAAAGGACAAGGACTGGATAAACTGATGGTTGAAACAAATTTTCAAGCACTAGACATCAATATGATTCACTCATTGGATGAACAAGATGAGTTGGCGACTCCACCTATTGAGGAAGCATTTTTGAACTCACCATGGTATTCTGATATATTATATATACTTTTAAACTTAAACGTTCATCCTGGTTTGTCCAAAACAAAGGCCAGATTATTGAAACTAGAACCTGTAAATTTCTACATTTTGGAAAAATTGTTATATTTGAAAAATTCTGGTCGTGTATTGCTTAAATGTTTGCCTGAAGAAGATGATGGTAGGATTATGCATGAATTTCATGAAGGAGAGTGTGGAGGCCATCTTTATTGGGAAACCACTATTAATAATATCCTTAGGGCTACTTTATATTGGCCTACCCTCTTCCAAAACATCCACAAAATGATAATTTCTTGTCATAAATGCGAAATCTTTGAGGGAAAATGAAAGCTGTTACCTTTTTCATTACAACCAATTTCTGTTGAAGCTCCTTTTCAGTAGTGGGGTCTAGATTTTATTGGAGAAATCCATCCTTCCTCCTCTGCCTAGCATAAGTGGATCCTTACTACAAATGACTATTTTACTAAGTGGATAGAAGCCATTCCCTCTATGACTGCCACAGACTTAGTAATTATCAAATTCCTTGAAACAACATTTTATCTAGGTTTGGCTGTCCTAGGAAAATTATTACTAATAATGCTGTTGCCTTTAGATCCAAGAAAATGGTGGATTTTTTCCACAGATATCACATTACTTTAGGACATTCTACAACTTATTACCCTCAAGGTAATGGGTTGGTTGAATCCTCAAATAAAAGCTTGGTGAACATCATTAAAAATTTACTAGAAGAAAACAAGAAATCATGGCACAACAAATTGGTACATGCACTATGGGCAGACAAGGTAACAAATAAGAAGTAAATTGATATGTCCCCATATTAGCTAGTGTATGGAATAGATGCAGTATTTCCAAAAACCTTTGGAGTGTCAGTAATGAAGCTCATTCAAGGGGTGTAGTCTGAAGAAAATGACATACAAAGGAGAATCAAGCAAACTATTGAGCTGCAACAAACCAGAGGAGTATACAACAAGACAAAACTGATACAAGAAAATATGAAGATATTTTTCGACAAACGGACCAAGGCAAATGATTTCGTCATTGGAGACAAAGTACTGAAATGGGATTCAAGAAGAGAGGATAAAGGCAAGCATGGAAAATTTGACAACTTATGGAAAGGTCGGTCCATACATCATTCATTCTGTAAGAGGTAATAATGCATTTTTCTTACAAGATATGGATGGAACATAATTGTTTGGAGGTCTTGTCAATGGCAGGATGCTCAAGCATTATTTACATTGAGAATATTAGTCTAAATTTTTATTCATTGTACATAACATTGCTTAAACAAGTCTTAGAAAATTGATATAAAAAGAAAGAAAGAAAAGAACAAAAGAGGGCGGATAAAAAGAAAAAGGTAAACCCCATACCAAAAAAAATGAATATTTCTGAAAGTGTGCAAGTCCAAATGCCACTAATTTTGAAAAGGAAGTCTTGTTCAATCATACAGCCTAATCATGATTGTACAAATTTCAAATTTTTGCTGATAAGTTAGAAAATGAGGATTTTCCAAACCGTTTAAACTTGGCTTATTAGTATGTAGATAGAAAATGACATTGGTTCCAAAGCCTAAATTTGAATCAATAATATAAGTGAGGGATAAGAGATAAATGAAATATTCAATATCAAATCCCTTAGTTTAGTTTACTTTTTGCAAAAATAATGTTGTGTGCAGCTTGTCCAAAATGCCACAATTCATGATGATTAAACTGCTTAATCCTGATCCATTCATGCTTTAAATTTCATGTTGATAGTTAGTGAATGAAAATTTGTCAAACTATTTAATCTTGGAAGATAAGTAGGTAGGTACATAATAAAAGAGCTCATCATTCTAATCTGAGCCTTTGGAAGTTATAAGGGTAGAGATAGATAGTTTTCTTTCAAAAGAAAAATGATGTCAAGGGTTTGCAAGTCCAAATGCACCAAAGAAATGAAGAAAACATGTTAGAGCGGGTGATTCGTAGGAAAAATTGATTTGCAGGAAGCATGGTTTTAAATTTTTGAAGGTCACAGTTATAAAGAGTTGCAGCAGATCAACAATTTCAGAATGAAAATCAGCCAAATATAAACATGCCACTGATCTATGAAATCTAGAGATCTGGGATTCTTAACACCTCCTAAAGGAGTTGCCCTCCCAAACTGGAGCCACTATTAGTCTCCTGTATTCTACAGTATCACTAGATGACTATGGATTTTCTATAGTCTGCTGAAAATAACATTCCCTAATCATTTATTTTCAGAAATTTCACTGCCTTCATTATTTTCCATTTAACCTATTCACTATCTCTCATTTTATCTATTCAGATCACTCTCTTGCTATGGAATTCCATGTTTGACCCTAAAACCCTCATTATTACCTCTTTCCCTACCTAAAACCCCAATCCCATTGCTAAAAACCTCTCCCCTTCATTCATTTCCCCTTCTTCCATCAAAACAATGTAAAAAACCCATTTTTTACATTGTTTTAAGATAAATTTAATTTCATTTCGGGACCCACTATTTTTAAATAAAAATTTGTTTATTTAAAACTACCTAACCCCGTTATATTAATCCCTCGACACCCCTTATATGTTTAAAGAACCTCCGCTTTAAATACCTTCCCCAGGCCCCACTTTATTAAAACCCCACATTATCACTTTAACTCGCCGCTTCGTTTAAACACTCCAGCCCCACATTTCAAACCTACCCATGGTCAAAGTCACCCGACCATCGTCCGATCTGCTCTCTCAAATCCGATGGCCTACATGCCTTTTCACAAACCTAAATATATGGTGGATAAAACCTTTGAGGGCTTGCCGAATGGGCGTTTTTCATGCCTGTCCTTTCTGCCACCCATCGCTCATGCATCTTATCACATCCCCCCTGCCAAATAGTGCTAACCACCTAAAGCCTATGCGATAAACTGGAAACCGTTCTCCCGCCTATCAAAAAAACCATTGACCCCCGTTTGAACATGTTGAGGCCCCGAATCTATGCGATAGGCCCTGATCCGTCATGTAAAACCCTGCAATGCTTCTAAAAGATTGGAAATCCATGGCCACACACAGAGAACCAATAAAGTCACCATATCCGGACTCTGTCCATAGTTTTTTCCGCTGCCTCCAAGTCATATCATTTCCTTGCAGAGGTCCTATGTGTTTTTATTAATAAATTGTTCGTGTTTTGCAGGTGATGGGCGTACTAGGAAATGCATAAATTGCATTTCTAAATCCCAAAAATTGTTTAAAAAGGTTCTCTAGGTGACGATCTAGAATGCCTTTGATTAGGAGTGCAAGATTAATTTGAATCAGTAATATATCATGACCATTGATGATCATTCAATCCCTCCAAAGACAACAAGAGTTTTTCAATGGGCAGGATAAAGAAAATGAAGGAATTTTATAGTAGCTGTGTAGAGATGAAGATAGATAAAAGAACGGAGTTAATGAATAGATAAAAGATCAGTCAAAGGCGAAAGAAAAGGTTAAGAGACAGAGTCCAAAATAAAGGAAAGATAAGGAAGTAGACCAAGAAGTGAGATAAAGAAAGAGATGACAGTGACAATAAAGACAACAAAGGTAGTAAAGGATTAAAGAAAAAAAGATACAAATGAAGACATAATTAGACTTTAAAAGACAAATTAAAGGTTAAATGACAAATCAAAAACAAATCAATGAAGAAAACATATCCAAATGACAAAGGTCAATCAACCTTTACTTATTTCAAATCACATTTCCCACCTATGGCCTAATTTTGCTAAAGGCAGCTACCTCAGTTAATGTTTTAGTCAGAGATATTTTTAGCAGCTTAGAAGTTATTGTAAAAAGTTAAATTTAAAGCCAAATAGTAAAAAATATCCTAAAAGTTAGCTCAGAAGTAAATTAGAAAGTTATTACTACAGTGTGTGAGTCAGAGATATTTTGGCATTGGGCCTTGCATGGTCTCAATTGTCAAGTATCATTTGCTCTGTAGTAAATACAGATATGTCACCCTAGATTAGGGAAACCTCCTCATCTATAGTTAAATAATACATGTATTGATCATTATTATTGTTGGTTGGTTGTTGATGGATTAGTTGGCTGCTAGGCTATATTTCAATCAGAATCTGAGTTGCAGAGATTATTGCATTGGAGCATTGTAACTGTTTTGGACATCATTAACACAAGCACGTTCACAAGATTCGTGAGCTATGTTAATGGTGATGTTATCCCTCTTTGTCCATGTTTCTCCTTTGTTCATCATATTGTACATCATTTCTATGATAATAGAACATAAATTTTAGATTAAGATATGCTGTTTGGGCACCTTAACTCTATATGTTACTTTTATCTAAATGGTTTCTTTTGAAAAGTTTGATTAAATAATTTAGGGGTATCCTCCTCTTTAGTTCCACTTAGCTTGTTACCTTGAGATTTACTTAGTAGAGTTTTAACCAAAGAATTCAGGGGTGTCCTGCTCTTTGGTTTTTCTGAAAATGTTGTTTTAAAGGCATTCTTTGAAGTGTAGTTAAAGAATTTAGGGGTATCTTCCTCTTTAATTTCACTGAACTGTTACCTTGAATTTTTTCTTTGCCTGAAAGTAATAGCTAAAGAATTCAGGGGTGTCCTACTCTTTAGGATTACTGGATTGTTGTCTTAAAGGTTTTCTTAGTATATTTTGATTAAAGAATTCTGGGGTGTCTTGCTCTTTAGTTTATCTTAAACAGTTATCTCAAAGGCTTTTCTTGTTGAATTATAGTTAAAGGATCCTTAATTTCCCTTTAGTTTTAATAAATTCACAAATTGCTGTCATTTCATATTTCATCTAACCTAAAAATATCCACTTGATATAGTTAGCTTTCCCTATGAAAACCTTGCAGAATTGATGTACAATTAAAACCTTTTATGACTCCATAGCCCAATGGATTAAGATTCCCACAGTCTATCTGTTCAACCTACAATCAATCAATAAATCAATAAATCAATAAAAAAACAAACAGTCCCAAGATTCATAACTAGCCTAAAATTAGAAAAACATAAGCATAAAGGTAAATCAGTTAATCATAAACTTAGAGAGAGCCCTCTCTGATCCTAGGAAGGCTAGGTCCTTGGACTCCTAAGTGGTTTTATGTGGTTCCCTACTACTTGTTCTTGCAAATTTTGCAAATCATGGAGAGCCAACATAGTGGTGACCATAATGGGGAGCATAATGAGTTATTAAAAAGATTAATATTTCCTCAAGAACTCAGAAAACCCCTTTCAAATTTAGATGAATCAAGTGTTAGCCAAGACTGGTATCTAGTTGTTGATGGTGGAAAAAAGCCAACCTCGAGACAGTTAAAATCATCCACCTGGTGACTGCACTGGTTTTCAGTAGGTCTGCTGACCCCACTAGTTTTCTAAAGAACTTCACCAGGAAATTATTGAGAAATCCTAATGTTAGCCACCTATAAAATTTGTTATATCAAAAGGTGGCTAAATCATTTTTTGAGCCTTCAAGAAAAAATTTTTATTGCTAAAAAAAGTTATCTCTTGAAGCCTCTTGAAGACATCATACCTTTGTTCCAATCTTCAATACTGTTTCCTTTCCAAACCCAGAAATTCTACTGTTTTCCAAAGAGAAAATACTGCTGCAAAATCACCATTTTTCCCTTTCCTCCACTTCAAAACTAACCTCCCTTCTTGCCTCCCTTTTTCGTCATAAAAATTGCTCCATTTTCCTTTGGTTTCATTTTCCCCTTCATAAAAATAAACCTTACAGAGTTTAAAACTCACTTTTTAACTTTGCGGAAACCCCCAAATCCATTGGAAAAAATTGGAAAATTTCATAAAAAATACGTTTCTTACCATAGGCTTAAGTCCCCTTGGGCTAAGTCTTAACCACTTCCCCTCCATACGCTGGGAATGACGATTCTCACACCTTCGATTCATCAAAGGGAAGCCATCCATGGGTTCAATTTCCACGTCTCGTCAAATGCTTCATGGGCATTGATGCCTCATGAGCCCAGTGCGGCCCTGCACATCAACAAGACACAAAGTTAAAATAGTTAAAAGAGTATCAGTGTCGAAGATTTAAAAACAGTTGGAACAGAATATTGAAGACAATTTTGGGGGGATTATGGCTAAGATTGATTATCAAAAGCCTAATCCTCCAAATTAAACACAGTTAAAGAAAATCATAAGTGTTTATTAGAAGAAAGGCCTCCACCACCACATATGAGGCAAATTGATTCCCCCCAGCTACCACAAAGCCACCTGTGCCTCAAAGCATTCAAACAGAGGCCGAAGTTATTGATCAAAATCAGATATTTGCCTCAGCGCAGCCAAATAGTTAATTCTGCTAAAAAGAACTTAATGCATAAAATATCAGCCGAGTTACTACAGCATGATGCAGAGCCTCGAAAGTCAACAAAGGCTCTCACCGAGCTTAATTCATTAATGTAAATCAATTAATACAGTGAGAATATCTGTAAACTTCTTCATTGAGCCCCTCAAAGGCTGAGGAGTACTAATTCTGTATTAATTGACTCAGGAGATCTTTTATTAGATCCCACCTTCTCATTCTTCTATAAATACTTTTGTAGAAAATGAGAAATTATTGGTTGGTCACTAGTTGTAATACTGAAAACTCTCTGAAATAATATATAGTTTGTTGAAGTTGAAGAATAAATTGAAGTCTTGGAAGCTTGATGATGTTGTGACATGCTTGTTCTTGAGAAGGCTCTATCATTGGATCCCTGAGCTTGGCTGTTGGTGATGTATTCATAACTGTCTGTTGTCTTTCCTATTTTCATTATGTTTCATAATTTATTACTACAGTAGGATAGAAAGTTTTAGGCTAAGAAATGACTCTTGGAAGCACGTTAGACCTGTTCATCCTTCACTGTTTTATGTTTTCTTCTGCTGAGGTATTTTAGAGTCTTTAATCTCTCTCTTTAGTCCTCATTCTTGTTTATTTCTTTAATAGTTCAAATAGTTGGTTCCAACATGATTTATGGTTTTCCTTGCTTGTCTGCTGCCACTTGAAAACTGTTATTGAAGTCTCCCTTTTAAGTACCATTGTTTATAGTTAGCCAAGGAGGTATTGTTGGGGTCCTTGTTTTTGTTTAAGTTTTGAATTTTGAACTTGGACTCTTTTTGAGTTGCGGAGGGAATACACATAGCTAACGCGACCCCACCGCGCGACCAGGAGTTGCGGAGCTACCAAGGCGGTGCGGAAGCACTTGATAACTGGAGATGGAACAGAGAGAAGTACAGATGAAAGAGATACAGCAGCAAACAGGAAGTAGAACATGCAGACATCAGAAGAGAAGTCGGGAAAAGCCAGAGCAAAGACGCAGAGAAGCCGCCAGTCGCGACGAGCGGGTGAATAAAAGGCAATCACCCGGCTGAAGAAGGGAGAGATTGGTTGATCGGTTGCTGTTGCGGGATGATTGAACGCGGAAGCAGCCGCGGAGGAATCAGACTTGTTCTCTCCATTGGTCTCTACTCTCTATGTTTTGTATTCTATGTTCTTAGATCCATCTGTATCTGATTTATGAGTTATCAGAGAAGGAAGCTATGTAATCATGTACTTGGCTGAAGAATAATATAAAGAAGGATTGCTGTCTCTATGTTTTGGGTTATGGGTTATGATGTGTTTACACTGCTTTAAAATTTTAAGTTGCGACTGTCTGTATACTTGATTGGTGATCTTGCATGAATATTCTGGTATATGTAATGGATTCTCTTTCTTTCTGTGGTTGCGGGTTTATTCCTCGTCTGTGATTTCTTCCCCTTTCCCATGTGGTCGCGGCACGCCTCGGGTGAGACGCTCTATTCTTCCAGAGCAGGGTGAAAATGCCGGCGTGTTACTAGACTACACCGGACCCTTGTTGTACATGACCTGTGTTTAGACCGCACTTGAGACCTTATTTTTATGTAGGTATGTTTGATCTTACCCTTTTTCCTTGCTTGAATTATTTTAAAAAGTCAACATAGTCGTGATCATAGATGTATTAGGTGTTCCCTCTTCTATGGTAATTATATCAAATGTTTGTGTTTTCTAAGTCATTTGAAATAAAATCTTTAGAAATAAGTTGTTAGAATACCAGACCTTCATTTTAAAATTTGTCTTGAAATCATTATTTAGCCAAAGTGTGGTTTGTAGAATTCATGGTTAGTCATTTTGTCTGTCAAATTTATGCAGTGTTCTAAGTTATGTGTCGAGTTCCCACTTGTTGAGAATTAAACTTCTCTTTTCCAAACCATTAATGTCCATCTCATTCACAAACTAAAGGATCCTGTGGCCAAGTTAGATTTTCCCTTTGATATCCCATATCCACTTATGAGCCTGTTTCGAACTTCATTTTGACTCCATTGCCCAATGGAACTGACCCTTCTTCTTTCTACCTATCTTTCCTAGACCTTTCATATTCTGCTGTACCAATTCAACCAAACAAACAAACCAAACAATCACTTGCACTTAATAGCTAGTATAAAATAAATACTTGAAAGCAAAAAAGACATATCTTTGTTAAACATTTGAGAGATCCCTCTCTGAGAACAGGAGGACTAGATCCTGTAACTCTAAAGATTGGTTCTGATGTTGCCTTGTCTTTTGATTTTCCAATCTATCAAAACACATGACACCAACATAATGGCGATCATGGTGGGACCTATCTGAGTTAGTGACAATCTAAGTACACCTTAGGATTCCAGAAAATCCCTTGTCTTCAAGAATTTCCAGTGATTATTAGCCACCTCATCGCCACCAACATAATGGCGATCACGGTGGGACGATTGAGTTCATAGTTGCCTAGAAAGCTCTTATAGACTCATTAGTCTTTCTAAGAACCATATAAACTCAGAAAAATCCAAAATATTTCAAATTGGCTTCATAATGAACATGGTGGTGGAAACATAAAACTTTTTACCTTTACAAAAGCTAAAAATTTTCCACCTGGTGACTCCACTGGCCTCCAGTAGGCTTATTACTTCAATAGACCTTGTAAAATCTCCTGGGAGTGCTTTGAGAAAACTCAATCATGCTGTTGGTGGACAAAAAAGTTCAAAATATTCCACTTGGTGACTCCACAATCCCAAAAGACCTAATGACTCCACTGGTATAGGACTCTGAATTGGTTAGAAAGATACAGTGACCTATTTATTATAAACATGGATCCAAGTATGGACAGAGAAGTTAAACTAGACACATTATTGAACCTAATTGGGAAAATAGTGTACATAGTGGATAAAAGATTACAAAGGCATGAGGATGATATAGATGTTGATTATCCAGAGCAACCTATGCTTTTCCTAGGTCAAACAAAAACTCAACCATTACAAGACCTAGACAATGAGCAATATATAGATGATGATTGAGACTTTATAGAAGAAGGTTAGCAATATTATAGAGAAAAAAATAAAGAAAAATTATTGATCGTGATGGAGAAGATGTTGTACATACTTGGGAAAAGAATTGAAAGGAATGAGGCTAATTTAAATATTAATGATCTAGAGCAGCCCATGCTCCTTTCAAATCAAGAACAAACCCAAACTATACAAGATATGTATGATGAAAAATATTACAAAGATAGCAATGAAGAAGGTTGTCAGTAAATTCCTGATAACCTACCTATATCTTGTACAATGCTATTAAGAGAACTCCATGAAAAAATTGCAAAAACTAATAGTAAGCAGTGCCTTGAGGAAAACATAAGCCATTTTGAACTCACAAAATCTGAAATAGGAGAAGAGAAAACACAACCAGAGTCTCTGCCTTTATGTCATTACTCATTTCAGATGATTAAAGAAGAATGGAATCTTGATAATCTATTAGAAACAACTCCCGAATCCCATATTTTAAATAAATGTTACAAAAATCATGGGGAGTTGTTCAAAACTGAGGTAGACCAGGAAAAACAAGATAAACCTCAAAGGTTCCCTGCAAAATCAAATGGAGATCCATTAGAAGAGGCTCAAGAAGACTGCTGTACAGTTGTCCTAAGAAAAAAGACAATTCCTTCTCTCTTAATAGAAGAAGAGATTGATCTTATCCTAAACAAACAACCAACCTCCAAATCTTCATTTGAACAAAACACTTCTGCTCATCTACTTACTGAACCCTATTGTCTTGAATTAGAAAACACAACTATAGAAAATCTCAAAGAGGAACAAACTGATAACCTAATATGTTTGATTGGTGAAATTGTGTATACTAATGATTTTTCAACTTCTAATCAATCTGATGATGATGATGAGCTCCAAACAGAAACTAATCATGCAGGGAAACCAACAGTGGATTGGTGTCATAAATTTCATTATCATCAGCTTGAAAGCAACAATCAACCAATCCAATCCATCAAAAATAGCTTTCACATAATTGGGAATCAGCAATCTATTGGTTGTAAGGTTGAGATTAAAAAGCGAGAGGAATTTCTTGATCCGGATGAAGATAAGGAGCCTTCTCCTGAAAGGATTGAGGTAATAAAGGATACCCCTGCTCAAGAAGATGATGATCTCTTTACAGAATATAGTCCACTAAATTAGAACATATCAGGACTACAAGAGGACAACACTACAATATATGATGAAACCTCTAGTTCAGATAATGATGAAGACGAAGAAAATGTTCTTTCTCAAAAGAATCTTTGCCTTGATCCAGTGGAGAAAGAAGAGATGATCCTGGTAGAACCATGTCTTCCAAATACTCTTAGCCAGGCATTATTTCAAGATCCCTATGCTCAATTCTTGAAGATATTTGAAGGGATAAAGGTTATTAAGAGCAGTGTATTACCAAAGGCAAGAAGATTATTTAGCATTGCTGCTAAAAAAAAAGGGAATGGGAGTGGCCCTGTTTGTCCAGCCTGCCCAAAGAGATGAAGAAGGACCAATCATGGAATCATTTACTAGATTGGTTGTACTGGAAAAGAGAGTTCATCAGCTAAACATGTAAATTTTCCAAGTTAGAATAGGTTAGATAGGAATATCAATAAGCTTAAACTTTGAGCATTTTAGATAGTTGATTGATGTTTTGTCTTCAAGGAAAAAGAAAAATACCAAAAAACAATAGAAAAGAGAAAAGAGGGCAGAAATGAAAACAATAAAGGTACAGCCCCATACCAATAAAAAGAGATAAATTCTGAAAGTGTGCAAACTCAAATGCCACTCCTGAAAATACACTTCTAATTAGTCAAACAGCTTAATCTTGACTAATTAGTTTTAAATTTACTGCTGATAGGATTAGTGAATTTGATTGCCAAACTGTTTAATATTGGCTTATCAATAGATAGATTAGGATAGAAATTAAAGGTTCAAACATGCTCAAAATATGAACCTAAGTTTCAAAAGAGAGATGAATCAAATTTGTTTTAAATTTCTGAGTCAAAACAGAGATAAAAATGGTTCTAAATAGCTCAAAATCTAAACTAGAGAACAAGAAAAAAGACATCTCAACAGAAATGAAAACAAAGTTGAAAAAAGATGAAGGAAGTGCTTGAACTTTCAGATCTTAAGCCTTCCATTTTGATTTAATTTTTCTGCAAAATAATGTCTATGTGCAGCTTGTTATTTTATGCCATAGATCAACAACAAGTTAGACTGTCCAATCCTGACTTGTATGCTTTAAATTTCTGTTTTAGGAGTTAGTGAATAAAAAATCTTTTATACTGTTTAATCCTAACAGATTAGTAGATTAGGTAGAGAAGCATATGAACTCAATTTTTTAGTATAAGTTCATGGAGAAATAAGAGGTAGAAATAGATTAGATTTTATGCTTTCAAAAGAAGAAAATGATGTAAAAGGAGTTTGCCAATCCAAGTGCACTCTAAAGAAGAAAAAATGTTAGATCAGTAGGATTGGGTAGGTAGAAAGCTTGTATTGATGAAGTTCCATTTTTTTTCATGGCTGCTAAAATTTTCAAAATGAAAGAAGATCATCCAAGTAAAGAAAGTAGTAGCCCAATGGATGAGGCACTGATCAGCCTCCCAGAGAATGCAAGTTTGAATTTCTTGATGCCTTCAAGAACGCACCATCCCCATGTGGAGCCACTGTTAGCCACCTATAAACTTTGTTATATAAAAAGGTGGCTAAATCATTTTTTGAGCCTTCAAGAAACAAGTTTTATTACTAAAAAAATTTATCTCTTGAAGCCTCTTGAAGACATCATACCTTTGTTTCAATATTCATTACTGTTTCCTTTCCAAACCCAGAAATTCTATTGTTTTCTAAAGAGAAAAGACTCCTGCAAAATCACCATTTTTCCCTTTCCTCCACTTCAAAACTAACCTCCCTTATTGCCTCCCTTTTTCCTCATAAAAATTCCTCCATTTTCCATTTGTTTCATTTTCCCCTTCATAAGAATCCACCTTACAGGGTTTAAAACTCACTTTTTAACTCTGTTGAAACCCCCAAATCCATTGGAAAAAATTGGAAAATTTCATAAAAAATACGTTTCTTACCACTGACTTAAGCTCCCTTGGGCTAAGTCTTAACCACTTCCCCTCCATACGCCTTGGTGCTGGAACCAAGCGCTAAGACCATTGTATATTTCATCTCCGATCCCTATTTCCTTCTGTAAATTGAAAAACCCACTTTTCCAAAGTTTGGTCTAAAAACGCGTCGGAGTTGTGTTTAAAAAAAAATAATAAATGGGTTGATTGAAAGACTGCATCAAAAGTTCTGATGCGATTGAGCCCCTTTACATGAACTCCACCCTCCGCTTTATTCATATAAACTCATGCCCAGGACCAAAAGTTAAAGTCCTAGTGCCAATCGCATCACATGTTTCAAAATGGGTAGATTGAAAGACCGGGCCTGACATTCCGATGCAATTGGCCCTTTATCATATAAGGACTTGGGCCTATTATCATTTCATATAATCAAAGGCCCCGCAGTTGAGCATCATGACCATTCCATATATATATATTATTAATCTGCCCGATAGAAAAACTTTGTATTATATTAAATTTTTGGGTTTTTCATGTTATAAGGTTTTTCCGCCAGCACAAGTCTTTAAACGTTATCGACCGTTGATCTTAATCCGATCAACGATCACTGCCAAGTCGCAAGTTTTCGTTGGGTGCATTTTTATATGTTTTCCCCCCCATCTCTGATTGCGATGGCCTGATCGCGCAATCGCATCGGCCTTCCTCGATCACGCAAATCTCTTCGGAGATACCTATTGCGCCTTTACATTTCTCCACCCCGATTGACCATCCCTCCGATTCACTCCCCACCGTTGATATAATCCTCAGATAAAAGGCCAGCGCTAAATCTCTCCGTCGCACTCCTAGACCTTTGCCCTACCAATGCCGATGCCTTTAATTGCATCTGGACCGTCCATGTTTCTAGATCAGACGGTCCAGGATGCTTTTCCCGATTTTGGTTTAAAATCACACGCCTCGCATTCTAATGTTTTTTAGCCAATCTTAGCCGTTGATCTCCGTAGATTAATGACTCTCGTTAGCCCTTCCTCTGCCATTGTATTATTTCCATTAACCTCCAGATCCAATCCTGGCCATCAATTTTCTCTATCCGACGGCTCATATTAAACCCGCCGAGCCTGACCCCTATGGGTCTTATCTCCCTCTCGAGTTAATCTCCGTCGTTCATCTCAGATCCTACAGCCCAGATTAAAACCACCCACCATCTTACCACCCTTGCATCTATCTCGTATTGCACTCATTCTCTGCCATCGGATCTGAGGCCCCAGATATGACGGTCCATATTCCAAGTCGCATAACTTTAAGCATGAACGATAATTCGGAAAAATTATGCGATATAAGCTGTTTTGGAAATCCACATGTCGGGTGGGGATGCATATCGCGTTCCAAAAGGCAAAACCGCCTCCTCGCCCTTTTTCCACGCAAAAATAGTCGTTTACCTCCCGAAACCACCTTCCTTACTTTCCTTTGTGTGTTTTCACGTGCGCCCTCCACTGTTGATCTCTGCAGATCAATGGTTCGGACCTAAAAATTCATTTTCACCATCGCCCTCCGCCTTCCACCAGGAGAATTTTAACGCGTAATCCCCACCGTTGATCTCTGCGCGATCAATGGATCTAACTTATTTTCTTCCTCTGCTCTTCGTTTGACCTCCTCTAACAAATCCCCACCGTTGGATGATGCCATCCAATGGGCACGCCCCTCCCCACAACCTTCTAAGTATTTTTACCCAATAATCGCAGGATTTCTTAATTAGTTTTGTGCTTTGCAGGTGATTAATGGTATTTCCATTATAATGGAAGAAAAATCCAAAGGTTGGGAATGACGATTCTCACGCCTTCGATTCATTAAAGGGAAGCCATCCATGGGTTCAATTTCCACGTCTTGTCAAATGCTTCATGGGCATTGATGCCTCACAAGCCCAGTGTGGCCCTGCACATCAACAAGACACAGAGTTAAAATAGTTAAAAGAGTATCCGTGTCAAATATTTAAACACAATGAGAATAGAATATTGAAGACAATTTTGGGGGGATTACAGCTAAGATTGATTATCAAAAGCCTAATCCTCCAAATTAAACATAGTTAAAGAAAATCATAAGTTTTTATCAAACAGAAAGGCCTCCACCGCCACATCTGAGGCAAATTTATTCCCCCCAGCTACCACAAAGCCACCTGTGCCTCAAAGCATTCAAACAGGGGCCGAAGTTATTGATCAAAATCATATATTTGCCTCAGCGTAGCCAAATAGTTAATTTTTCTAAAAAGAACTTAATGCATAAAATATCAGCGGAGTTACTACAGCATGACACAGAGCCTCGAAAGTCAACAAAGGCTCTCACCGAGCTTAATTCATTAATGTAAATCAATTAATACAGTGAGAATATCTGTAAAATTCTTCATTGAGCCCCTCAAAGGCCAAGGAGTACTAATTCTGTATTAATTGACTCGGGATATCTTTTATTAGATCCCACCTCCTCATTCTTCTATAAATACTTCTGTAGAAAATGAGAAATTGTTGGTTGGTCACTAGTTGTAATACTGAAAACTCTCTGAAATAATATATAGTCTGTTGAAGTTGAAGAAGAAATTGAAGTCTTGGAAGCTTGATGATGTTGTGACATGCTTGTTCTTGAGAAGGCTCTATCGTTGGATCCCTGAGCTTGGTTGTTGGTGATGTATTCTGAACTATCTGTTGTCTTTCCTGTTTTCATTATGTTTCATAATTTCTTACTACAGTAGGATAGAAAGTTTTAGGCTAAGAAATGACTCTTGGAAGGACCTTAGACCTATTCATCCTTCACTGTTTTATGTTTTCTTCTACTGAGGTATTTTAGAGTCTTTAATCTCTCTCTTTAGTCCTCATGCTTGTTTATTTCTCTAATAGTTCAAATAGTTGGTTCCAACATGATTTATGGTTTTCCCTGCTTATCTGCTGCCACTTGAAAACTGTTATTGAAGTCTCCCTTTGAAGTACCATTGTTTATAGTTAGCCAAGGAGGTTTGTTTTGATCATACCCTTTGTCCTTGCTTAAACAATTTTTTTAAAGGTCTTTATAGTCGTGATCATAGATGTATTAGGTGTTCCCTCTTCTATGACTGCAATTATCAGTGAATCTTTTATGTTTTCTAAGTCATTTGAAATAAAATCTTTGAGGAAATAGGGTGTTCCCCGAATCTTAGATTTCATTTTAAAATTTGTCTTGAAGTCATTATTTGCTTAAAGTGTGGTTTGCAGAATTCTTGGTTAGTCCTGTCTATCAAATGCCTCTTGATGTTCAAGTTATGTTTTTGAGTTCCCCTTGTTGAGAATTAAACTTCTCTTTTCCAAACCATTAATGTCCATCTCATTCACAAACTAAAGGATCCTGTGTCCAAGTTAGATTTTCCCTTTCATATCCCATATCCACTAATGAGCCTATTTCCAACTTCATTTTGACTCCATTTCCCAATGGAACTGACCCTTCTTCTTTCTACCTATCTTTCCTAGAACTTTCATATTCTGCTGTACCAATTCAACCAAAAAATCACTTGAACTTAATAGCTAGTATAAAATCAATACTTTAAGTCAAACAAGACATATCTTTTCTAAACATTTGAGAGATCCCTCTCTGAGAACAGGAGGACTAGATCCTGTAACTCTAATTATTGGTTCTGATGTTGCCTTATCTTTTGATTTTCCAATCTATCTAAACACGGGACACCAACACCTAATATCATCAAACCTCAAATAGAACTGAGTCATGATACTTTGTAAATAAAGTATTTTTTTCACCGATTGATTTGTTTTTCAAACTATTATAAAACTTCCAAATCCCTCTGTGCCTTGGGTCCAAGTTCTGGCTTCTAGAAGAATCTGTACCAAATCCCATCCTGACCCAAATCCTCCTACAATAGTTGACAATCCAGAGCACATCCTAAGGAAATCTCCTAGATCTAAAAATCCAACTATTAGCAGACCTATTCATAAGGCAAGTTCCTTACCTGAAAACCTTAAAAACTTGTAGGATATCCTACCTGGCTCACCCATAGAATAAAGCTTGTCCAGGACTAAATCCCAGAGTTGGATAACCCAGATAATCTTAGACCCATCCATCTTACAACAGAATCCTTTTGTACTAACTTCAACCCCCATTCATACCTCCACTGTTCACCTTCCTCCATTCAACCCTCTACCTATTAAGCCCCCTTTGTTTCCCCAACTACCAGCCATGGAAACGTGGTATGTACCATTAGTCCTACCATTTCCTTTAGTAGTTCTACCACAAGACTATCAATCCAATATTCTCTATTTGATGTGAGTAGTTCTACAACTGCTCAACAACATGTGGATAGAGTGAACGATTATTTTGACAGACAAGAAATAGATGATGAAACTCTTAAATTAAGATTGTTTGTTCAAATCTTAGGGGGAGAAGAAAGAAAATGGTTTAAAGGCCTAACCCCTAATAGTATCCATGATATCCCTGCTTTTCATCAGTTGTTCCTAAATAAATGGGAAGTTAAGAAGAAATCTCTCCAAATCTTATCAAAATATGAAAACATTAAAAGAAATGTTTGAGAGAGGGTCCAAGATTACTGCACTAGGTTCAATAGTGTATATAATGTCCTCCCTACCCTCATGAAACCTCCACAAGGTCTATCCCTCATGAAATTTCCTGATAGTTTTGATCCAGAGATGGCTTACCAACTAAGAGAAAAAGACCCTCTTACATTAGAGGATATGCAAAGGGGTGCAGTAAGTGTGGAGGAAAATATGATTTCCAAAAGGGAAAGAATGAGAAATGAAAAGAGAGTCACATATAGGGAAGAGGATGTAGCCTCCAAATTTTATACTAAGATTCATAACCTTGTTAGAACTATGGAAATTATGATGGAGAGAATAAAAATAAATGAGAGAGCTTACCCCAGAGAAAACCAAACAACTCCTCAGAATAGAAACCAGAAGCAAAACCAAAAATAGAAGAAACCCCCCTAAAATAAGACAGAGAGAAAAAAGAGAACCTGACCAAAAAATCATGCCTCCTTTCCAAGAAAACTACGTTGATGAGGATGGGGGATGATTGAAGAACCAGGAGAAAGTCAAATCAATCTAATGGGAGTTAACAATGAGGATACTTTTTTCCTCATGAAGGAAAAATAAGGCATATTCTCCCCAAATGAAGAAGGATGCCTATAATCCGAGGAATATTAACAAGGCTTCGAAAATTCCATCATGGAAGTACATAGGTAGTATGACCTTACAAGCAAGAAAGCCCAAGACATTCAAGAGAAAGAACCCTGAAATTTCTCCTAGGAAGACCCTTGAAAATGATCCCAAAAAGACAACAGAAACTTCAAACACAATGGTTAAACGTTTTGATAAAAACAAAAACAAAAACAACCTAGAAAGTAGCACTTGTAAATCAACTAATAGCCCTAACAAAACTAATTTAACTGATATCCCTAGTGCAAATCAACAATCTGAAATTGCTGCAAATACAGTGTTTGAAAAAACTGATTTAAATTTGCAAAAAACACAGACACCCTTCAGTATTGAGAACGAAATTGCCAAGATAAAAATCTCCATACCTCTTACTGAATTAGTTGGCTAGGATGTATATCGATCCCATGTTTTGAGAGCTTTAAACATAGGAGAAAACGTTGATTCTGTAAATTTAAATGATGAAAAACCTGAACTATTGTTTGGACCAAAAGTAGAAGATAAATTTCAAGAGGGAGGTGTACCTCCATTTTATGTCAGTTTGAACATTCATGATAAGATCCTTCATAATTCCATGTTACATTCAGGAGCTTTTCATAACCTCATGCCAAAGGTAGTTGTGGAAAGACTTGGCTTGGAGATAACTAGACCATACATAGACTTATACTCTTTTGACTCCAGTAGAGTCAATTTTCTAGGCCTGATCAAAGATCTCTGTGTCAATATAGCACAAATACCAGCCAAAAGCCTAGTAATGGATATTGTAATGGCTGAAATTACCCCTAAGTATGGCATGTTCCTATCACGATCATGGGGAGCCAAACTTCAAGGCACCCTCCAAACGGATATGACCTATGCTACCATACCTTTATTTAGTCAACCAAGAAGATTATATAGGGAGACTCATATGAAATACATGGTCAACAGTCAATAGAAACCTAATAAATCCCCTCTCTATTCAGTCCACATAGACCTTGATTCATTTATCCTTTACAATGATCAAAACATTAATGAAGAAGTAGCAAGAAATGAACAAACAACTGAAAAAGAGGAAGAAGAGGAGGAATATTCAGACCAGTCAGAAAAAATAGAAAATAAATAACATAAGTCTGAACATGAACCTCTATGGAGCATAAGTTTTGATGGGTCTTGTGGAAAAACCGGTTCAGGAGCAGGTGCTTTGGTACATAATACTGGGAATAACCACACAGAGGGTCACTCTTACAAGTTGCACTTTCAATGTAAAAATAACATAGAAGAATATGAGGCACTCCTCCTAGGGCTACAATGACTCAAGAAATTAGGAGCCAAGAGGATCTATGTCCATGGGGATTCCGAGCTAATCATTAGGAAAATTAAGGGGGAATATTCAGCTAAACATCCTAGATTAAGAGCATATAGGAACGATGCCCTTGACCTCCTAAAAACATTCAAAGAATATGATCTTTCCTTCATCCTAAGAAACCAAAATATCCTTACCAATGGACTAGCATTTGCAGCTAGTACTTGTCAAAAACCTCATCACAAGAAACAATACACAGTCCAAGTCAAATACAGACTAGCGGTCCCTGATAACATAAAATATTGGCAAGTTTTTGAAGGTGACAAATAGATTGAATAGTTCCTGCAGTCCATAAATGAGTTTGAGATGCCAAATTTAGACTTAGATCTTGAAGAAGACTGCTTTGGTAAGGAACTAACATACAAAAAGGAGGCCCTTTATGAAGCTGATATAAATCTGTTAACAATAGATGACCCACATGAGACAGAACTGTGTACAAATCCAAAAAAAGAAGATTTTGAAGTACTGCAGTTCAGAGATAATACATTGCCAAGAGGGTTGGTCCCTTTAGAAGCACTATTTGATTTTAATGATGTTGCTAGAAAGCCGAAGATGGAATTTACTAAAGCAAGTGTAGAAGAGTGCAATATAGGCAGTGAGAAAGAACCCAAAATGATAAAACTGTCAAAGACACTACCAAATCCTATAAAACATAAATATATTGATATTTTCAAAAAATTCAGTGATGTGTTTTCTTAGAGCTATGAAGACTTGAAATCCTATGATACTAACATCATTCAACATAATATTCCACTCAAATAAATCCGAAAACCCTTTAAACAGAAACTGTGTAGAATCAATCCTGTCCAAATGCCACTGGTTGAGAAAGATATAAAGAAAATGTATGATGCTGGAATAATAGTCCCACTTAGGTGTTCAAAATGGGTTTCAAATCTTTTATCAATGAGGAAGAAGACATGAGAAATTAGGCTTTCCATAAACTTCAGAAATTTAAAAAAATCATCCCTTAAAGACAACTATCCTTTACCAAAAATGGATCACATATTGCAAAGGGTAGTAGGCTCCAAAAGGATATCTCTGCTTTATGTATTTTTAGGGTACAATCAGGTGTTCGTACTTCTAGATGATCAAAACAAGACATCATTCACTACACCTTGGGGCACCTTCATGTATGTTAAGATGCCTTTTGGGTTAATGAATGCTGGAGCTACTTTCCAAAGAGAAATGGATGTTGCTTTATTAGAAGAAATAGGTTACTTAATTTTGATATACCTTGATGAAATCACTGTTTATTCCAAAACTGATGAAGAACATCCAACCCATTTGAGAAAGGTCTTTGAAAAGTGCAGAAAGTATGGTTTGTCTTTAAATCCCAAGAAAAATTTGTTTGGCCTTCAAAAAGGGAAGATTTTAGTCCACATCGTATCTTAAAAAGGGATCAAGATTGACCCAAAAAGGATTAAGGGAATATTGCAAATTAGTCACCTAAGACACATCAAAGAGCTACAGTCTTTCATTGGAAAGATAAATTTCTTAAGAAGGTTCATACCAAACCTTGCAGAACTCCTAAGAAACATTACTAACATGCTCAAAAAATAAACATGAGTCAAATGGACCATAGAACCAAAGAAATATTTTGATTTGGTGAAGCAAGCTCTCAGACAAACACCTGTTCTCATTAGCCTTGACTTCACCAAAGATTTCTTCATTTTCTCCTTTGCATCAGAACACACAGTTACGACTGTCTTACTACAAAAAAATATAAAGGGGCAGGAGCAGCCCATAACATTCTTCAACCAAGCATTGAGAGATGCACCTCTGAAATATAATATAATGGAAAAGAAGGATTTTTCTTTAATTAAATCACTTAAGGATTTTAGAGAATACATCTTTCATTCACACGTCATTGCATTTCATGCCTCACACAATGGGTAAAGATATCCTAACGCAAGATCTTGATGGAAAAAGAGGTAAGTGGATTGCTATCATCTTAGAATATGATTTGGAAGTCAAGCCCACCAGGATAATCAAAGGACAAGGACTGGCTAAATTGATGGCTAAAACAAATTTTCAAGCACTAGTCATCAATATGATTCAATCATTGGATGAACAAGACGAGCTGGCGACTCCACCTATTAAGGAAGAATTTTTGAACTCACCCTAGTATTCTGATATATTATATGTACTTTTTAACTTAAACGTTCTTCCTGGTTTGTCTAAAACAAAGGCCATATTCTTGAAACTAAAAGCTGTAAATTTCTGCATTCTGGAAAAAGTGTTATATTGGAAAATTTCTGGTGGTGTATTGCTTAAATGTTTTCTTGAAGAAGATGTTGATAGGATTATGCATGAATTTCATGAAGGAGAGTGTGGAGGCCATCTCTATTGGAAAAAAATTGTTAATAAGATCCTTAGGGATGGTTTATATTGGCCTACTCTCTTCGAAGAAATCCACAAAATGGTAATTGCCTATCATAAATGCCAAATTTGAGGGAAAAATAAAGCTGCTACCTTTTCCATTACAACCAATTTCTGTTGAATCTCCTTTTCAACATTGGGGTCTAGATTTTATTGGATAAATCCATCATTTCTCCTCTACCCATCATAGGTGGATCCTTACTACAACTGAATATTTTACTAATTGGATAGAATCCATTCCCTCCAGGACTGCCACAGACTCAATAATTATCAAATTCCTTGAAAACAACATTCTATCTAGGTTTGGCTGTCCTAGGAAAATTATTACTGATAATGCTACTGCCTTTCGATCCAAGAAATTGGTGGAATTTTTCCACAGATATCACATTACTTTGAGACATTCTACAACTTATTAACCTCAAGGTAATTGGTTGGCTGAATCCTCAAATAAAAGCTTGGTGAACATCATTAATAAGTTACTGGAAGAAAACAAGAAATCATGGAACAAAAAATTGGTACATGCACTATGGGCAGACAGGCTAACAAATAAGAAGTCAATTGATATGTCCCCATATTAGCTAGTGTATGGAATATATGCAGTCTTTCCAATAACCTTGGGAGTGCCAGTAATGAAGCTCATTCAAGAAGTGCAGTATGAAGACAATGCCATACAAAGGAGAATCAACCAAACTATTCAGCTGCAGCAAACCAGAGAAGGAGTATACAATAGGACACAACTGGTACAAGAAAATATGAAGAGAATTTTTGACAAAAGGACTAAGGAAAATTATTTTAGAAATGGAGACAAAGTACTGAAATGGGATGCAAGAAGAGAGGACAAAGGCAAGCATGGAAAATTTGACAACTTATGGAAAGGTCCATACATCATTCATTCTGCAAGAGGTGATAATGAATTTTTCTTACAAGAGATGGATGGAACATAATTGTTTGGAGGTTCTATCAATGGCAGGATGCTCAAGCATTATTTTAGTTGAGAATCTCAGTTTAAAGCTTTCTTCGTTGTAAATAACATTGCTTAAACAAAGTCTCGGAAAATTGATATAAAAAGAAAGAAAGAAAGGAACAAAAGAGGGCAGATAAAAAGAAAAAGGTAAACCCCATACCAAAAAAAATGAATATTTCTGAAAGTGTGCAAGTCAAAATGCCACTACTTTTGAAAAGGAAGTCTTGTTCAATCATACAGCCTAATCATGATTGTACAAATTTCGAATTTTTGCTTCTGTTAGAAAATGAGGATTTTCCAAACCGTTTAAACTTGGCTTATTGGTAGGTAGATAGAAAATGACATTGGTTACAAAGCCTAAAAATAAACCAATAAGATAAGTGAGGGATATTAGATAAATGAAAGATTCAAGATCAAAGCCCTCAGTTTAGTTTACTTTTTTCAAAAATAATATTGTGTGCAGCTTGTCCAAAATGCCACAATTCATGATGATCAAACTGCTTAATCTCTATTCATTCATGCTTGAATTTCATGTTGATAGTTAGTGAATGAAAATATGTCAAACTGTTTAATCTTGGAATATAAATAGGTAGGTAGAGAATAAAATATCTCATCAGTCTAATATGAGCCTTTGGAAGTTATAAGGGTAGAGATAGATAGTTTTCTTTCAAAAGAAAAATGACGTCAAGGGTTTGAAATCCAAATAAAACTAAGAAATGAAGAAAAAATATTAGAGAAGGTGATGGGTAGGAAGAATTGATTTTTAGGAAGCGTGGTTTTAAATTTTTGAAGGTCACAGTTATAAAGAGTTACAGCATATCAGCAATTTCGGAATGAAAATCAGCCAAATAAAAATAGGCCACTGATCTACGAAATCTAGAGATCTGAGATTCTTGACACCTCCTAAAGGAGATTCCCTCCCCAGTTGGAGCCACTTTTAGTCTCTTATATTCTACAGTATCACTATATGACTATGGATTTTCTATAGTTTGGATAAAATAACATTCCCTGACTATCATTTATTTTCTGAAATCTCATTGCCTTCATTATTTTCCATTTAACCTATTCACTATCTCTCATTTTACCTATTCAAATCACTCTCTTACTTTGGAATTCCATGTTTGAACCTAAAACCCTCATTCTTACCTCTTTCCCTACCTAAAACCCCACTCCTATTGCTAAAAGCCTCTCGCCCTCATTCATTTCCCCTTCTTCCATCAAAACAATGTAAAAACCCCATTTTTTACATTATTTCAAGATAAATTTAATTTCGTTTTGGGATCCACTCCTTTTAAATAAAACTTTGCTTATTTAAAACTACCTGACCCCATTATATTAACCCCCCGATACCCCTTATACGCTTAAAGAACCTCTGTTTTAAATACTTTCTCTGGGCCCCACTTTATTAAAACCCCACATTATCACTTTAACCCATCACTTCGTTTAAACAATCCAGCCCCACATTTCAAACCTACCCATAGTCAAAGTAAGTCGACCACCGCCCGATCTGCTATGTCAAATCCGATGGCCTGCATGCCTTTTTGCAAACATAAATATGTGGTGGATAAAACCTTTGAGGGCTTGCCAAATGGGCGGTTTTCACACCCGTTATTTCCGCCACCCATTTCTCATGCATCTTATCGCATCCTCCCTGCCAAATATTGCTAACCACCTAAGCCATGTGCGATAAATTGGATACCATTCTCTGGCCTATCACAGAAACCATTAACCTCCATTCGAACATGTTGAGGCCCGAAATCTCTGTGATAGGCCCTGATCTATCATGTAAACCCCTGCAACGCTTCTAAAAGCCTGGAAAGCCATGGGCACATGTAGAGAATCAATAAATCCACCATATCCAGACTTTTTCCACATTTTTTCCCACTACCTCTAGGTCATATCATTTCCCCGCAGAGGTCCTGTGTGTTTTTTATTAATAATTTGTTCGTGTTTTGCAAGTGATGGACGTACCAGGAAATGCATAAATTGCATTTCTAAATCCAAAAAATTGTTTAAACAAGTTCTGTGGGTGACTATTTAGAATGCCTTATTCATCAAAGGATTAGGAGTGCAAGATTAATTTGAATCAGCAATGGATCATGACCATTGATGATCATTCAATCCCTCCAAAGACAATAAGAGTTCTTAAATGGGCAGAATAAAGAAAATTAGGGAACTTTATAGTGGCTGCAGAGAGATGAAGATAGATAAAATCATAGAATTAAATAACAGATAAAATATTAGTCAAAGGTGAAAGATAAGGTTAAGAGATAGAGTCAAAAATAAAGGAAAGATAAGGAAGTAGACCAAGCAGTGAGATAAAGAAAGAGATGATAGTGACAACAAAGACAATAAAGGCAGTAAAGGATTAAAGAATAAAAGATATAGATGAAGACATAATTCGAGTTTAAAATAAAAATTAAAGGTTAAATGACAAATCAAAAGCAAATCAACAAAGAAAACAAATCTGAATGACAAAGGCCAATAAAACTTTACTTCTTTCAAATCACATTTTCCACCTACAGTCCAATTTTTCTAAAGGAGGCTACCACAGTTAATGTTTCAGTCAAAGATATTTTTAGCAGCTCTGAAGTTATTGCAAAAAGTTAAAGTTAAATCCAAATAGTAAAAAATATCCTAAAATTTAGCTCAACAGTAAATTAGAAAGTTATTACTACATTATGTTAGTCAGAGATATTTTGCCATTGGGCCTTGCATGGTCTCAATTTTCAAGCATCATTTACTCTATAGTAAATACAGATCTATCACCCTAGATTAGGGAAACCTCCTCATATACAATTAAATACTGCATGTATTGTTCATTATTATTGTTAGTTGGTTGTTGATGGATTAGTTGGTTGCTAGGCTGGATTTCGACTAGACTCTCAGTTGCAAAGATTATTGCACTAGAGCATTGTAACTGTCTTGGAAATTACTAATACAAGCACGTTCACCGGATTCTTGAGCTATGTTAATGGTGATGTTATCCCTCTCTGTCATTGTTTCTCCTTTGTTTATCATATTGTACATCATTTCTATGATAATAGAACATAAATTTTAGATTAAGATATGTTGTTTGGGCACCTTAACTCTGTCTGTTAATTTTATCTAAATGTTTTCTTCTCCAAAGTCTGATTAAAGAATTCAGGGGTGTCCTGCTCTGTAGTTCCACTTATCTTGTTACCTTGAGGTTTTTCTTAGCAGACTTTTAGTCAAAGAATTCAGGGGTGTCTTGCTCTTTGGTTTTTCTTAAACTGTTGTCTTAAAGGCCTTCTTTGAAGTTTAGTTAAAGAATTCAGAGTTGTCCTGCTCTTTAATTTCATTGAACTATTATCTTGAATGTTTTCTTTGTCTGAAAGTAATAGCTAAAGACTTCAGGGGTGTCCTTCTCTTTAGGATTACTGGATTGTTATCTTAAAGGTTTTCTTAGTAAATTTTGATTAAAGAATTCAGGGGTGTCCTGATCTTTAGTTTCTCTTAAACAGTTGTCTCAAAGGATTTTCTTGTTGAAGTATAGTTAAAGGATTCTTAATTTCCCTTTAGTTTTACTAAATTCACAACTTGCTGTCATTTCATATTTCATCTAGCCTAAAAAGATCCACTTGATATAGTTAGCTTGCCCTATGAAAACCCTTGCAGAATTGATGTATAATTAAAAAAATTTATGACTTCATAGCCCAATGGATTAAGCTTCCCACAGTATATTTTTTCAACCTACAATCAATCAATATATCAATCAATCAAACAAACAAACAAAACAAACAAAACAAACAATCCCAAGCTTCATAACTAGCCTAAAATTAGAAAAACATAATCATAAAGATAAATTAGTTAATCATAAACATAGAGAGAGCCCTCTCTGAGCCCAAGAAGGCTAGGTCCTTGGAATCCTAAGTGGTTTGATGTGGTTCCTTGCTACTTGTTCTTGCCAATCTTGCAAATCACAGGGAGCCAACACATGAAATCCCAATGCCTTTAAATATTATCACAACGTAATAGTAAATCATGTAAAAAATACTAATAAAATCATGTCTCATGTACATTTACACTATTTCAAACTAGAATTTAACACACATTAATTAGCATAGAAAATACATGTGGAACACTTATCTTGTAATTTTTGGGCAACTAAGTCTGGAACTATGAATCCCCACCCAACCAAAGATAGTTGGAGCTAGTTCTCACTTACATCTATCACCCCCGATCCAAATTCGAAATAATAAGGGGTATTTTCTCAAGGGTTGAAACAAAAAATTTAGTTGTTCCAAGGACTCCAAAAATCTTTCCACCTCCACTCTCTAACTAAGTTTTAAGAAAAAATATTCTCATGGACTCGAGAGGCTCACTATCTCCACCCTTCAAAATTTAAAAATGTGATTCCACCCAACTTAGGGACTCCATTACAATAGTAAAACCAAACATACAAGAATGAATCCATCTATAAATCCTCAATAATTTTCCCACAAAAAATTCCGCCACCCCATCCCTTCGAGATTTGGCAAGAATCACCATCTCCACCCTCTGGACGCTACGGACTCAAGTGGAAATTTCTTCCCCACATGTAAGTGATTCTTCCTTAATTATTTCCAACCAAAATTTATCTCTCTAATCCTATATATATTCTCTACATTATCTCATATAGATTTATTGAACCTCATTCTTGCTGCTCTTTAAAGTGTAGTCTATGTTGTTTTTACCCTTTTCTTTCTCCATATGTTTCCATGGTGTTCCCCACAACTCTGATTTTCCTCTTCTTTTCTGCACTCTCTCGATGTCATGATTTTTCTGACCATATATGCGAAACATAACCTTCTTATCACGTGGGGTCATACTATATCTCCCCCATGTATTTTTTATTAATTTCACTCCAACGTCCTGCTCTTAGCTTGTGTGCCTTGGGCATAACTACTCAACTACATTGTCCTCTCTTGGTTTCATTTTTCTCCAAGGAAGCATGACCCTTAACCTTTTTTCCAGCTTCCTATTAATTTCATGCTCCATCTAATTTAGAATCCATATCTACCAACCTCCTTGGATGGAATAGAAATTAAAAATACCAAGAAATTACCCTCCTCAGTCTCTAGAATCAGTGTCCTATTTCTCATCCCATATTTCTTTTATAAAAGTATTTACGTTGGATACACGAGTTTAAGAAATTGGGGTTGTCACAAAATGGACCAAGGACTATGAACCAATGATATGTAATGAAATTATAGGGATTAATAGGCCTAATACATGGCAATATGAATGATCTAGGCAATATAAATGATCTATCATGGTGTTGTAGTACTCAACAACCCCCCCATTATGGTAAAAAATAGATTTAATAAATAATAGGGAACCTTTATAATTTTAGTTGAAATCATTTTAGTTAATAAAATAGGACTTTTTTTAGTTTATATTGACTTTAAAGAGAACTAAAACTATCGGGACTGGATGTTGAATCAATGCCTCAAAGGGTAAAAAAAAAATGCTCTTAAAAGGTCTCTTATTGCAATCATGACTCACAATTTTGGTATGTACCGCCGCTCTAGGAGAAAACCTTGATGAGAATTCCTCGATTAAGTAAAATGGGAAAAGTCTAAATGCCTTAAATAAGGTCAAAAAGGCTTCCATGCATATACTACTCAAGGCCAACCCCACTGCTACGCCACATCATGTATCAAAATTTCATATCGACAAATTTCCAATCAACAATATGTCCACTCCCTCGATAAAACCTCTCTCCTGATATCGCAAAAACTGATATCACATCCATGCATCACTTCAATCATATGACATTGATCAATTGGAAGTTCCTTTTAATAATCCTTGATATGAAACCCTTATATAAAATCCTATGATAAAGGCTTCCCACCTTTAGAAATGTGACCATTATGTGCATATCGAAAAAAATTAATATCGCAAGTTTAAATATAAAAAGGATATGTAGATAATGATCCACGAAACCTCCAATAGATGCTGACCAAGACAAAAGCCACATGAATTTAATTTTATCCATTAATTTCCAAGTGTAACGAATTCTCTCTTGTCAAAGTCACAAATGATTCAATCACTGCAATTTATTGTTAAATGATTTCATTCATAAAGGCATGGATTGTTATCGTGTGTATCAATTCCTTAGATATTTATATAAATTCGTAAAGTTTTTTGCTCATTCTCTATATTTTTCCTCACAAACTAGCCCCAACAAACAAAATTCAAAAGAAGTACAAGAAGCCAATGCCACAACCGTAGTCGGTTCCGCCTACTTTGGAAGTAACTGAAATGCTTCGTGACAATTCTTAGATACTACATGCACACCAGATGCTGGAACCTCTTCTTGGGAGGCTATGTATAAATATTTTTAAGAGGAAGAACCTAGAATCATGAAAAAACAAACCATGGAAGATGACTCTACATCTACTTTTGAAACTAGTTGGAACAACATCGCCAATCCCCATCTACATTGAACTGTTGCTCGACTAAAGGTTCTTCGTAGCACAGACATGGTGAAATGGATCATTGATAACCTAAATATCCCAGAGAGGACTTTTATAACCTCAAATAAAATAGTAATTGAGGCATTCTTGAGTGAAGACTTGAGGAAAATGTACCACTTTCCAGAACCACAAAAGATATATGACAAAGAGTTTGTTCAAAATTTTGCAGCAGAAAATTAATTTGATTCAAAACTAATTAGATAGGGGAGAAGAGACCCTAATAAGCACAAACATGAAGACAAGGGTATGTATTCTATCACCTCCTTTGCTGGCCCATATTGTTACATTGCTACTATGATGTGTATATTATATGGGTATCCCAATACCTAGGAATTCTCGGTTGAATGGGTACCTTTGAATGATGCTGTTTCAAATGCTATATAATGGTTTGCGAAACTATTTTATCCAATAATATGGCCACCCAAATTCTTTCTTACAAAAGTAAACACAAATTTTCTACTAAAACCATGCCCACTTTCTACATGAGGTCCTATAATATGGGATGGAAATGGAACCTAGAAGACCCCAATCCTATTCACATTTACCATGATATACTCTTGGAGTCCAATTTCCAACCACATTTCTATAAAATCTTCCACAAGGTTATGCTTCTGATATTCCAAGATTTTTTTAATGAAAAATCCCCCAAAATTTCCATTGAAGATAGCGATGATTTTACAACTATAGGAAAATGGTTTGGGGAAGAGTCTTTTACCTATGTTTTAGTTTTCGGTAGTTTAGCCAACCCACTTGTTCTTCCACTCTATGTCCCTGATAATATTTTAGCCTGGGAAATTGCTTACTAGACTGTTGGAAATTTCCTAACCAAATCCGTAAAAGAAGATAAGAAATCCATATGGCCACCTTTTCCTATTCAATGTGGATTTTACACCCTGGAAAATTTCAAGCACGTTGTGCTTGAAATCGACAAAATCCAATGCTTAAAGTTTCCCACTATCCCAAGTTGACAATATGATTCAAAAGACACATCAAATAATTTCACCAAGAAGGTCAAAGTAAGTTATTTCACACACGAACCTGACATTTTTGATGATTTATTTTAATTGGCCCAAACTTATTCGCACGTGAAAAGGTTAGAAACTTCCCGATTGAGTCCATAATAATTAAATATTTTCATACATTATAGAAACAAACGGTTAGCAAGCCTGCCTCTAGACTCGTTGAGGATTCCTCAACCAAATTCTCAACAAAATAAAGGTTTTATGATAACGTCAAAATAAAGTGATACAACCCAGGTAAAATAAAATGTCTCATCATCAACTAATAAGGCCAAATAATCACAATTAGGCAGTGAGCTAGATGAAATATGGAATTAGTTTGATCAAGATATCAATAATATAGGATCTTAGAAGTTAAAAACTCCACTTCATAAAGAAATAACTCATACTCCTAACAATACTATGAAGACCTCACTCACTACTAGGGCTTCCAACAAATAAGTCAATACTTGTTATGAAACCAGCTACAAAAATAGAAGAAAAGAGAGATCAATGCCTTATAATTCAGCCACTTCGAGGGGGAAACCTCTTTTACATTACATAAATAAAAAAATTCTGGATGATACAAATGACAAAAACTCCTATATATAGGAGTGTATGGGGTCACAATATAATCCTAGCCGACCTAACAATAATAATGTAAGGGCATAATAATAACAATATTGGGGTTACATGGGTACAACAATAACAATAAGGGGGTTACACTAACAACAATAAGGGACTATACTAGTAATATAGGGACCTAACATGCCTCTCTCCTTCAAAAAAGTGTTTTCCTCAATGCTTGAGTAACTCCAGATGCTTTTGTATAAAATTATCATCCTCCCATGTAGAATCTTCAGTGGGTAGGTTCTTCCACTTGATGAGATTGTAATATTCCAAATTTGGAATAACACAACAAACCTACTGAAATAACACACTCCTGGGAGATTGATGCAAAAACATGATTTTAAAGCCCTTGGATCCCTTATATCAGCAAATTTGGAGTCTAGATCCAAAAGGGGAGCAAAAAAAAATCAAACTAGGTGTGGTAAACAGATCTCCCACCACCTAGTCTAGCTGAAAAACACCCTACAAGAGGGGTTGCAGCTATGCACAACAAACTGCTTTAGAAATAATGTAGTCTTGGACAGTATGAGAAGGAGGCCATCAAATATGATTAAATTATGAGTATACAACAACAAATCAGAATTATAATGAATCTCTTTCAATATATAGTAGAATACAGGAGACAATAAAGCAAGAAATCTTTAGGAAAGAAGGCTGCAACACATATATAAAATGAAAATTGGCTCAACAAAGTTATTTTATGCAGCTGTAGTAGCTGAAAATTACATCTCAGATCTAGGAAAGATCTATGGACAAAATATCAGATCCATTTCAGATCTGGAAACTAGAAAGTTTTATTTACAAGATCCCCTTGGGGTTTTGACCAAACCATGCATTACAAAGAGTAGATCTGAGTTTTAAGTTGTAGATCTACAAAATTCTTCAGAAATTTCTGAAGATGAATTTACATTAAAACATATTAGATCTAAATAGAACATGGATTAGCAAGCTAATCCATGGATCACCAAAGTGAAAGGAAAAGCCCAGCACCAGAGATCTCTCATAAAAAATGGGATCAAAACACCCTGCAGAACCTCTAATGAAAATAACGCAGCTCCTCAATGAAAAATGCGTTGTAGCTTGAATAACATAGATGGCCTAATGCCAAGATACAAATTTGAAGCTCAAATAGTGGATGCACCCTTCCAGGAGGTTAAAAGACACACTCACTGAGAAGAGGCTCCAATACAAGCTAGATCTAAGCAGATCTAGAATTCCACTTGCTGCAGCTTACAAAAGCAAGAAAACCCTCACTAGATCTGCGTTGCAGTTGGAATTAGAGCTTGGCCCGAAGCATGATACTGGATCAAATCAACAAATACTCCTCCAAGAATCCTCAAGGGAAGAGGTGAAATCCTTGCATAGGAACTCCAAGTGCCAAGTAGCACAATTCTCCACTAAACAACAGAGAATATTATTTTTCTAAACAGACAAGATACTCAAAAATAGAGACAATCAACAACCTTCTCTTGCTGCCTTCCCCTTCCTTTTATAAGATGAAAGCCTTTACAAACCCTAAACCACCTTGATGAGTTATCTCCTTTCACACGAGGGGCCTCCTTCTAGAACTGCGTTGTCCCTTTATGAGGTACACTGAATCTAGACAACACTGTAGATTTGGTCAAGGTTGACCCAGTCTCACAGATCAAACCCCTTTCACACCTGTAAGTGATTTATTTACATGGCCTTGATTTATCCTTGTTCACATGGGCATTGATTTATTCAGTATTTTCAGGAGTTTTACATGTCCTCCTTTATTCATTTATTCATGCTACAAAAAGTAAAACAAAAATGAATATTCCTCTTAGCTTAGGCTAAGTAGGAATATTACAGTCCTCCCCTCCAAAATGTTGCTTGTCCTCAAGCAACTGATAGGGTAAGAAATGTAGTACTCCTCCTCCTCCATTGATGGCATCATCAATGATCAAGTCCTCATAATAAGCCAAGTGCTCATTAAGCCAATACATCATGAATTGTTCCTCCAAGGTCAACATAAGATGTTCATAGTCCATCCCACCAAGAGTGAAAAATTCAACAGAAATAAACATAGCTGGAGGAATGCTCCATCTGAAACATGTAGCATGAGGTACAGGGAGAAGTTCTAGTCCATGTGGTACATAAAAACTACCCATACCCCCTCCATACAATCCCATAAATAGTACAACTATATCATCCAAGTATGGAAGAAAGAATACATATACGCAAACAGAAATCTGAGCTTGAGGAGGTGGTTCAAAATCCCACATGTGATGCTAGCGTAGTGCACCTCTTGCCTGAATTAAATCCAGGTGTGGCAAGTGGCATTCCCACCACACATTTTCTGCATGAATCACCTTAACATGGCTGAAGATGTTAAATGAGTTAGGTGCCTTTGGAAAGCACCCATCATGAGAAGGAATCTCCCTTTGCACAATAAGGGAGTGGCCAGGTTAAACACTTCTATTGGCCCACCAAAAGTCATGAGATCCACATGATATCTCACTCCCCTTAGGAGTCATAACATGAAAAAAAATGGAAAAGGAATGTGATAAATCAGAAAATACAACTTTCTTGGCATGATCAGATCCTTTACCATTATAGTCCTTCATACACATGGAGTTATGCATGAGAATTTGCCTCCTCTCAAGAAAAGGAAGAGCTGGCTGAGATGACTCTTGAAAAGAGTCCATTGGATGCCCTAATCCTCCATAGCTAATGCACTCTTGGAAGTGCTACTGTAATTCACCTCTCATGCCTTCCCAATCAAAGCTTCACATGATTAGGGTATAGATCTTCATTGAATGCATCTGGCTGAGGAAGAATTCTTCATGTGCTCCTTGTGGTATCTTCTGCTTGAGCTTGGAAGCTCCAGCCAAGAAGACCGTACCATGATAATAGATGACTCCCCCTTGGACTAAGTGGCCCTCTTCTTGATGCATGTCATCTAGTATCATACCTGTGTGCAGATATTTGGAATACTCTACAAGCAGTTGAGATTTCCAATACAGATCCACATTGCTCAATAATGAGAGCGTTGCTGATACATCCATGGAAGTGATTGTCATGTTGCTGATCTCCCTTTTGGCATTTCTCATGCCAAATTTTTTTATTGGAAGGCTGATCCTCCCATTCTTCTCCTCCCACAATGCAGATTCAGAAAAGAGAGAGGGTGATAGTGATGCAGGAAGAAGATGCCCCTCATTCTTGAGTTGTCCCAAGCCCTCCAGTGCTGTAACTTGGTCTCTCATTGCTCCAATCCCTCCTAGATCTATATTTGGAGCAGCACTTTGTGAGACCTCCCCCAAAAGATCTGTATCTGGTGGCATCCCAGGTGGCTCGCCATTAGATAGGAATGTCCCTTGCAACATTCTCATGAACATGAGAGAAGGGACTGTGAGATCCCTTCTTCCATTGCACAAATCCATCTTTGTTGTTTGTGTGGAGGTACTAGGTGAGGGATAAGTGTGCATGCCTTGAATCATTTGTGGTTTCCCACTCTTCAAGTCCACCCACTCCATCTACAAATCTTTCCAATCAGTGGTCACCTTCCCCAAAGTAATCAACCATTGGACACCCAAAATGATATTGTTGTCTGGTATGTCAACTACAAAAAATGATCCACCAGAGTGTAGGATCCCATAGTGGTTGAGAGTGAAGAGACATATTGCATGCATTGCATGGTTCTATCTCCTGGGACCAAAACATAGAATCCCTCAAAAGTATCAGTGGGGATTTCTCTCCTTTGCACAAGATGAGCATCAATAAAGTTGTGGGTTGCCCCACTATCAATTAGCACAGATACCCTTTGATTCATGATTGAACCTTGTACTCTTAGGGTCAAGTACTTAGGTACTCCTCTCAAAGATGCAAGAGTCCCACTTATTGGAGCAAAGGCTCCATCCCCATCTTCGGATGGTGTTGGATCTTCCTCATCATTATCAACGCTGTGACCCCTCCTACGTTCATCATCTCCATCTTTCTCCTTAAAATATGAGAAGAATTCTATGTAGTGTGCTTTCCTAGCAGCACATCTGTGTCCCAGTGCCCATGAATCTTGGCAGGTGAAACACAATTTATTCTTTCTCAACTCCCTCTTGAGATCAATATCAAGAGGCTTATTCAAAGATCTCTCCTTAGAAGGAGCAGCTTTTCCTTCCTTCCCCTTAGAAAAGTGAGGGGCCTTGGTCTAGAAAGTTGCCTTTGCTTTTGGCAAGGCATCTTGGAGGTCTCTAGCCCTCTCAATGGCATCATGCAAAGTGATGGGGTTGGTAGATTTAACCAACCCATCCAAAGGTTCCTCCAGGCCATCGATGAACATGTAAACCCTCCTTGCTACAAATAGATCAGTAACCATGATTGATAATCTCAGAAACTTAGAGATATAAGTTTCTGCATTCCCTGATTGCTTTAGCTTTGCAAGGCTTATGAAGGGTGCTTCTGGATTCTTCCTGTCTGTTATCACTATTAAAATTCTCTAAACTCAGTCAGTTCATACTTATTCCTAAGTCATGGTATTAGATAGGGTTTGAGTCATTTTATGTTTTATAGGGTCTAAGTCATAGGTTACAAGTCTCATTTCATCACCAAACCAAGTTCATAAACCTTACTTTACACTTTAGAAGTCTCATGCCACATTTTGAAAACCATATTTTAAGTATTTTTCAAATTTTTTTTGAATAAGACACGAAACCATGTTTTCGTAGTGCGCTCAGTGTAAAAAAATTCTACTGCACTATGAAAACGCTGGTCTTTTCGTAGCACAAAATCCTGAAATCACACTACCAGTGGTACGAAATCGGGGTTTCTAAATTTTCGGTTTAGTTGTCACATCCATCAACTTGGGGTTAAATTTTCATGATTATGATGTCAGTCCATGATTATGGTGTCAGTCCACGAATCCTCCCTCACGCATGCAACCATCCAAATAAGTTATGAAATCATTATGGGATTCGTTAGGGGTCATTTTTCATTAGTCCTTTGCAAATTTGAAACGGGGTTGGTTATCATTGTTTTTATCTCATGAGAAGAAAGAACTGCATGCATCTCTATTGCTAAAAGAGAAGCTCATGATAAGATACCAGAGCTCTCATTAAGTTTTCAAGCGAGGCAGAGTTTTCAATCAAGCGAGGTAGAATTCAATTGATGATTATGTCAGCAGTTTTGATACTTGCTAATCCAGTGAGTTTGAAAATAATTGCTGACTGAAACAAGGTTTTTAATCAAGTGAGGAAGAGTTTTCCATCAAGTGAGGCTGAACCAAATTTTCAAGCGAGCCAATTTATCTAACAAGGAGGTTTATTACAGTTTTTCTGAAGACATAGGGTTTCCAGGAGAAAGATGACAGAATAAAAAAGAAATCGCCGGTCTGGTCACCGCCCGAGGACAAAACCTGAAGGTTTAGAAACTCTCACAAGAGACAAATCTGTTGAAGAAGCCTTCAAGAAGGTAGGTTGCCGGAGGTTCTGTGAAAATCTTCAAGGAGGGCATAATCAGGTTACCAAAGAATTTGCTACTAATTTCATAGGGTCAAACACAAAGGTTGGTTTTCTCAATTTACCAATTTCTCCTAAAGTTATATTAGCAATCACAAAAATTACAAGAGGGGAGGAGATATCGTTCAAGAATTTTAGGTTTGAAATGCAACCCTGCAAAATCTTTTTGAAACCAGAGTTTATGGATACTGATTTGAATAAAGTTGTGCCAAGAAGTTATGTCAAGGATGCATTTTCCAATATTCTCTATAATATCCAAAGGCACTTCACCTACGAAGGGAGATATCACAAGGTGTACACTTACCACTTTAAGCTCTTATTGCATTTCACAGGAATAATCTCTCTAGACTTACCTTTCTTTTCATTTTGAAGTCTGGCCAAGATGGCAGACAAAGTACAGATGAAAAATCAGGCATGTGAAACCTCTTTATTTCATCATGGTCTAGTCAAGTTAATATTTTAGCATGAGCTTCAAAAAGTGAAAAGAGAATGGTCTACATTTCTCTTTGAGTGGAATAGGGGTTGAAGGAACAGGTGCTAGCCCTCAAGTCAAAGAAACATCTTCATCAAAGACTACTGAACCCGCAGAATCAAAATCAAGGAGTTTTTTCAAGCTTAAGCCCAGGAAACAGGTTAAGGAACCTATGATAAAAACATCACTGAATATCCAAAGGACTCCTCAATCTGCACAGAAGAAGAGAACTCAGGTCAAAAAGACAATTCAGGAACAGTCAACTAGTAAAACAACTCAGAAGAAGTTGACTAGGAGTCAAAGGTCAAAGGAGAAGTGTAAGGCTATGGTCACAAATGAAAATTTGCAATTAAGAGGTAACTTGAATGATATATTACAAGCTATTGACATTGAAGAGTCTCCCCTAGTTCAAGCAGAGTTCATAAAGTTGGATACAGGTGGCAAATCAAGGAAATTGAAAACATCCAAAAAATTAGACTTTACGGATGAGTGTCAGAGTTTGTTTTTAAGCCTAGAAAACCATTGACTAGGAAGTCTAAGCAAATGCAACAACCAGACATGGAGATAGACCAAATAGGAGGTGAGGATGCAAATGTTTTTGAAGAAACCATTAATACATCATCTCAAATACTTGAAGAAGACAAAAACAAAGTTTTTAATACTCAGAGAGAAAAGAGATGTTATGAGGAGGTTAAAGACAAACCCAGACTTGCAAACATTGAAATTGATAAGTTGAAGAAGAAAGTGAGAATGCATGCTGTAGAAAGGTCAAAATTTGAGAGGTTGAAAGGTCTGTGGGAGCTAGAAAAGGTTTCAAATAGTGAGTCAATCAACAGTCAGGATCAATTCTTCATATGGAATATCCCTGCAATCAATGAAGCAAAGTTCATAAGGATGGTTAATACCAAACTAAGATCTAATAATAGAAATCTTAAAAGGTAGGTTGAAGACCTTTAGATACAACTAGCAAATCCTGAAGATCAACCACAACAAAAATGAGTGTAAACAGTAAGTGACATCTCCTAACACATTTTTGGGGTTATGTGGAAAGATTTAATTTTTGAAAATAGTTCAAAGTTGATTTTTGAGAGCTTATATATAACTTCAAGGATGGCAGTAAAGGTGGGAAACTCAAATTTTTGGAAACAAACTGTGAAAATATAGATACAGCAGTTTCGTAGCGCACTACAAAACTACTGTAGGATGCAGTTTGATAAATTTTGCAAGTTTTCAAAGGGTAAAAAGGCATGTTTATTAAACCTTGATGCTTTTGAAGTATGTATAATGACCATAAGTGAAGATCTAATAGAAAAACAAAGGAAAATTAAGATTCCAAGTAAGGTTTTCAAAGGTGAAGTTCTGTGCTACGAAAACAACAAACAGTTTCGTAGCGCAACAATGTTAACAGTTTTGGGCATTTCTTCAAAGGTTCGGTTTGGGCACAGCTGGAAGGACGAATTCACTTGGAAGGACGAAGTAACAAGAGCTTAATAAGACTTTGCCACATGTTTTGAGCACAATTTGGTTAGTAGATGGTTTGAAGAAACATAAATGAAACATCATAGCTATTTTGCAGGGAGCATGTTCCTATCTTTCAGGGCAGATAAGAGGCAAATCAATACAGTCAAACAGCAAGGAGATGGACATCATCAAGGTCGAAGTTTAGGAGGAGAAACTGTCAGATAGAAGATTTAATATTTGGATAAGGTTTTTAAGTTATAATAAAGAGTTTTAATCCTAGTTGTATTAGGACTCTAGAACAGATAGTTTAAACTGTCAGATGTAATTAAAGTTTGTTTTAGCAGTTGATAGGTGTCAAGCTAGCAAATTCGAATTTCTCTCAAGTGATTAGAGAGAATCCAAGAATGTAATGATGACTTTATAAAAGACAAGAAGCATAATTTCATAGGGTTGGAAATTTTCATAAGCAAGCATATTGTTGTTGTAGCAGAAACTATGTTTTTATGTTAATACATAGATATTGGTTTCATCACTCAAGATTCAGAAAGGGTTATGGTTGTGTGATATTATCATAGTTTTCCTCTTTCAATTACTTGCAGTGGCATGAATGTATGTTACTTAGAATTCACTAAAGATGCTCTAACTTCCTTCATATGTTCATGAACTGTGTTTATTTTCTGTCCTACTGTTCTTTGATGCATCTAAACCCTTAAATGCCCTGACTTCCAAATGAAGCTGATATTCATGTTTTATGAAAACACACTTGACTCCATAAGCCCAATAGATTTTTGTTGATTATCAGTGCAACCAATTATCCATTTTTATCCATTTTACTCATAGAGTTAGCCATCTAATCCTTATTTGAAAATCATAAACCTATTGAGAGAGCCCTCTCAGGTTGAGGAGGCTAAGCCTCAACTAAAAGTCTGGTTTGCAATAGTTACTCAGAGTCTTCTTGATTAGCAGCCTATCAAGGTCTGATTTTGAGATAACACTGTCAAACCTCTCCACTAGTCTTCTAATAAACTTAGAATAGGTAGTGACATTGGTATGTCCCAATGTAGACAACCCATGGAACCACCAATTGTGTGATTCACCTTCAAAGTGCAACGCTACAATCTTGATGGCCTCAATCTCAGGGACTTTGTTCAAATGAAAGTAAATATCCAGATTTTCTACCCATGCCTTAGTAGAACTGGAGGATGATCCATCAAACTTAGGAAAAAATAATTTTCCCATAGAGTGGTGTCTATCCTGATTATGAAAGAACCCACCATCTTTGTACTATTTCCTTGGTCTTCTTCTGTCCTTGAGGTGAAAAAACTCTTGGAAACTCAAGTGGTCTCTGAATCTCTGATTCTGAGACTCATATTCCACAAATTAGTCTTCAAGGGAAGCTTTCTCTTGTGGTTGTTCATTCTCCATAGACAAGAAGGTAGGCATAGTGGAGCGTTGTGGAGCTTGTGGGGCTTGTGGCTGGTTCACTGGTTGACCAGTCCAGTGATGAGACATGTCAGAGCTCTCCCTCGAATGAAACCTCCCAGGAGATTCCCTCATTTTTTCCAACCTCGTATATTTGATCTCTTTGGCAAGATCTTGCATGGCCACCAAAAGAGTTCTTGCAAACTCTTCTCCTTCTTTATCACTTGCAGTCTCATGGGATTTACCCTTGTCTTCATGATCGGTAGTGTAATCATAATTCTTGTGAATTCTATTCTAATAACTCTTCTCCCTCTCAGTAAGAGGTTCATATTCTTATGAATGCAACATGGTTGTGTTTCTCCAATGAAAGCACAGGATGTGCCAAGAAAGGAGCTCTGATACCACTGTAATATTCCAAATCTGGAATAGCACAACAAACCTGCTGAAACAATGCACTCTTGGGAGATTGATGCATAGAAATGAGTTTACATCCCTTGGATCCCTTATATCATTAGATCTGGATTCTAGATCCAAAAGGGGAGAAAAAAAAATCAAACTAGGTGTGGTAAACAAATCTCCCACCACCTAGTCTAGCTGAAAAACACCCTACAAGAGGGGCTGCAGCTATGCACAACAAACTGCTTCAGAAATAACACAGCCTTGGACAGTATGAGCAGGAGGCCATAAAATATGATTAAATTATGAGTATACAATAGAAAATTAGAATTATAATGAAGCTCTTTCAGTATACAGTAGAATATAAGAGACAATAGAGAAAGAAATCTTCAGGAAAGAAGGCTGCAACACATATATAAACTAAAAATTGGCTCGACAGGGTTCTTTTGTGGAGCTGCAGCAGCTGAAAATTAAATCTCAGATCTAGGACAGATCTGTGGACAAAACATCAGATCCATTTTAGATCTAGAAACTATAAAGTTTTATTTACAAGATCCCCTTGGGGTTTTGACCAAATCATGCATTACAAAGAGAAGATCTGAGTTTTAAGTTGCAGATCTGCAAAATGCTTCAGAAATTTCTGAAGATGAATTTACATTAAAATATATCATATCTAAACAAAACATGGATCAACAATCTAATCCATGGATCATGAAAGTGAAAGGCAAAGCCCAGCACCAGAGATATCTCATCAAAAATGGGATCAAAACACCCTGCAGAACCTCTAATGAAAATAACGTAGTTCCTCAATGAAATCTGCGCTGTAGCTTGAATAACATAGATGGCCTGATTGCAAGATACAAATCTAAAGATCAAACAGTGGATTCACTCTTCTATGAGGTTAAAAGACACACTCACTGAGAAGAGGCTCCAATAAAAGCTAGATCTAAGCAGATCTAGAATTCCACTTGCTGCAGCTTACAAAAGCAAGAAAACCCTCACTGTATCTGCACTGCAGTTGGAAGTAGAGCTTGGCCCAAATCATGATAGTGGATCAAATCAGCAAATACTCCTCCAAGAATCCTCAAGGGAAGAGGTGAAATCCAACTCCAAGTGCTAAGCAACACAATTCTCCACTAAACATCAGAGAATAGTATTTTTCTAAGCAGACAAGATACTTATAAATATAGACAATCAACAATCTTCTCTTGTTGCCTTCCCCTTCCTTTTATAAGATGAAAGACTTTGAAAAACCTAAACCACCTTGATGAGTTAGCTCCTTTCACATGAGGGGCCTCCTTATAGAACTGCGCTGTCCCTTTATGAGGTACATTGAATCTAGAAAACGTTGTAGATTTGGTCAAGGTTGACCCAGTCTCATAGCTCAAACCCCTTTCACACCTGCAAGTGATTTATTTACATGGCCATGATTTATCCTTGTTTACATGGGCATTGATTTATTCGGTTTTTTTAGGAGTTCTACATGTCCTCCTTTATTCATTTATTCATGCAACAGAAAGTAAAACAAAAATGAATATTCCTCTTAGCTTAGGCTAGGTAGGAATATTACAGAGATACTCTGAAATTGATCAATGTCGTAGTTGTCGAGTTCTTGTTCCATGACTACTTCAGGTTCCAATATGATTTTTCATTCCTCATCAAGTTCTATCAGTATTGTTTGAACTGGAAGTTTGTCAACTATAACCTTCTTTAAGCATGAAACATGGAAAACTAGATGCACTCATAAAGAAGCAGGAAGCTCCAATTTGTATGCCGTAGTACCAATATTTTGCAACACCTTATAAGGACCATAGTAATTTGGAGATAAGTTATTATCCTTCTTAGTTTATGGTTGTAGCCGTAAAAATACCTGACCTCCTACATCAAAACTTCTCTCACTGCGATATTGATCTTCATGTTGTTTCATTCAATTTTGTACAAAATTTAGGTTATCCTTTAAGATTTGGAGAAATTCTTGTTGATGCTTGATGTGATCTTCCACTACTTGAACCTTAAAATTTTCTCTTAAAGATGATGTGATGGACGACAGATGATATCCATAAAGTGCCATAAATGGGGTAATTTTTTCCGCAGTATGGAAGGAAGTGTTATATCACCATTCAGCGAGAGGTAACCACTTGACCCATTGTGTTTTCTTATCAGATACAAAACAATGAAGATATCCTTCCAAACATTCATTCACTATCTCAGTTTGACCATCAGATTGAGGATGATAAGATTAGCTATGAGCTAGTTGAGTACCCAAACAAGAAAATAATTTTGTAAAACAATTTCCAGTAAAAATGGGATCTCTTTCACTTAAAATAATCTTTGGGTTTCCATGTAGCTTTTGAATTGTTTCCATAAATGAAGTAGCAACTATAATTGCTTTAAATGGATGAGATAATGCACAAAAGTGTGGATACTTAGTAAGTCTATCAACTACCACCATGATGACACTCTTTCCTTTGGACTTAGGTAAACCTATGATAAAATCCATTGAAATCTCCTCCCAACGTTGACTTGGAATGGATAAAGGTTGTAAAAGACCTAGGGTCTTAATTGTCTCAACTTTATTTTGCTGGAAAACCAAACATTCTGCCACAAAATTTTGAATATCAAATTTAAGGCAATCCCAAGAAAAAACTTTCTTCACCCTTTGGTAAGTTTTTAAAAATCCTGTGTTTCCTCCTAAAGGATAAGTGTGAAATTTCAAAAGAATATTTTGTTTTAGTTTGGAATTCTTACAAATATATAAGTGATATTTTTACCATAAGGAATCATTTTTCCAACTAAATGTATCAGATGTACTAGGATCTTGCTACAACTATTTAATGAGTGTCCACACTTCTTCGTCCTTTTTCCATTCATCCCTTGTGTCATTTATCCAATTTGGTTGGATAATAGAAATGGCATCTGCAACAACATTTAGCTTCCCTTTTTTGTAGATGATTTCAATGTCATAACCCAACATCTTTGTGACCCATTTTTGCTGCTCTTCTTAAGATAGTTTTTGTTCCAAAAACTGTTTAAGACTATCATGATCAAGTTTTACCTTGAAGTGTATTCCCATTAGGTAAGGTCACATTTTTTATTAAATGCATGCAGTATTTCTAACATTTCCTTCTCATAAATAGGCTTCTGTAAATACTTTCCTTTGATTGGAAGACTTTCGAAAGCAATGGGTCTTCCAACTTGCATTAAAAAAACACCAATTCCATTTCCTGAGGCATCACATTCAATAATAAAGGTTTTTGTGAAGTGGCATAGCTAAGACCTGCTAGGCATATTTCCTCATTAACATGTTCAAAGGCATTAGTTGCTTCAAGAATCCATGAAAATTCATCTTTATTCAATAATGTTGTTAGAGGAGATGTTATTCTCCCATAATTCTTAACAAAATTGTGATAATTCCATGTTAACCCGAGAAATTTTGACAACTTCTTTATGGTTGTGGGGAATTTCCATTCCTTAATGGCTTTAATTTTTTTAGGGTCTACCTTAACACCCTCGTGAGATACAATATGACCCAGATATTCCACCTCTTGTACTCTAAAGAAACATTTGGATGATTTTGTATATAACTATTTCTCCTCCAATATTTTGAGCACCCTGTCAACATGTTGAACATGATCCTTCCAAGACCTGCTGTAGATTAGTATATCATCAAAAAATACTAGCACAAATTTTCCAAGGAACATCAACCCTTGCAATGTAGAAGGTGCATTGGTAAGGCAAAAATGCATGACCAAAAATTCATAATGACCCTCATGAGTTCGAAATGTTGCTTTTGGAATATCTTCTACTTTCATTCTAATTTGATGATATCCTAAGTTAAGATCTGTTAAAATATGTTGTTCCACTGACTCATCAATCGTATAGTGGGAAATTGATTTAATAGGAATGGTGAGCTTATTGAGGTCCCTATAATCCAGACACATTCGCCATGATCCATCCTTCTTGTGTACCAATACTACAGGAGCGGAGAAAGAAATTTGACTAGGTTGAATTATACCCACCTCTAACATTTCTGCAATCATACGTTCAATTTCACTCTTTTGGACGTAAGGATATCTATAAGGCCTGATGTTTGGAGGAACACTTCCTGGAATCAAATGAATAGCATGATCAAGATCACGAATAGGTGGGAGTCCTTTGAATGAAATGTGAATTATGTGCACCACATGTAATATGGTGCTCCAAGATCTTCCCACGAAGACACTATTTTAACTTCATGCACAATACAAAATCTATTCCACCATTGATCATCACATGCGGAAATTAAATCAATTGCAATGCACACATGAAACCATAAAAATTCACACACATTAACACAGTTGTTTTCACGGGAAAGCCTGAAGCTAAAAACCCCAACTATCTATATATAATATATGTCATAGAGATCATGTAACAATCCTCATACAAAGCTTATCACAAGCTCTCAGTACAATCCAATCGCTACACACTATTCAGGCCCGATCTTGCAAATCCATGCACCGATATTTGCTAGCCTTTAGCCTACCTCTACTGTGCAAACTTTGCTGAAGAATGGCTCTGGATGAACTCGAATTGCCCCAGCCTTGCTCACGCAATCCTTAAAGGCATCTCCACTAAATTTTTGGTGTAAACAATGCAATACTATAGTCACAACTCATTAAATACACTTTCTTTCACCATCTTCCAATTAGTCTCCCATTCAACCTGTCCATGCAATCTTTCGTTAACTATATTATTTAGTCATTAATGAGTTTTTATTTAGTGAATTAATTAACTAATTAATTCACACCACTCTCACTAGTGTATCAATCAGTTAGACTAGATACAACTAGCTCAACTGAGTCTAACTGAGTTAAACTAAATACAACTCCACCAACTACTTCTCCAACTCCACCAAACTCTGTCACATGAGTTCTAACTGAATTCCTCCATGCAATAGCTCTAGTAAACCCTTAGGAATAGATTAATTCCTTCTGTCAGCTCCTATGCCACATCTGTGCACTTAAATGAAGTGCTCCAAGAGAATAAGATAATTTTTAGAGTCCAAATATTATTAAGAGCTAATAATATTCGACATATCTATTTTTAGACTGGAAATCTAAAAATAGATTCCGCCCAATATATCCAAAAATATAAGTCCATATATTTTTCCAACTTGATAAACCATCCAAAAATAGCATCCTGCAACTCATATAATATGATCAACATGTCTAAAAATAGACATAGTCTAAAAATAGACTTTGCGACAAAAATCACCTATGTGGGCCCCACCTAGTTTAGGTGATTATTTTCCAACTAGGATCAAGGATGATGTTCTAGGATGCCTCCTTCACTATTTCTTGTTGAAATATTCAACACTCCCTCTCAACAAGAAAGGACTGTCTTTGCATGCGACATGCAACTCCATGCATTCGCCCTACAACCTTTGTAAGTGCCATGCAACTCCATGCATATGCTTTGCAAATCTTCCGAAACTGAAAAGGCTCCAAACATCTCAATCAATCTGATGCATCTTTCATCAAATTCTTCGACTTCTGCTGGTACGAACTACACATGTCTTCAGGAACCACTGCATTGTTGAACTTTGCACCCATGCACTCTGCACTTGCTGTCAACTCTGAACCGCGCTCTAGTATCCAACACTGTCACTTTGATCTGCCTGCATCAATCCAACTAATAATGCTATTTCTGCTTTGTGGAATACTCGTAGCCAGGTTCAATTCATGAGATCCACACCATGTCCATGAATCCTGCCCAGAAATCTCCTCTTGGGATTACTCATGCATGTCGGCCCACCTCTCACCTGGTGGTATAGATGCATGCACTCCCTTTGCCCATCTGGCACGAAATTTCTCTGCATGAGTGGTTTCTCCCACTCCATGATCCTCATCTTGTGGCTGCTCCAAATCCCGAGATTCACTTTTACCTGCATGCAAAACTTGCTCCTTCTCAAGCATCAATTGCATGCCTTTCTTGCACTTCTCAATAGTAGGAAGCTCCGTAGACATCCCATCTACTTCAAGTCTGTGAAGTTCTTGGCTAGATCCTTCTTCCAAACTGTTCTGTTTAGCTGTACAAGAAAAATTTTCCTTCTCTAAAGACAACATCATAGCCTTTATCCTCTAACATTTCAACTGAGATTAAATTCTTCTTTAAACATGGAACATGCATACCAAAGAATGGAGGTTTACATTTCCTACGAAGGTAATGGTACCGAAGTACGGTCGTGTGTCATCCCATTGTGCAACTCCAACATGCAACGGAGGAATGCTACTCCATGATGCCCAAAGGTTCCATCCTCTTGTCATGAGGAAGTGCCACTATCAAAATACCACCACGATCCCAATACACTAGCTATTCACATGTACGATCATTAATCTAACTCAAGCGCTATTGAAAAACTTTGTCAGTATGGAATAGAGTCATTCTTCTCCCATTTTTATTTTCTGAGCTTGTATTTAAGTTATCTGCTCCTATAGTGTCTGCTTTTGGACTTTTTTTGTCCAATGTCTTCACATCAAGGATAAATTGAGCGTTACGGCTGAAAGGCTGAATACAATCAGTCTTCACACCTTCCAACAGAATCCTTCGACACCTTGCTACCTTCTTTTGCCATGCGTCAAGTGCGGAAACATCGCTAGAACCCGTTTTAGGAATATCAACATCTATGAAATCCTTCAACCCATTATCCTCCAGCACCGCCTCCATCCTGTCCTTCCATGAAATATAATTTGAGCTCCCATCAAGGTCATACTCCAATCACAATCCGTTGAAAGAAATTTCAATGAATGCTCCACTTCGACACCAAGAAAACACTGCAGTAATTTGGAATTCCACCAACACAAAACTCAACCGCTTCAATAATGGCAATCTGCTCCAATGATCAACTACTTTGATACCATGTAGAAATTATATGCACTACGCATGCATATGTCCAAGATTCTCCTAATCACACACTATTTAACTTCATGCACAATACAGAATCTATTCCACCATTGATCATCACATGCGGAAATTAAATCAATTGCAATGTACACATGAAACCATAAAAATTCACACACATTAACACAGTTGTTTAAACAGGAAAGCCTGAAGCTAAAAACCGAAACTATCTGTATATAATATATTTCATAGATATCATGTAAAAATCCTCATACAAATCTTATCACAAGCTCTCAGTACAATTCAATCGCTACACACTAATCAGGCCCGATCTTGCAAATCCATGCACTGATCTTTCCCAGCCTCTAGCCTGCCTCTACTATGTAATCCCTACTGAATAATGGCTCTGAATGAACTCGAATCCACCCTATATTGACTGCGCAATCCTCATTGGCATCTCCAATGAATGTGTGGTGCAAACAATGCAATACTATAGTCACAACTGATAGTCACACTTGCTCTTTCACCTACCTCTCCACTAGTCTCCACTGAAACTGTCCATGCACTGTAGTTAACTGATGTATTCTTTAGTTGATTAATGAGTTATTATTTAGTGAATTAATTAATAATTAATTCACACCACTCTCACTAGTGTATCAATCAGTTAGACTAGATACAACTAGCTCAATTGAGTCTAACTGAGTTAAACTAAATACAACTCCACCAACTACTTCTCCAACTCCACCAAACTTTGTCACATGAGTTCTAACTGAAGTCCTCCATGCAATAGCTCTAGTAAAACCTTATGAATAGCGTAATTCCTTATGTCAGCTCCTGTGCCACATCTGTGCACTTAACTGAAGTTCTCCAAGAGAATAATATAATGTTTAGAGTCCAAATATTATTAAGAGCTAATAATATTTGACATATCTATTTTTAGACTGGCAATCTAAAAATAGATTTTGCCCAATATGTATAAAAATAGAAGTCCATATATTTTTCCAACTTAATCAACCATCCAAGAATAGCATCCTGCAACTCATAGAATATGATCGACATGTCTAAAAATAGACATAGTCTAAAAATAGACTTTGCGACAAAAATCACCTGTGTGGGCCCCACCTAGTTTAGGTGATTACTTTCCAACTACGATCAAGGATGATGTTATAGGATGCCTACTTCACTATTTATTGTTGCAATATTCAACATCAAACACCTTGGAATGATTTTTCAAGGATTTTTTGAGATCTGGAGAAATAGATGATTTTTATGTTGGAACTTCTAGTGAGCATAATTGTGGAATTACACCTCGTTTTTCTTTCTCCAGAAGCTTTGTCATGACATTAGAGCTTATTATATTTCTTGGCTTCCCTGAAATACCCCGTAATTCGACTTCCTTTCCTTCCGAAAAAAATTTCATGAAAATTTCTTGAAAATTGAAAGTTACCATCCCCAATGATTGTAACCATTTTACTCCTAGTACAACATCATCACCTCCAATTGGAATGGAAAGCATTGGAATATTCAGTACATATTCCCCCATGGTTAGCTTGATATTATGGAATTTTCCAGAGAAATTTATAGTTCTTCCATTTGCAACCATCACTTGACATTCTGGTGCTAGGTATAGGAAACAATCAAATTCCTTAGCTACCTTAAAATGAATAAAATTATGGGTACTACCCGAATCAATAAACACTATTACCTTTTTCTTCTTGATTTGTCCTTCTATCTTGAGAATTTTAGGAGTGGTAATTCCTAACAATTCATTACATGATATGGTCGGACTCATTTCTTCTTCTTCTAGGGTTGGTTTCTGGTGTATATCCTCTTCTTTTGAAGTTTCTTGTTCATTTTATTCCTCCTCTTCACAATCTATGTAGAATAATTTCTTCTCAACACACTTATGACCTTTAGTGTATTTACTATCACAACTGTAGCAAAGCCCTTTTTCTCTTTTTTCTTCCAATTACTGTGGTTTCAACCTTGTAGGTTGTGGAAGTCTAGGAGTAGCAACACTTCCATATTTATAGATGTGAGTGGTAGGCTTCCTTGTTTCCATAATTTTACATTCAATTTTTCTTGCCAAACTGAATGCCTTCTCCAATGAATCAGGTTCCCAAAGACAAACCTCATGTTGGATGTTATCCTTTAAAGTACCTATGAAGACATCAATCCTGTGTTCCTATGGAATATTAGTTACCCTTATATTCAAATTTTGGAAGTCCTCAATGTGCTCCACCACTGAATCCTTTTTTTTGAGATTTATCAATTGGCTAAAGAAGGTGTTTCTCTTTCTATCCTCATAATGTGCTATCATTTCCTCCATAAAAATTGACCAAGTGACAATTTTTTTACAAGATAAAAGCCATCGATACCATACAAATGTATTTTTTTCTAAATGTAAAGCTGCAATGCGTACCTTTTGTGTGTTTTGCACATTATTCAAATCAAAATATTGCTCCATCTATAGTATCCATGTTACTGGATCCTTGCCATAAAACTTCCTTATATCCATCTTTGGAATATGGTGGTTCTTCCATCCAACATTAGAGTTTATGAAATCATGATTAACATTTTTTTTTTCTTATCATAAGTTTCCTCTACTATCTTTTTGCCATAAGGAAATATTTCTTGTATCAACTTTGTCAAACCTTGCATGTCTACTTTTAGATCATTCTTAATGTTTTCCATTTTTTCATCGATCTCAGCTTCCATGTCATCCATCTTAGCTTCCATGCTAGATTCTATGCCATACACGTTAGCTTCCATGCCATTCTTTAAACCATCTATCTTAGATTCAACATCTTTCTTCAAACCATCCATCTTAGCTTGCATGCCTTTCTTCAAAACTTCCACTTCATTTTTTGTTTCCCTTTACGAGAGAGAATTTTTGTGCACTTGCTCATGTAATTTTGATAGGTCATGTTGCACTTCTTCATCTTCATGAGTCATAGTAGAGCCTTCTGAAGGCTTAATGGGTGTTGAATTCTTTTCAAGGGGCATTTTAGAACCCAATACTGATATCTATTCTTTTTCTTTCTTTTGAGGAGCTTGATATTGAAACTGAATTATATCTGTGATTTCATATCTTCAATATCTGAAATTTAGTCCTGTTATAGCCCTTTAAATCTTCTTTCAAATGCCACAAGTCTGACCTAATTTGGATTCTTCAAGGAAACGTTATGCCCAGTCTCCCACAATAACCTAATTATGGAATAGTTCAGTAGAGAGAACTTGTACGTCGTGCCAAATTTTCCTCCTTTTACTGTGAACTTTATATACATGAAACTACAATCTTTTTACTTGTGGTCACTTCTTATAATATTCAAATCTGATGCTCAGAGGGAGATTTATGACGATTTTCCCACAATCACCTGTTTAAGATGAAATTAGGGAGCCTGAAAAATCCCTAACTTCCATAGATTATATATCTAAAAATATTGTGAACCAAGATCTGACTTTTTTACACAACATTCCTTAGTATTTTGGCTTTTGCCTATAAAAATTTTAGTTTCGTAACCTTCATAGAAAAAACGTTATAGAAAAAATTCCATGATGACCTATTTAGGTGAAATTCGGGAGCCTGAAAAAAACCATAACTTCCACATATCATATCTCTAAAAATATTGTGAACCAAGATCTGAAATGTTTACATGGTGTTACTCTGGATTTCGGCTTCACTCTTGTTACACTAAAAATTGTCACCTTGACATTCTGCTAACTATATGAGCTCATTAACACTCATACATGCCTCCTCTGCAAGTCTTACAACCTTTACTCCTCATGTCGAGCCCTAAAACAGGAGGAAAAACCCTAAAAATCTCTGAAACTTTGGGTACGCAGGTAACATGAAGCTTGCCTACATTCCTGGCTTGCGTACGCAGGTAATGCATAGCTTACCTATGTTCCAGAACGCATTTTTCCTTAATAATTCATGCGTACCCTCTCCAAACTCAAAACGGCGAGAAAGTAAAGTTAAAAAGTTGGTTTGAGGTCAATTCTAGAAGGTTCTAGATGAGATTTTTTGGGGTTGAGTATGCTTTGATAAGGTGCATGTATCCCACACCTTAAGGAACTAATCCCTTGATGTGAGGAGCCTATCCCTTTGAAGGAGGATTCTATCCCTTCAAAGGTGGAATCCTAACCTCCTCATTTGCTCTATAAAAGGAGGCATTGGGTAGCCTCAAATGGTTAGATTCTGGAGATTGAGCTTTTGGAGATTGAGATTTTGGAGATTGAGATTTAGAATTAGAGTTCAAGCTTTATGTGTGATTGAGTTGAAGTGCTGTTGAGATTTAGCCTTCTTTCTACTGAGCTTTTGAGAGGAAAGATCACATACCTCTATATGCTCCTAGAGGAAGGAAGAGTGCAAGACTTATCAAAGTAGAGGAGACTCCTAATTCGGACCCCAGGAAGGCCTTTAAAACATCAAGGCTAAGGTTGTAAGGTTATTCTGTTATTTTAAGATTAATACAATCAAGTTTTGTTTTTCTCAATAAATTGTCGTTCGATTGTTTATTTCAATAAGCTGTCATTTGATCGTTTATTTCATAGATTCATTGATCACTATGATAGGTATGTTTTATAATTGTTTTTTATACATGTGCTATTTGATATTTTCTTGTTTGTGATTGCAGATCGACAAAAGACGACACTATCTTGCGACAAAAGAACTCTTGTTGCGACGGAAGGATTATGACTGCAAATAAGCATTTGGATCTAAGGTAGGATCGACACCTTTATAACATTTATTTGTAAAACGAATATATTTAGAGAAAGATAAACTTAGTTGTTCTTTTTTTGCTAGATTGTCTTCTGACACTAGGGAGTTCGGTCTTGTCCGCAAGAACGATTTATCCGGCCAACAAATTGGCGACTCCACTGGGGAAAGAACTTCTTGTTTTTGGTTCTCTTTTATTTTGATTTGAGGAAACGTTTTTCCTGGTTTTTGATTGATGGATATCTGCCTGGGTAGCTTATGTTTTCTCTGTTTTTGAAAATTTTAAATCTTTTAAGTTTTTCTTGAAATTTTCTAGGGACTGCACTTTTTTCTTTTGCAGAGTGCGGGCAGTTTCGCACTTTCGTTAAGTAAACAGTGCGGGACTGCACCTGTTACTTCTGGGAGCCTGCGAACCCTATTAAAATTTTGGAAAAACTCAAGATTTATTTTTTCCAGTTTAGTTTAGATTTAATTTAGGATTCTTAGCATCTACCCAGATTTGTATTTTTCTGTCAAAAATCTCTTGTTTCTGAATTTCTTTCAGCAATTTTTCATCTCATCAATCTCCATTAAGTTAATTGGGTGTTTTGAGTCTCTTTTTTGAGAAATTCTTAATTTGATTTCCTTTGGTCATTACTTGGAGGTTTGTCTCAGTCTTTTCACAATTTTGCATCTTTTTTCTTTGGGGGGGGCTAAATTGTGTATGAGTGTTAATCGCCTTTGAGTGTTTTTTGATCTTTGGAACTCTCACCCGATTTTCCTGACTTGCACTTGATTGGTTCTTAGATTACATTAGAATCATATTGTGTTTGAGAATTCTCTTGCATAGATCACATTTGCATAATTAGAATTCTCATTTTCAGAATATTAATGAAAAATCTGCATAGATTACATTTGCATACTTTTCAAGTGAATTGTGCATAGATTACAACTGTATAGTTTACATTCTGAAAAATCAATCATAGATTTAGATCAGTTTTCTTTGATTTGAATTTAGATGTTTTTATGCTTGTTTTAAAAACACAAAAATAAAAATTGTTTTGGAATTGATTTGCATTAGTTTTTCTCGATGAAATTAGTGCATTAGAGAATTTGTTATATTTTCTCTTAGTGATCAATTTTTTCCATTGTTGGAAGTGAATGGAAACTATTTCCTTACTTTAGTTAGGATTCATCGAATTTAAAATATATGTTATCCTATTCGATTGCATTCAGTTTTTGGGTTGGGTCATAACACCATTGGTTTCATATCCATTTACCCTTTTGAGTAATAATAGCCAAATAACACAACACTTAATTAAAATTCATCTAGTAATTTTTACATTTTTAGGGCTCTTTCCACCAATATAGCTCAGGATTAGTGCTTTAGAATAGGTTTCCAAAGCAACTAAAACAAACAAGTAGATAAATCTTGCGGTAGGAAATAATTCCAATTTTAATTGGTATAATCTGGGAAGCTTCTCTTAAAGAAGTCAATCATGAGATCATATCCAAACATTTGAGACAATCAATTCTGTTTCATTGGGAAAGATAGAAGATTCTGTGTGCATTACAAACGACAAAGCTCGGATTAACCATTGTCGAGGAGCCTGGTGTCACTTGTCGGTAAACCTCGAATTGACCATGTCGAGGAGCCTTCAAGGGGATTGAGCTTTGTTACTCTACCCTTGCGCGTGGAATCGGATCGTAGATTGTTCCCCTAGTTGTATTTGTTATTTTTGGTAGCCTTAGTGTCCATTAACTTAAGATTATTTCCTAAGGTGACGGTGAAGGAAACATCTCACTGTACCTGGAGCAGGCGTCAACTAGACTCACTTGGACTCTCTGGGGGGTTCTCTTCATACGAGATGTTTTTGTGAGGAAACTTTTACCAGTCTGTTTCATTAAGCAGGTTGTCGGGGTAACTGTTCCAACTGCCCTTTCTGTATTAAATTCTACGATGTTGGATTTCATCACCAACTAGTGTTTTTAGTACGGGAAGTTACTGTTTGTGTGTGGTTTGAATCCTAGATTTGATAGCGCATGTCAATTTGTTTATTTTTACTTTTAGAGACCATAGGTGTGAATTGTGAATTTTAATTGTTACGTGTGAATTGTGAATTGTTAATTTTAGTTTTAAATTGTTAATAAAATTCACTGAAGTTGAATATAATGGCAACTGTTCCGGAATTTACCAACCAAGGAACCCCTCTTAACGAGAATACTATTAATTTTCCTTGCTTTGGAAATGTTGGTCCTCCTTATATGGCTACTTTTTCATTACCTGGATTTACAATAGGTTTACCGATATGGTTATTTTCAACTTCATTGGCCCTGAATACCCCAATTGTTCCACCTCAACCGGATGCTTCACTTCAACAGAGTTCACCATCTCAACATCACCAACCTTTTGTTGACCCTTTACCTTCTTCGCCTAATATTTCTTCCTCCGTTTCTTCCTCTTCGCTTGGTAAAAGCCTTGACGCTAGTAACCAGGTGAAGAAGAAGAAGAAGAAAGGGAAGAAGAAGAAGAAGAAGAAGCAAGATAAGAAAAAAGTCAACCAACCAACCATGGCTGTAAGTGTTAGTTGTGTTGAGGAAACCTCCAACATGCATTGTAAACCCAAATACCCTTGTAGGATTTGTAAGGGTGACCACTTCCTTATCAATTGCCCCAATATTCCAAAGGTTTTGGAAGTATGGTCAGAAAAATCTCATCAACTTTTCGTTGATCCATCAACCAGTGATAGTCAGGTTCCTGGGAAAAAGGGTAAAGTTAGGTTTCCTTGTAAGTTATGCAAAGGGAGTCATCAAACTCACATTTTCCCTCACGTGGATGAAGCCTCAAAATTATTGGAAAACCTTACTGTTCAATAGCAAGAATTTCCAACTGGTTACCGTAAACTTTCTCCCAACCTACCGTCAACTGACGAAGTGATTGATCTAATTTCAAGTACAGTCGATCTCACTCTTCCATTGGAAAGTGAAACTCATATCACTTAGGTTTATGATCTATTATTTGATCAAGTGGTCGATTCGATTTCACATTCAGTCGATCCCATTCTCCCTGTAGAGAGTGAACTTCATACCGCTCAGGTTCTTCTTATTACATCAGATTCTTCTACGCTTGGGGGAATTTCACCTGTTTCTACAGAACCCCCTCCAAGTACTGAGGTATTTTCCTTTGATTGGAATAGACTGAAAGAACCTCGTCTTCCTTCCTCCATCCCTTTCCAAATCATTGTGAAGTTAGGTGGTAGGGACATACACCACACACAGGTAGATGAAGGTGCTTCTATTAGTATTTTATCCTCAACTGCTTGGAAAGCTTTGGGTTCCCCTCAGCTTGTGCCTATTATGCAGAATCTGAAAGATTTTAACAGAACCGTTAGTGAACCTTTAGGGATCCTTCCTAAGTTTTCTATTACTTTGGAAGGTAAAACTGTCTGTATTTATCTTATGGTAGTTCGAGGTCCCTTGGATTTCAATTTACTCCTTGGGTGAGACTATGTCTATGCAATGAAAGTTTTCGTATTGACAGTCTTTCGCGTGATGTATTTCCCTCAAAATGGAAATATTATGACTGTAGACTAGCTTTCGTTCCCTAGTCTTGATTCGACTACCAATAATCTGACATCCCTGAATGTTCCTCATACACAAGTGGTATCTACCCCGCCACGGGTTAATTATGTGGCAACTAGTCTCATGTTTTCAATTACCGATGTAAGCGAGCCTCTCACTGTTTGCTCGCCTTCATTTGACTTAGATCCGGTAATTGGCATGGAAAATTCTATGGGATTATTTGAACGTGATGTTCTTATCCCTTTTCAATCCCTTGACATGTGTTCCTTCCAGAGAACTATTCTTCCTTCTGATGAAGACCTCTTGGAAGCCATGATCAAGGTGTGTCCATTGACATGTGTTTCTTCTAGTTGGAAGCCATGATCAAGTTTGCGAGGATAGTTCCTTTTATTGTGTCAACCTCGTTAAAAAATGAATCAGTGGTCCGAGGATAATTCCTTTTACTATGTCAACCTCGTTAAAAAATGAATCAGTGAGTATGAGCATAGTTCCTTTTCTTGTGTCAAGCTCGTTTAAAAAATGAAACAAGCTTCCATGAGGACAATTCTTTTCCTGTGTCAACGTCATTAAAAAATGAATCAGTAGATAGATTGTTGAGAGTAGATTAATAGATTATAAATAAGTAGTTTCTGAGGAAAGTTCTTTTCCTGTGTCAACCTCATTAAAAAATGAATCAGTTAGTCAAGAGCATAGTTCCTTTTCTTGTGTCAAGCTTGTTAAAAAATGAAACAAGCTTCTATGAGGATAGTTCTTTTCCTGTGTCAACCTCATTAAAAAATGAATCAGTAGGTAGATTGTAGAGAGTAGATTGATAGATTAGAAATAAGTAGTTTCTGAGGATGGTTGCTGTTACTGAGTCAACCTCGTAAAAAAATGAATTAGGTATGAGGAAAGTTCCTTTTACTGTGTCAACCTCCTTAAAAATGAATCAGTGTATCAAGAGGAAAGTTCCTTTTACTGTGTCAACCTCGTTAAAAAATGAAACACGTTGCCATGAGCATAGTTCTTTTCCTGTGTCAAGCTCGTTAATAAATGAAACAAATCCTCCCCTAATTGAATCGAGTCTTTGACTAGATCTTGTAAATGTTAAGTCATATATTTAGGTTAGTTTTTGCATAATTTTCTTACAATTTTAGGTTGGGTCTTTCATATGATCTTGTAAATTAACCTTCATTCCATCCAGCTATTAATTACCAGCAGTGTACTTAGTTGAATGAAATGAAGCTGGGGGGGCATGTGCTCTAGCAGTTACACTTAGGGGGCATCAAGCACAGTTTTCTCTCTGTTTCAAGCTTGTGTAAAAATGAAACCACTCTAAAGCATAGTTTTTCTCTGTTTCAAGCTTTTGTAAAAATGAAACTTATCTTGAGTCAATTTCAGTTATTTTCAAGACTCATTAAACTCATGAAAATATTGAGATTATTTTCTATATTTCATTCTTGTAAAACACATGAAAATGCCGAGTTCTTTCTGTCTTTTCCTGCTCGTAAATTAAATTGAAAGTCAGCCACAAGAGTACATTTTTATCCCTTTTTCGAACTCGTTAAAACTTACAAAAAAGAGAAAACCATGAGTACATTTTTATCCCTTTTTCGAACTCGTTAAAACTTACGAAAAAGAAAAACCCTAGAGTCCTCTTTTAAGCCCTTTTCAGACTTCTAAAAATGAAAATATTGCTGAGTACTTGACTACTCAAATTCGTTAAAGTAAATGAACGGTCATCCCTTCAGTATAAGTTTACCCCTTTTACGGATTGAAATGGACTATTTACGAAAAAGGTATACGTTGACTAATTACGGTCAATAGAGTTCTCTCCCGCATTATTTTATCCTTTTTCGGGCTCGAGAGACTAAATTTACGAAAAAGTACACCCATGGAGTTTTCTTAAGTTTTTCTTTTGACTCCCTAAAATTGAAAAACACCGAGTTTCTCCTATACTGGACTCGTTAAAATTTAACAGTAAAGGACCTGTTTAATTTTCAACAGGAACGAACCACTCCTTCTTAGGGTTTGAATCTTAAACTAAGTTGGACTCATCCGAAGGATGAGCTTATAAACAAGCAAATGTTATCCTCCTCAAGCTTGTCAAAAATAAAGAGGTACTTTCCAGAAATGGTGGGGGAAAAGAGAGAAAAACGAACCTGTTTGTTACATTTTGATTATTCGGAAAATCGTTAACCACTCTTGAACACGACACTTTTTGTCCACCTAGGTTGGGAAATCCTTTGCCTAACAGTTAATCAAACCACATTGAAAGTCTTCAACCAGTTTCTAGGTATTAACTTTGGGTATATTGTCACCAAACCATCTGCAGTGTCGTTATGTGTTCAAGAGGACAGTTCAAACAAACCATTCATCTACAAAATATGTGTCTTCCATTTTGACCATCCCTGAGTCAGTCCTTGCCAATATATTTCTTCAAAACTTGATCTATGATTTCATGTTGTGGGCTTGCCTACGACAGATCACTTTCTATCGACGACAACTCATTATCTAGGAAGTTGCTCTAGAAATCGTCAGTACCTTGAAATCTGCATGCCTCAATGGCAGGTTTCTCACCTTCGACGACAGGTTGCATCATTGACCTTCGATCAAATGATTCTATGACATGTTCGACTTCAGTTCATTCATTCACATTTCATGGATTGTACTGAGTACTTTGATAGCCATTGACATTACTGGTGGTTACTCTCACACTTGTTAACAACTTACATCATTGACTGGTAATCAAGTGGTTTCTACCATGTTCGACTTCGACACATTTAATCGCATGGATATAATCGTACTAGTTCGGGAAGCAGAAATCAAGACCCTAGATCTAGTTTCCACTATCCAAACTATGAGGAGTTTTATTATTATACAGTGGACTATTCATAAACAGATGGTTGCGTCCATGTTGTGTCTACATATGTCTATACTGTTGATGTAATATTAAAATCATTTCTGTATCAGAACAAGTTTAGTTAGTTTTTGATCTGAGTATGGGAATTCTTACCTCAGCAATGATATGATTACATATATATATTTTTCATTGAATTTTTTTACAGGTTCCGTCTGGGGTGTCCACAGGATCATCCTTGAAATGATAAAGTACTTCACTTTTCATATATGACAAACTTCATCTTCATCTATTCTAGACTTCGCACTTTAGGGGGAAATCTGTTACACTAAAAATTGCCACCTTAACATTCTGCTGACTGTATGAGCTCATTAACACTCATACATTCCTCCTCTGCAAGTCTTACAACCTTTACTCCTCATGTCAAGCCCTAAAACAGGAGGAAAAACCCTAAAAATCTCTGAAACTTTGGGTACGTAGGTAACATGAAGCCTGCCTGCATTCCTGGCTTGGGTACACAGGTAATGCATGGCTTACCTGCATTCCAGAATGAAGTTTTCCTTAATAATGCCTGCGTACTCCCTCCAAACTCAAAAAGGCGAGAAAGTAAAGTTAAAAAGTTGGTTTGAGGTCAATTCTAGAAGGTTCTGGATGAGATTTTTTGGGGATGAGTACGCTTTGATAAGGTGCATGTATCCCACACCTTAAGGAACAAATCCCTTGATGTGAGGAGCCTATCCCTTTGAAGGAGGATTCTATCCCTTCAAATATGGAATCCTAACCTCCTCATCTGCTCTATAAAAGGAGGCATTGGGTAGCCTCAAATGGTTAGATTTTGGAGATTGAGCTTTTGGAGATTGAGATTTTGGAGATTGAGAATTAGAGTTCAAGCCTTATGTGTGATTTAGTTGAAGTTCTATTGAGATTTAGCCTTCTTTCTGCTGAGCTTTTGAGAGGAAAGATCACATACATCTATATGCTCCTAGAGGAAGGAAGAGTGCAAGACTTATCAAAGTAGAGGAGACTCCTGCTTCGGACGCCAGGAAGGCCTTTCGAACATCAAGGCTAAGGTTGTAAGGTTCTTCTATTATTTTAAGATTAATACAATCAAGTTTTGTTTTTCTCAATAAATTGTCGTTCGATTGTTTATTTCAATAAGCTGTCGTTTGATCATTTATTTCATAGATTCCTTGATCACTATGATAGGTATGTTTTATGATTATTTGTTATACAGGTGCTATTTGATATTTTCTTGTTTGTGATTGCAGATCGACAAAAGACGACACTTTCTTGCGACGAAGGATCATTGTTGCAACGAAAGAACTCTTGTTGCGACGGAAGGGTTTTGATACGACAGAAGCTTTACGACTGCAAATAAGCATTTGGATCTAAGGTAGGATCGACACCTTCATAACATTTATTTGTAAAACGAATATATTTAGAGAAAGACAAAATTAGTTGTTCGTTTGTTGCTAGATTGTCTTCTGACACTAGGGAGATCGGTCTTGTCTGCAAGAACGATTTATCTGGCCAAAAAATCTATAAAAATTGCAGCTTCTAAGCCTTCGTAGAAAACAAGTTATAGCGAAAATTCCACAATGACATGTTTGGAGCAGCGGAATCCTAGAATCCAAAGCTCTGATACCAAATGTTATGAAACCAACTCCAAAAATAGAAGAAAAGAGAGACCAATGGTTTATAATTCAACCACTTCGAGGGGGAAACCTGCTTTATATTACATAAATGAATAATTCTTGGATGATACAAATGACAAAAATTCCTTCTATATATAGGAGTCAATGGGGTCACAATAGAATTGTAGCTGACCTAACAATAATAATGTAAGGGCATAATAATAACAATATTGGGGTTACAGGGGTACAACAATAACAATAAGGGGGTTACACTAACAAAAATAAGGGACTATACTAGTAATATAGGGACCTAACAATACTGAAGATTTGGAAATCATCCCGACATTCGCAACTTCTCAAGTTGTTCTCAAAATTGAATAGATACCCCATCTTGATGTAGTTTATAGTCCCAAACATAGGGTTTTCATGAGTAGACAAAGAAAAAGGAAAAGGGTAGGAAAATCCTAGGCCTTAGTCCCTAGTAATATATCTCTTGATATTGTTTGGAAATATCCCAAAACATATCCCTCTGAAGATCTCACCAGGCTATCGCATTTTACAAGGGCATATGATAGAACCACAATTGATAAAGCCTAAGAGGTGCAACAATTGATTAAAGTGAAAGAGGACATAATCCTACAGTTTGAGAAGAGACTAGAGAGTGAGAAACAGAGCATTGAACAATAATGGTAGTCCCAACTAGTAGAGCTACAAAAGAGCTTCGACGACTTGAAGCTTCAATATGAAGTTGATATGAGAAATAAAGACAATATGAAATAGGAACTACAACACATGATTGATCAACTAAAAGAAAATACAAAAATTGAATAATTTAGGAAAGAAACAGGATAACTCAATACTCTCCTTCCTCAGTAACAAGGAATATTTTGATAAAAGTTGGCAACAATTAATGATATGTGTCAATCAAGTGATTCACTGATGAATCAATTTTCTGATATGAGTACATACTTTGAAGATATTGAGGATAAAATTTATGATTATATTACTTGGCACGAAAATGAAAAGGGAAAATTAGCTAATATCCTAAGAATATAAGAGTCGTAGAAGGAAATCCTTTTCAAAGATTGGGATATGAAGCTTAAAGAAGTAGAGATGGCCATCTTTAGTGTAAGGAACATTGCAAATGACCTCATTGAATCTATTAGTAAAAACATTTCAAATTCCACTTTGATTCAAGAATGCCGAGAAGGAGCCTTACCTGATATCAAAATGTTAATGAAGTATTCGTAGGATTGGTCCAAAAAGAAGGTTGATAACATAAAATTTTTTATCAAAGTTAAATCTGGAAATTCATTGGAAATACTTAATAAAACCTCATAATCAATGCCTCATATTGAGATGTCTTGCCAATTCTACTGCACAATTATTTCAATGCTCTTGGATGTTGTTTTAATGGGACAGATGCACATTAGCCAACCCATATTCCTGAATTAAATCCAATGTTGGATATATGTGAACTATGAAAAAAAATGGAAGAACACTCAACTTGTGTGCTTCAGCTATTTCTCTATAATGTGTGCTATCATAGGATGATGGTGAAGTGTTCCCATCAAAATATTTCTCTAATGATTTCAACCATGTATTGGAAGCTTCTGAAACCTTCGAGCACTGTCCTTTAGTGTATCCCAAGCCTTTGAATTGAGGTCTTTGCACAACCTCCAATGAATGAATCATGCCTTGGCCATTAATGCCAAGTCCTCCTCCTTTGTATCCCATCTTGGTGAGGAGTCTCATGCCAGTCCCTGTAATGGGTATCTCCACAATTCCCATAGAAATGATAGCATGTGAAGACGAAACTAAAGAGAAATCAACATTGTTTACCTTAGATGTCGATTCAAAAATAGGCGATGATGGCTTATTCAAACCTTTGTTACACTTCAACTCCTCCAAGGCCTCTTCTACAGCTTGTAGCTGAAGCTGCAGTCTCTGCTTATCCAATTTCTCCTCTTATAGAAGCCTCCTTAATTCAACATCCTTTGCTTGAAGGCTCTAGTAGTTGCACTTCAATTCTTCCAAGGCTACCTCTGCAGCTTGCAACAGAAGTTTCACTCATTTCTTATCCTCTTTCTCCTCTCGTAGAAGCACTTTCAATTCAGAGTTATCTACTTGAAGGCTATGGCTGATCTCCTTATTCAAATGATGAGAATACGGTGAGGGCGATGAATATTCACTGGAAGATGTGGATGAAGCATCACTTTCTAATTCTTCTTTCTCTCATCTTTCCCGAGCTTCATACATCATGTCCACCATTTTTGAAATCCTGAGAATGGCCTCGTACATATCTTTTCCATCCTCCATTGTTTCATGTTCAATCATTGTTCATGCTCGCAATTTGCATCAGTAAGAAGACTGCTCTGATACCACTTTATCTAGGTCCATCAACTACCAGATTTACCCATGATATTTTACTTTTATGATGTTGTTTGTATTTCATTTTAAAATAGCATAAATGAACATATATGCATGATGTAAAGAAGAGGAAACGAAAAAACCATCTGCAACATAAGAAAATGAGATGTTGATAATGGATTTCACCTATTGTGGGCTATGTCTTTGTGCCTAATGTCAAAATGGGGTAGGTAGCTTCATATAGTGCTAGAAATGGAAAGATGTACATGGATGAAGAAAAAACAAGATCACGCAACATGCATCAAGTAAGGATCTAGAAATCATAATACATCCCACTAAAAAAGAGGCACATGATCAAACTGCATATACCTCAACCCTTGAATTTTGATGAAGAAACGGATTCTCGGCTATTGAATCTAGTTGCACCATCGAATTCATGGCATCAAGGGGCATAGAATCGACTGTCCACACTTGAGAATTGGACGTCGTCACTCCAATATGGAAAATAGATGGAAAATGGGAAGCTCTGATGCTAAAACTGACATCTCCATTAGATTCTTATCGCTGAGAGCCGTAAAATTGACATACATTTTGTCAAATTATGACTCTTGCAACTTCTACACCTTAGGGAATATTTTGATGCCCTCAATATTCCCTGGGGAATGCTTCCACTGTCTCCATGGATCATGGTTCTGCCTTCCTGCAAATAAAATATGATTATTTTCGAATTTTGCACTCTCCTCTTCCTGGGCGCATCTATGGTGGGGTTTTTTTTATACTGGTGGGTGGGAGGAGCTATCAAAGCTCCACCTATGGTATGTTGGTGGTAGAGGAAATTATTGTGCAGGTGATTCGAGTTCCAATCCTTCCTACCCCAAAATAGTATTAACCACATATATTTTTGATTGTGGCATTTGGAAAAACGTTGAATTTTGTTTTGGATTTTGTAATATTTGGGTTGACACGTTGTATTTTTTGGTTGGTTTGGTTTTGGTTGGGCCACCCATGGATCGGTCCGGCCTACGTGGCCAGGCAGGTTTGATTCCCGCCAACCCATTTGAATGGTGCCATATATATGTTACAGTGTTTACCGTGGGACACATAGTGGGGTTCCCGGTCAACTGGACCCCAACCCATCCAAATATCAATATATGGTTACGGGGTTTCGGCGTGGGTGGTGACCCATTGACCCAAACTTAATATTTTAATTAACATGGATGACAGAAGTGGCGGGGGTCATGGTTCGCCATTCCATTTCTTTATATTTTTTTTCGTTTTTTTTAAAAACAAAATGGTCATTTCTAAATTTTTCCAAAATAAGGGTTATTGGGAAATTTAACAAGGCCACAATTTCACCCATTTTTAGGAGCTAAGTTCCCTCCTTGTTCATGGTGAATTTGTGGGACACTTAAACCTGGCTCACTGCCCAATTTTGACCAAAAATTTGACTTGCTCTAACTTCTCCATATGGGCTTAGATTGGAGATCCATTCACACCATTGGAATCAGTGCGATGAGCACTTCAATCTAAACCTAGTTCGAAAGAAATATGACCACTTTGAATTTTAACCATTTTTGAGCCCTCTTGATCTTCTGAGGGTTTATGGAGCCACCTAGATCACTATCAAGAAAACAGGATCATAGGAGTTAAAAGATCCACTTCATAAAGAAATAAATCATACTCCTAACACTACTAGGAAAACCTCGCTCACTATTCGGGCTTCCGACAGAGCAGTCAATACTAATGATTTGGAAATCATCTCGACATTCCAAATTCTCAAATTTTTCTTAAAATTGAAGAGATACCCCCTCTCGATGTATTTTATAGTCCCAAAATAGGGTTGTCATGAGAAGATAAAGAAAAAGGAAAAGGGTAGATGGTAGGTCCCTATATTATTAGTGTAGTCCCTTATTTTTGTTAGTGTAGTCCCCTTATTGTTATTGTTGTACCCCTGTAGTCCCCATATTATACTTATTATGCCCTTAAAACCCCACTATTGTTATTGTTGTGCCCTTACATTATTATTGTTAGGTTGGCTAGGATTATATTATGACCCCATGGACTCCTATATATAGAAAGGAGGTTTTTCCATTTGTATCATCCAAGAATTGTTCATTTATGTAATGTAAAGGAGGTTTCCCCCTTAAAGAGGCTTATTTATAAGTCTTTGATCTATATTTTATTCTATTACGTGAGTTGGTTTCATAGCATTTGGTATCAGAGCTTTTGATTCTAGGGTTTTGCTGCTTCAAAGAGGCCATTGTGGAATTTTCGCTATAACGTTTTTGCGAAAAAGGTTCAAAGATCAAAACAAAACCCATTTGTTCTGAAATGTGGATGAAATCCATGAAAAAATTACAGATATTTGTTCGCAATATTTTTGAAGATATGATCTGTGGAAGTTAGGGTTTTTGCAGGCTCCCAAATTTCATCTCAAAGAGGTGACCTTGTGAAAAGCATTATAGCTATGCCTCAGAGCATCGGATTGGAATTGCGTAAAATGTGGATGCAATCACACAGAATGCAGTCTCATATGTATCTATTTCAGAGACAAAGGAGGAAACAATGACATGTGGCACACCGTACAAGTTCGCTCTATTGAACTAGTCCATAATTAGGTCATTATGGGAGATTGGGCATAACTTTATCTTGAAAAATCCAAATCAGGTCATAATTCTAGTATTGGACAGAAGATTCAGAGGGCTACTACAAGACTGAAGATAAAATATTGGGGATCCAAAATTACAGAGATACATCAGTTTCAATATCGAGCTCCTCAAAAGCAAGAAAAAGGTGTGTATTTTTTTTATAAATTGCATAACTTTGAAAAATCAGCTTGAAGTTATTCCAAGGGAATATTGAAGCATATATATCATTATTGGGTTCTAAAATTCCCCCTAAAAATAATTCAACACCCATTAAGATCTAAGAAGGCTCTAATATGACTCATCAAGAGGAAGAAGTGCAACATGATATATCAAAATTACAAGACCAAGTGCAACAAATTTCGCTCTCGCAAGGAGTAACAAAATATGAAATAGAATCTAAGATGGATGGTTTGAATAAAGGTGTGGAAGCTAAGATGGATGGTTTGAATAAAGGCATGGAAGCTAATATGGATGGTTTAAAGAATTTAATGGAAGCTAATATGGACGAAATGGAAGCTAAGATGAATGGCATAGAAGCTAAGATAGATGGTTTGAAGAATGGCATGGAAGCTAAGATTGATGGTATAGAAGAACAAATAAAAGCAGACATGGAAGGTTTGAAGAAAGGTTTGAGAAATTTGCCACAATAAATTATTCCTAATGGTGAAAAGGTATTAGAGGAAACTCATGTCGAGAACAAAATAAATGTTAATCATGATTTTATAAACTCTAACATTGGATTGAAGACCCATCATATTCCAAAGATCGATATGGGGAATTTTGATGGAAAGGATCCCGTAACATGGATACTGCATATGGAGCAATATTTTGATCTCCATACTGTGAAAAACACATAAAAGGTATGTATTGCAACTTTATATTTAGAAAAAAATACATTTTTATGGTATCAATGGATTTTCTCTCATAAACAAATTATCACTTGGTCAATTTTTACGGAGTAAATGACAACACATTATGAGGATACAAAGAGAAACACCTTCTTTAGCCAATTGATACATATCAAAAAAAGGGTTCAATGGTGGATCACATTGAGGACTTCCAAAAATTGAATATAAGGGTAACTAATATTCCATAGGAACACAGGATGGATGTATTCATAGGGACTTTAAAGGAGAAAATCTAACATGAGCTTTCACCTTTGGGAACCTGATTCATTGGAGAAGGCATTCAAGTTGGAAATAAAAAATGAGAGTAAAATTATGGTGACAAGGAAGCCTACCACTCACATCTACAAAGATGGAAGTGTTGCTACTCCTAGAATTCCACAACCTACAAGGTTGACACCACAAAAATTGGAAGAAAATAGAGAAAAAAGGCTTTGGTACAATTGTGATAGAAAATAAACTAAAGGTCATAAGTGTGCTAAGAATAAATTATTTTACATAGACTATGAAGAGGAGGAAGAAAATGAACAAGGAACTTCAAAACAAGAGGATATAGACCAGGAACCAACCATAGGGAAAAAAGAAATGAATTCGACCATATCCTGTAATGCATTGGCAGTGTTATTACCTAAATCTACATCAGGCTAAAGGAAGGTAGAGTTTAGGGTAACATCAAACCACGTTTAATCTGGTAGCTAGCCCTTCCAGATCAGGAGAGGGCTCTCTCCGAGTCAATCTCAACAAAGATAATCAATAAAGCTTGAGATGACTTGAAATAAAGGCTAATTTTAGGCTAGGTATATAAGTAAAAGAGTTTGATTTTGATTTTGGGGGTTTTATTGGAATCAAAGGGAAAGGCAGTGTTGGGTCCGGGGATGAGGCCTAGTTTTTTGCAGAGTTCTGAATGGGGCAAGGAAGGAAATTTTTTTGATGCTTTGGGTTGAGTGAATGGATAGTTCAGACCGGTGAGGATCTGAAGAGGGCAAGAGAATTTCAATAATCCTCTTCAAATAGATGAAAACATGGAAAATTAAACAAAACTCAAGGCAGAGCAAAGCAATCTAATGAATTCCACCTTTATAACTTGTTTGTTTAATTTGAGAAGAAAGGAGAAGGAAAATGATACACATGAAACATCTGTTATCACTCAGATTTTCCTTGAAGTTGTTGGGAAGAGGAAAGGGGTCCGAGGTAACCACAAACCAACTTTTAGGTACAGAATCTAGCCAATCTGTACCCAGAGAGGGCTCTCTCTGTATAATTTAGCTTTGTTTTAGAAGATATCAGGCTAGTTATAAAGTCCAAGGGTTTTGAATGAGTTTGGGTGGTGGAATTCAATAGATGAGGGCAAGATTGAGTAGTTTATTCCATTGGGCTAATGGAGTAAAAAAGGATAACTTAACTGGATTAACTCTCTTAGCAAAAGATGGTTTCACAGGGCAAGATAATCAAACAGAGAACAATTATAAATGTTAATGTGAATGGAACGGAATCTAAGTGGATGAAAGGAAATTAATAATTTTTCAACACATTTATAAGAGGGAAAATTGAGTGATTATTAACAAAGAAAAATTAAGTATTCTTTATTAAATAATCAAAATGCTTAAACCAGAAAAACAGGAGCAATTAATAATTCACTGTTTAAACCAATTTAGAAGAAAACATTTAGAACAATAATGATTAAAATCAGATTACACTTAAGCACTTTCTGATTTATTCCTTTTCATTAATCATTCATAAATGAAACACAGATGATATAATAAACAAATATAAAGACTTTAACACATAAGAGATAGATGACTTATTGATCCGTACTCTGACACATGAATCATGTAAAAAGTCTTTCGCATCAATTCCTCATCTGGCTAACCATAAAGTTTCTCCAACAGCACTTTATTCCAAATAGCCAATGTTACAGCAAAGTCTAAAAAATCCACCCTGAATACTCTGATTGAGGGAGTATTTATACAAAAAGTTATAAAAAATATCTCCTAACAACTTGAGATATAATCTAGGATGACTCATAATTATTTTACAACAAAATAGAGACAGATGGTCTCGTAGATAAGAAAAATGGTAACTAATGTTGTGTTGTTTCCTTCTCTTGAGAATGTGCTGGAGGCAGGCCCTATGATTTGGCTAGCTACTGTCCTCTTCAGTAATTCTGTGTTGGATGCTTCGTTTAACTAATACTCTTTGACTGCTCTGATAAACTTTGACCTTTATTAATCCTTTTATCCTTCTTACCCTTGACTTATTGTAGTATATAATAAAAAAATCATGTAAGGATAGTTTTTAGAAAAGTTCTAACATGTCTTCCCACCATTTATCTTCCGGTATCCTGTTCCTTTGCAGCTTTCTGAGAGTTTCATCAGTATTTGTATACCTAAAGAAAGTAGGCTGAATAGGGAACAAATGCTTTACTTCATGCTCAAGATAAAACAAATTTTCCAATCTATCATGAAGACTTTTTCCTATAGGCAATGTTGCTGTTGATGAACTAGTTGAGGTACTGGCCTGTTTGTCAGCGTGCTTGTCCAATTTTTCAACATAAATTGTAAGGTCCATCAATTTATCTTCTGAGACTAAAGGACTGGGAAATCCTTTATTCAACAAAATATCAAATCTTTTTATGAAGGCAGTGATTTCTTCTTGCATATCAGAACATCTTCGTTCTAGATTCTGTATCAGAGTTCTTTTGGTAAAAACTCTTTTTATTTCCAAAATGGTTTATGTCCTATCTTGAATGCCAAGTTCTTCAAGTTGCTGCATGTTCTGAGTATTTAGAAAATGGATAAGTTCATTGGCTTCTTCAGGCCCGTTTCCCAATTCTTCTCTTGCTCTTAGGACTTCTTCCATAGCTAATTTGACTAAGTCATTCTGTTCATGAATTATTTGAATTGAGGGCCATATATCTCTTATTGACTGGATGATGTTGTCCCAAATAATTTCATTTAAAGGCTTCTCCAATGTGAGATCCTTTTCCAACTTGCTGACCAACTTTTCTAATTTGTTGACCTCTCTTGTTTTATCTACAACATTCATCTTCGAGAGATCATATTTTTGTTCCAAAGTGGTGAGTTGTACCTTTGTTTTCTGTAGCTCTGTCACTTGGAATTTCATTTCTTCCATTGAATTTATTAACTCTTCTGTACTTAAATTGGAAGTATGTACCTGTGACAATTCTGTTGGCTGACCTGTTGTTGTAGTACCTGCAATCATTTCAGTTGTAGAGGCTAGGGTATTTGACTGCTTATCTTTCAATGCCTTTTCAAGCTCTTTTTCAGTTTCATTAAGTTTCTCATTCAGTTTCAAGAGCAAGTCCATAAATTCTTCTTCAAAATTTTTCTTTATAATTTCTGCAGTCTGTGGATGTCTTGAGGCTGGTAACTTCAATTGTTTTCTCAAGGCTGCAATATCATCATTTTTTTTCTTGATCAAAGTTTCTATACTTTTGACATCCTTGGGATTATGACCCAATCCAATAATGATTTCTTCCAAAGTCTTAATCCTGTTGTCTTTAGCTTGAGAAGATATTTTTCAAGACTTAGCTGAGCATTAGTATTCTCGAAAGAATCTTGCAATTTCTGGGTCATCATTAATTTATCTGTCAGAGTAGAATAAATCATTTCACCTGTCTGTTTATGTAGCTCAATTTGATCCAAAGGATGAATATCCTTTGCTAAGACTTCAAAATTAGTCCTAATATAATATGCAACGGTTTGAGATTGCTGCACTTTGGGTTTGAAGTGACTCATTATCATTTTACCTTGTTGAATGTCATAGGCTGACATCAATCTTGTTGATTCTTAGGAGCCATCTTCAAACATTGATTGTACACTTGAAGTCTGAGTGGATCATTTCTAGCCTTTATATTTATGAATGTTCTTTTAATGTCCCAGGCCTCTTTCACAGGTGGTTTGAAAGATGACACTTCTGCACTTTGCTGCCTTTGCAGCTCTTTTCTCTGTAAAGTAGTGGATGTCCCACTGATTGAACCTGTTTGCTGACTACCCAATTCTTCTTGTGTTTGACTATTAGGGATTTCATGAAAATATTCCACTTCTGGAAGAGGATTCAATTTTTGTATTTTAATATGAGGCTGTCCAGAAGATCCACTAACAGGAGTAGCTTTTTCAGCATCTCTCTTTTTACCCTTTTCCACATTAAGAGGAGTTTGTAAAATTGAAAATTCTGCTACATTGGTCTGAGTAAGAGAAACCTATACTTGACCCTGTTCTTTAGAAGTCTGAGGCTGTTCTGTCATTGTAAATTTTTCTGTAATTTGGATATCAACCTCTTTCTCTTTTCCTTTAGATGCTACTGTAGCTAATGCATTGATTTCCTGTAAATTTGGTTGAGAAGTCCCAACAGAAGAAGAACCAATACCTGGTATCCGTACCTATCCAAAAGAGTCTAGGTCAAGTATTTTTTCAAGGTCTTTCATTACATTTTCAACATTGACCTGATCACTATCCTATTCTACTAATGTCCCTTCCATCCATTCATCCATATTGGCATACTGTTCAATTTCTGGGATTCTTTGATGAATGTATGGTGATAGTTTATTTTTCATTCTTCTATCACAAATGAAGTTATTTGGGTCATAAGGTACCCAATAGAAACTTTTCTGTAATTTAAGATAGTCTTCTAAGATTCTTTCAGCTTCCTTCCCAGCATCTCTAGAGTTGCAAACAAAGGAACCTAGCTGACTTTTAATCCTGAGTTGAGCCTTTTTCTTTTCATTGCAAAAATGAATTATATCTGAATTAATCATCTGTCTGAAATACTCTAATGAAAAGAGTCTCATTGGGACATATTTGGGCAACTTGAATGGGCATAACTCACATCCATAGATTCTGATTTTTGTGTGATTTTGGTATAGGTACTAGTCACCTATCCGATATTGCTTTGAGAGTTGAAGAATTTTTTTGATTTCACTATTGACCCTCGGAGGAGAAACTCCTGTCAACAAGGTGGTTGCAGGGTGTACAAATAGGTCAACAAACTCATTGTAGGAATAAAGAGAATAAGGGGAATTATGAGTGATGGCAGACCAAAAGATAACAAACCTAGGATTTCCTTTGGCATCAAGATTTTTGACATAGAAAGGGAAACTTTCTGATTGGTAATAAAGCATGAGATGATAAATAACAGAGGAATACTTGAATACTCTTTCATTTTCTAATCTCATTAACTGATCATGGATTTTGTCTGCAATGTAGGAAGAAAAATCATACTTGACAGTAGGGGGTTGTCCAGGGGTGAAAATAGACAACAATACTAGGGTTAATTGGTCAACATACTCACTAGTATTGAAACCCATTATAGAGGATATCATATTTAGAATAACTCTGCCCACATCAGTGAAGAAGGTATAACCATAAGGGGGAGGACCTTTGGGTTGATGTTCTGGTAACATGAAGGTTTGGTAGAGACAATTTAACTCTTCATGGGACAATTTGGTAGATTTTTCAAGTAATTCTCCCATGGACAGAGGAGTGAGGGCTTGACCAGGTTGAAATTGCAACATCTCGTTGATAGACTGAGCAGTTATGGGAAAAAGGATAGTCTGACTTGGGGAAAAAACTGCTCTTTGATTGGGATCATAGTTTGCATGATAGTAATGGATCATCTCAGGGAAAATGTCGACTGAGGGGAGAAGGTACATGGGAAGATTGGATTCCCATAATCCAAAAATATCAGAACCTTTCAAGTAATTATCTCTGCAGTAGCAAAAAATTCGAAGGGGATTTTCACTGAGAACTAGGTGTTTAATTTGGAAATCTCTGTCTACTAAAGGTAGATAATCTAAATCTTTGTGAGGGGAATTTAGGGGCGTGAAATTCACTGCCACGGGAATCTCCATTTCTGGTTCTTGTGGATTCAGAAATGAATTTGGGGTTTTTTTATGAAAAACAGGCACAATCACAGGTTTAGGAATATAATTGCAGTTCTGGGGATTTGAGGAATAAAATGAAGATCAATTTTGAACTTTGTTTTAGTTTCTTGTGTGGAATTTAAAAGAAAAACCAGGATTTTACAGAGTTTGACGGGAATTGAGGTAAATACCTATTTTCCTGGGAAATGAACAGTAATTTGAACAGGTATTAGCTATGGCAGATGAATTTTGAATGCTGGGCTGCAATTTTCCTCAGCAAGGTGGTAGTTGATGGCGTTCGACAGTTGGTTTTGGAGTTTTCTGCATGAGACTCTAGTCGTTATACAGAATAATGAAAATGATGCGGGCAGATTTTTTTATTTGCAAATTCAAAAGGCTGGCGGGTTTTTATTTTTTTAGTGGATGACGTCAGCAGGTATGGAGGTTTCGTCAGGGGAGGCAGGTGGTAAGTGGTTTCCATAGCACTGATTTTTCGGAAAGGCGGTTTTTAGTGGAGGGCGAGCGATTCCATACGATGAATGAGGCGTGGCGCGGCACTGTTCAGAAAACCGCTTGGCCATCGCGCATTATCGTTCGGACGTGGATGGCTAGCGATATGAGTAATAACCGTAGATCTGAGAGGAGTTGATCGGACGGTCCTTGGGAAAGGAAGATGACAGAAAGATAACAGGGTGGGCCCAGTGTGATTTAATATAATTAATCATATCGGGGGCAATTATATTGGTGGGACAGGTTATTAATTAATCATGAGGATTAATTAATCCCTTTTATATGGCGGGGTAGTGGGTTTTTTAATTAATCGGTAATTCAACCAATTAATTACAATTAACGCAATTATATGGTTATTTTTCAACCAAAGGGGCGGGATATTAATTATTGGGGATTTTATTAAAATAATACGGGAAAAAAGGGCAAATTTTGTATGGGGATTTAAATAATAAAATTAGAAATTAATATGAAAAAATGAACTAAAGCGCTAAGTGTAAAACATTAAAGTAATGTATTTAACTTATGCTTGCATGAATAGGGTTTTTTGTGAAATATTGCATGATTTTCCCAAGTAAAATGGGATTTTACTTAGGAAAAGATTTCTTAAAGGTGAATGAATGTCATGATGAATGATTTTAAGTACTTAGGTTTTTCCAATTATTGGGCCGAGGGTCCGGTCCCTCCAAAAGTCAAGGAAATGCCTTGAGCCCCTCTAATCTTTAAATACCTTAGTACTTAGGGGAAATTAGTGAAACTTTTTAGGGAAAAATGAGAAGGGAAGTTAATAATCTGACTTTTCTTTGCTTGAAATTCTTCCAGTGTATTGTGTGCCTTTTCACTTGTGATGAAAGTAAAAGATTTAACACATCTAAAGCCATTATTCATCACATGTAATTCTGCAACAACATCTACCTACCCTACCTACTTTACCCTACCATTTTTTCTTCTTTATTAGGGTGCACTTAAACTGGAAAACCCTTATCACACTTTTTCTTTTACATCCCCGAGAATCCCCATCTAGCATTCTAACCTTGTACATCAGGCTCGGATTAAGCTTGTTAGGCTCCTTTTATTTGCTCTACTATCTACTTATACGCAAGATTCATGAGTTTAGTCAGTTACCTGACTATCTATCTCTAAAACATAAAATTGAAAGATGAACTAGCCAAGCTTAAACTGTTTGACTATTCATAAATTGTGGCATAAGATACAAGTTGCACACAATTTATTTATTACATCAGAGCAAAAAGTAGTGCAATTTAGACTTGCACACTTTCCTTGGCCTTTCTTTTGGTGGGGTTCATTTTATTTTACTTTTTTGGGCCATTTTTATTCTTTTCACCTTTTGATTTTTCTTTTAGTGTAAACCCTCTTTACATTTTTTAAATTTTTTGATTTTTTGATAATATGGAAGACCTTTGCAACGAGAAAAGGTATGAACATATTACATAGTCCATCAAGTCAATCATGAAATATGAAACCTATTGGTATAGGAGTCTAACAACATCAATAAGCTTAAAATCATAGAGAGAAACACATCATCAAAACATAGAGCCACATGGATCCCAAAGAGTGCTACAAACCTGGTCTATTCCTTTGCCAAAATGCAGAGATGAAATGTACAATGAAGCTCTAATCAATCCCAAGTGTCCAACCTCTAAAAATGACTGAGAAAATACAAGATATAGACAAGACTAACTAATTCCCATGCCTCTAGGGGTCGATCTCACTATTTTAGGAGCTGTTTCAATAAGATCTAAACTAAGAATTGGAAAATAGGCAGTGGAACAACTTGCCTCTATAAGATAGGAAACTGATTAATTCAGTTACATTTCACTTTTTGGTGAATGAATCTACTTGGATGAGTAAAAATGTGCCAAAATTACATCAAAGTCATGAAATTACACCAAGTTACATCAAGATCTGTACATATGAAGATTAAAAAAGTCAAACTGGCCAAAAATAGGTGAAAATATGAGCTGCTAAGTGAAAAATGAGGAAAAATTCCCAATGCGCCGCGCCTAAAATCTCTATGCATCGCGCCACTTTGGAGCTGATTTGGAGTGCCTTCCTGGAGTCCACATTGAGTTCAGGATATCTCGTTGGAAATCTCTTCCTGTCTACTTTCCAACCCAAGTGGAATTTCTGAATTTGATTTCCATTTTCCCCTCCAAAAATGATTTTTCCCAACACTGCTTCTTGTGTGTCCAAAAAGTGGCAAAAAGGTCATTTTTAGGGTGTTTTTGACCCTTTAGGCAACCCAAAACTTGTCAAAATCCTTAGGTAATGGTTAGGCATGCATACATTTTCATGAAAAATCTAGAAATGTAAAGTTTTCTTCAAGAGGAGCTGCCAATTATAAGCGCGCACCAAGCGGCGCTACGCGTCGGGCGGAAAAATCTGTGTTAAGGCCAAAAAAAATCAAAATTGACAAAAAATTTCCCAAATTTCTTGAAATTTGGGCTTAATGTCCACCATCAAGCGTTATGCTAGGCCAAAGAAGCTTCGGCCAAAATTTGGAGTCTATCATGCCTTTTACGCCTCCTCGATGCCTTCTCCATCTATGTTACCTGAGGTGAATATGAGGAGCTTGGTGTCTTTGGTTTTTGTTTGCAAAAAAGTGAGGGAATATGGAGGGATAGGGTGGTAGAAATGATGGAAATAATATACTATTATCAAGTGAAATTGTGAATTAAAGAGTTTGGGGAAGTCACTTGGTTTCTTGAAATAAACTTGGGGTTTGGGGGAAATTTACAAGTGAGATGGGGATAATGGGAATGGGATCAGAATGATTGACTTGGGATACAAGATGAACAGTGAAATGGGATATTGAGAGAAGATGAACAGTGTCATGGGGAAAAACAAGGTGGAGAATGGAAGCATTTGGCACACAACAAGTTTCAAAACCCTAAAGGAGACAATCCTCAAACAAGAGAATAGGGTTTGAGTTTTTGCACTTAAATTCTCATAATTAATACCAAACACTTGTCATGAGAAATGGAGTTATTGCATGGACTTATTTGGATCAAGAGAGGACGAGAAAATTTGATGAATTGGAAGAAATAACAACGAAATTGCTCCCTGCCATGTGTGTCGCGCACCAAGGTTAGTGCGCTGCGCCTCCCTGATGCGTCGTGCCAGTGTAATTTTTACACTGCGGCGGCTGGCCCAATGCGCCGTGCCTGCCCAACGCGTCGCTAAAATCAGCCAATGCGCCGCGCACCCAACTTTGCCTAGTTTTTATTCGATCTTGCTCTTTTTCTTTCAACATGACTTTCTTTGGTTTCAATCTTTCTCTTTTGAGTGCAAATAATTTTTTTTTGAACATGACCAATGACTTATATACATAAAAATTTAATTTTCACTTCATAAAACTCACTTTTGTAATGTTTACATTGGCACTTTCTTTTCAAGCTCTATTTTGCTTCATTTTGGCTTCTTGAATGAATGATGTCCTTTCTGTTTGTTCTTGTAGGGAATGAATCTGTTGGAGCTCGACGAAGGCGACCAGGGTTGCGAATGGAGGATTATTACAACTAAAAAACTTGAAAATTACATTGCATCTATTACATAAAGATGAGAAACTCTATTTTTAGCAGTGAAACCTTATTTCAAACTTACTCATGTGCCCGCTGACCATTATTAGGCATTTTTAGGACCTCATTAATGAAACCCTAGACCTAATCAGACTAAAAACCCTAAAATGACTCTTTGCCAACTATAAGACCAAAAATGACTGTAAATGATTTTAATGAAAAGAAATAGGCCAGCAGGTGAAGGATATGAGAGACATGAGGAACAAGCCCCTACCGTCAGATGATCCATGCTCCTAATGGAATGTAGCTGACTGAGTGAGACACCTAATATGCAATTCAACAATAGGATTTGATCACTGACGGAGGGATGAAGATACCGACACTAACATTGGCTCCAATGGGGATGGTAGCTCCTTGGAGGTGCTAAGAACTAAAGATCTTTGGGAGAGCAGACAAGTGCCTTTATCCATTGGGCAATGGAAAAAAACTCAAGTTGAAATGCATGACTGAAAACTGATGACTTGACTACACAAACTGACTCTCACTCAACTAAAAAATAACTCAATACTTAAACACAACCGACAAACTGGAAAATATGCTCAAAATGGAGCTTATTCATCAAAACCTACTCTAACAGTTTCATTCATCACCTGATCAAGTGAAATGAAACAACCAATGCAACCAAGTAAGTATTCCAGCTGCTATTTGAATTCTCCGCAAGTGTTCATTTATGAAAAACAAGAGAGAACTACTGAAAGGAAACTCCCATGAAAACTTGTGAATAGATCCGATGAATACTATGGATTCTCTATCCACCTCCAAAAACACTGCATAAGGATCTTAAATTTCATGCACATTAGCACTTAGCTCATCCAATGGATTACTTCTCTTCTCCTCATACCATGAATGCAAACTTTGATCTGAGATTTGTGATGAGACTCCCGCTGAAAATGACAAAAAGACCGGCTGCCAGATCAATTTTATATCAGCACATGTTTCAAGCTTACATATAGTCAATGGAGAAGGAATTTGATAGCAGACATCATCCAACACATTAGATATTGGACCGTGAAAAATTTGAAAAGACTGATGCAACCCATTTTCTATTGGTTCCGATGAGATTACATGATTTCCCATGGGCTGCTCATTTGAAGATTTACGATGCAATTTACCCTTCAAAAACTGAAATGATTCAAAACAAAATGGTACGGAATCATCTTGTATCATTTGATCATATGTGCCAGCTTCTAAGTCTTCATCTGCAACTTGAAAATCAATGGCGTTCGGGAGCTGCAAATTTGGATATGAGAAGTCTTGAACAAGGTTTTCATTTCCCTCAAGATGGTCCAGATCAAGACTTGTTGACAGTTGATTTCGGATTGCATGAAAGTTGTATCTGATGAACTAAAACGAATAAAAAAAAAAGGCAAATATCCTTCACTTAATTCAAAATTTTCAGCACTTTCCTCGTCACTGTCATAGCTGATATGCATCGGTTGATCACTGTACTTGAGCTGCTGAAAGTGAACTTCCTCCTTCCACAAACTAGCAGTTGATTTGTCTGCAAGATTAGCTTCTGTTTGGAGAACATAATCATCATCATACTGATCAAACTGAGGCAAATCATGAGTATAAAACACATCATCAAGCATACATGTCATATCAACAGATATCTCTTCTCCAAGATGATCTACAAAACAATCATTACCAGATCTATGACAGCTGGGATAAGAAACAAAATGTTTTGGATCAGCAACTTGTTCTTATTCAATCAGCGAGCCATGGGCTTGAACATTATACTCATTCCTTGTGGTGATATTTGGCATCATCTCTTCTATTTCACTCACCAACATGTCAAGCTTTACCTCTAGAGATGTCGATTCCTCCGGATCTATGTTTTTCATCTCTTCTTCTTTCAACTTTGCCCTTCGAATCAACAAATGAGCCTCTAGATCTACTGCACTGTTTTGCATCTCTTCAAGTGTTGCAAGATTCCTTTCTCTCAACTGAAACTCCATTTCCGGATCAAAGGCACCCGGGTAGTGCAAGGGAGTGGATCCAGGAAACTGACTCATTCAAGATAGGAAACTGATTCATTCAGTTACATTTCACTTTTTGGTGAATGAATCTACTTGGATGAGTAAAAATGTGCCAAATTTACATCAAATTCATGAAATTACACCAATTTACATCAAGATCTATACATATGAAGATAAAAAAAGTCAAACTGGCCAAAAATAGGTGAAAATCTGAGCTGCTAAGTGAAAAAGGAGGAAAAATTCCCAATGCGCCGCGCCTGAAATCTCTATGCATCGCGCCACTTTGGAGCTGATTTGGAGTGCCTTCCTAGAGTCCACATTGAGTTCAGGATATCTCGTTGGAAATCTCTTCCTGTCTACTTTCCAACCCAAGTGGAATTTCTGAATTTGATTGCCATTTGCCCCTCCAAAAATTATTTTTCCCAACACTGCTTCTTCTGTGTCCAAAAAGTGGCAAAAAGGTCATTTTTAGGGTGTTTTTGACCCTTTAGGCAACCCAAAACTTGTCAAAATCCTTAGGTAATGGGTAGGAATGCATATATTTTCATGAAAAATCCAGAAATGAAAAGTTTTCTTCAAGAGGAGCTGCCAATTATAAGCGCGCGCCAAGTGGCGCTACGCGTCGTGCGGAAAAATCTGTGTTAAGGCAAAAAAAAAATCAAAATTAACAAAACGTTTCCCAAATTTCTTGAAATTTGGGCTGAATGTCCATCATCAAGTGCTATGCTGGGCCGAAGAAGCTTCAGCCAAAATTTGGAGTCTATCATGCCTTTTATGCCTCCTTCATGCCTTCTCCATCTATGTTGCCTGAGGTGAATATGAGGAGTTTGGTGTCTTTGGTTTTTGTTTGCAAAAAAGTGAGGGAATATGGAGGGATAGGGTGGTAGAAATGATGGAAATAATATACTATTATCAAGTGAAATTGTGAATTAAAGAGTTTGGGGTAGTCACTTGGTTTCTTGAAATAAACTTGGGGTTTGGGGGAAATTTACAAGTGAGATGGGGATAATGGGAGTGGGATCAGAATGATTGAATTGGGATACAAGATGAACAGTGAAATGGGCTATTGAGAGAAGATGAACAGTGGCACAGGGAAAAACAAGGTGGAGAATGGAAGTATTTGGCACACAAAAAGTTTCAAAACCCTAAAGGAGACAATCCTCAAACAAGAGAATAGGGTTTGAGTTTTTGCACTTAAATTCTCATAATTAATACCAAAAACTTGTCATGAGCAATGGTGTTATTGCATGAAATTATTTGGATCAATAGAGGCTGAGAAAATTTGATGAATTGGAAGAAATAGCAATGAAGTTGCTCTCTGCCATGTGCGTCGCGCACCAAGGTCAGTGCACCACGCCTCCCTGATGCGTCGCGCCAGTGTAATTTTTACACTGCAGCGGTCGTCCCAATGCGCTGCGCCTACCCAACGCGTCACGACAATCACCCAATGCGCCGCACACCCAAATTTGCCCAGTTTTTATTCGATCTTTCTATTTGTCTTTCAACATGACTTTATTTGGTTTCAATATTTCTCTTTTGAGTGCAAATAAGTTTTTTTTGAACATGAACAATGACTTATATACATAAAACTTTAATTTTCACTTCATAAAACTCACTTTTGTAATGTTTACATTGGCACTTTCTTTTCAAGCTCTATTTTGCTTCATTTTGGCTTATTGAATGAATGATGTCCTTTCTGTTTGTTCTTGCAGGGAATGAATCTGTTGGAGCTCGACAAAGGCGACCAACGTTGCGAATGGAGGATTATTACAACTGAAAAAATTGAAAATTACATTGCATCTATTACATAAAGATGAGAAACTCTATTTTTAGCAGTGAAACCTTATTTCAAACTTACTCATGTGCCTACTGACCATTATTAGGCATTCTGAAGACCTGATTAATGAAACCATAGACCTAATGGGACTAAAAACCCTAAAATGACTCTTTTCCAACTATAAGACCAAAAATGACTGTAAATGATTTTAATGAACAAAAATAGGCTAGCAGGTGAAGGAAATGAGAGACATGAGGAACAAGCCCCTACCGTTAGATGATCCATGCTCCTAATGGAATGCAGATGACTAAGTGCGACACCTAATATGCAATGCAACAAGAATATTTGATCACTGACGGAGGGATGAAGATACCGACACTAACATTGGCTCTAATGGGGATGGTAGCTCCCTGGAGGTGCCAAGAACTACAGATCTTTGGGAGAGCAGACAAGTGCCTTTATCCATTGGGCAATGGAAAAAAAACTGAAGCTGAAATTCATGACTGAAAACTGATGACTTGACTACAAAAACTGACTCGAGACTTAAACACAACCGAAAAACTGGAAAATATGCTCAAAATGGAGCTTATTCATCAAAACCTACTCTAACAGTTTCATTCATCACCTGATCAAGTGAAATGAAACAACCAATGCAACCAAGTAAGTATTCCAGCTTCTGTTTGAATTCTTCGCAAGTGCTCATTTATGAACAACAAGAGAGAACTACTGAAAGGCAACTCCCATGAAAACTTGTGAACAGATCCGATGAATACTTTGGATTCTCTATCCGCCTCCAAAAACACTGCATAAGGATCTTAAAGTTCATGCACATTAGGACTTAGCTCATCCAATGGATTACTTCTCTTCTCCTCATACCATGAATGCAAACTTTGATCTCAGCTTTGTGAGGAGACTCCTGCTGAAAATGACAAAAATACCGGCTGCCGGATCAAGTTTATATCAACACACGTTTCAAGCTTACATATAGTCAATGGAGAAGGAATTTGACAGCAGACATCATCCAACACATCAGCTATTGGATTGTGAAAAACTTGAAAATACTGCTGCAACCCATTTTCTATTGGTTCCGATGAGATTACATGATTTCCCACGAGCTGCTCATTTGAAGATTTACTATGCAATTTACCCTTCAAAAACTGAAATTATTCAAAACAAAATGGTACAGAATCATCTTGTATCATTTGATCATATGTGCCAGCTTCCAATTCTTCATCTGCACTTGACAATCAATGGCATTCAGGAGCTGCAAATCTGGATATGAGAAGTCTTGAACAAGGTTTTCATTTCCCTCATGATGGTCCAGATCAAGACTTGTCGACAGTTGATTTTGTATTGCATGAAAGTTGTCTCTGATGAACTGAAACGAATCAAAACAAAAAGGCAAAGATCCTTCAATTACTTCAAAATTTGCTGCACTTTCCTCGTCACTCTCATAGCTGATATGCATCAGTTGATCACTGTACTTGAGTTGTTGAAAGTGAACTTCGTCCTTCCACAAACTAGCTGCTGATTTGTCTGCAAGATTAGCTTCTGTTTGGAGAAATAATCATCATCATACTGATCAAACTGAGGCAAATCATCAGTATAAAACACATCATCAAGCATACATCTCATATCAACAGATCTCTCTTCTCCAAGATGATCTACAAAACAATCATTATCATATCTATGACAACTGGGATAAGAAACAAAATGTTTTGGATCGGAAACTTGTTCTTCTTCAATCAACGAGCCATGGGCTTGAAAATTATACTCATTCCTTGTGGTGATCTTTTGCATCATCTCTTCTACTGCACTTACCAACATGTCAAGCTTTACCTCTAGAGATGTCGATTCCTCCGGATCTATGTTTTTCATCTCTTCTTCTTTCAACTTTCCCTTCGGATCAGAAAATGAGCCTCTACATCAACTACATTTTTCTGCATCTCTTCAAGTGTTGCAATATTCCCTTCTCTCAACTGAAACTCCATTTCCAGATCAAAGGCACCTAGGTAGTGCAAGAGAGTGGATCCAGGAGGAGGCCTTATATTAACTGGCATCAAAAAATATAATTTGTTAAATCTGGCAGAAAACTATTGTACTGTCTCCCCTGGTAGTCTTTTTAGCTAGTTATACTCTTCTATAATCAAGAAAGGGTTCTGTCTGACCACCCACCTGTCGAGGAAAACTTTGACGAACTGCTGGAAATATGAGATGCTCACATCAGGCAGGGTTTTTAACCAACTCTTGACTTTGCCTTGAAAACAAAGAGAAAAAATCGATATACTGACATCCTTTTCATCAACTTTAAAAAGTTCGAGAAAAGACTCAAAATTCAGAACATGTCTCTCAGCAGTGATGTTGTCCCGTTCATCGTCAAATCTTGGCAAGTAAAGATAATAATTTGCAGGGAAAGCATGGAGTATAGGAGGTAAAATCAGAGGCTTGTATCAATCTGGAATTTTACAAGGTGTAGGGGTATGTACAAATGCTGCAGAATCAGTCTTGGTCTCTTGAGGTTCATCAGTTTGAAGATGGTCATCACAAGATTAGGAAGAAAGGTCTTGATCAAGCTCAAAAGCATGCAAATTTTTGGTATTTACAATCTTCAAATGGAAAGAGTCAAATAAAGGCCGAGGATATTTTCTCAAATGCAATATAATTTGCAAAGCCTTCTTGACATTCTCGGGAAAAGAGAAGAAATAATTTATGACAAAGAACAAAATGTCTTGGTTGAAATTCCAACTTGAATACCTGATCTTTCCATATTGTCATTTCATGTTTCTTCTGGTCAGGTTCATCCTTCAGTGGAGTACTTGGATCTGATCTCAAAACTGATTTAGAGTCGCCAGGTGAATGATTTCAGCCTTCCGATGTCTGATCATTGTCCACCATCAACGATCAGATCTAAAATTGATTAAATTTTACTGAGGAAATTAGATGTTCATTTCATAAACTATACCGGAGATTGACTGAAGCAGCATTGATCTAATTTCGCTAATGCAAAGCAAGAGCGTTTCGAAGGCTACCTCGCTAACTTTAGGCTCCATCTGTAGTTTATAAAGCAAACAAAAAACTTTTCTTTTCCCCAGTATGGTCGCCACTATGTTATTACCTAAATCTACCTCAAGCTGAAGGAAGACAGAGTTCAGGGTAACATCAAACCATGATTAATCTAGTAGCTAGCCCTACCAGATCAAGAGAGGGCTCTTTCCGGGTCAATCTCAGCAAAGATAATCAATAAGGCTTGAGATGACTTGAAATAAAGGCTAATTTTAGGCTAGGTATATAAGCAAAAGAGTTTTATTTTGATTTTGGGGGTTTTGTTGGAATCAAAGGGAAAGGAAATTTTTGGTCCGGCGATGAGGCCTAGTTTTTTGCAGAGTTCTGAATGGGGCAAGGAAGGCAATTTTTTTGATGCTTTGGGTTGAGTGAATGGATATTTCAGACCGGTGAGGAGCTGAAGAGGGCAAGAGGATTTCAAGAATCCTCTTCAAACAGATGAAAACATGGAAAATTAAACAAAACTCAAGGCAGAGCAAAGCAATCTAATGAATTCCACCTTTATAACTTGTTTGTTTAATTTGAGAAGAAAGGAGAAGGAAAATGATACACATGAAACATCAATAAGATTACAATTACAGAGAGAAAGACACCATCAAAACATAGAGCCACATGGATCCCAAAGAGTGCTGCAAACCTGGTCTATTCCTTTGCCAAAATGCAGAGATGAAATGTACAATGAAGCTCTAATCAATCCCAAGTGTCCAACCTCTGAAAATGACTGAGAAAATACAAGATATAGACAAACCTAACTCATTCCCATGCCTCTAGGGATCGAGCTCACTATTTTAGGAGCTGTTTCAACAAGATCTAAAATAAGAACTGGAAAATAGGTAGTGGAACAACTTGCCTCTATAAGATAGGAAACTGATTCATTCAGTTACATTTCACTTTTTGGTGAATGAATCTACTTGGCTGAGTAAAAATGTGCCAAAATTACATCAAATTCATGAAATTACACCAAGTTACATCAAGATCTGTATATATGAAGATAAAAAAAGTCAAACTGGCCAAAACTAGGTGAAAATCTGAGTTGTTGAGTGAAAAAGGAGCCAAAATTCCCAATGCGCCGTGCCTGAAATCTCTATGCATTGCGCCACTTTGGAGCTGATTTTGAGGGCCTTCTCAGAGTCCAAATTGATTTCAAGATAGCTCGTTGGAAATATCTGCCTGTCTAATTTCCAACCCAAGTGGAATTTCTTAATTTTGTTGCCATTTTCCCCTCCAAAAATGAGTTTTCCTAACACTGCTTCCTGTGTGTCCAAAAAGTGGCAAAAAGGTCATTTTTAGGGTGTTTTTGACCCTTTAGGCAACCAAAAACTTGTCAAAATCCTTACGTAATGGGTAGACATGCACAAATTTTCATGAAAAATCTAGAAATGCAAAGTTTTCTTCAAGAGAAGCTTCCAATTATAAGCGCGCGCCAAGTGGCGCTATGCGTCAGGCGGAAAAATCTTTGTTAAGGCCAAAAGAATTCAAAATTGACAAAACGTTTCCCAAATTTCTTGAAATTTGGGCTGAATTTCCACCATCAATTGCTATGCTGGGCCAAAGAAGCTTCAACCAAAATTTGGAGTCTATCATTCCTTTTACACCTCCTCGATGCCTTCTCCATCTATGTTGCCTGAGGTGAATATGAGGAGTTTTGTGTCTTTGGTTTTTGTTGCCAAACAAGTGAGGCAATATGGAGGGATAGGGTGGTAGAAATAATGGAAATAATATACTATTATCAAGTGAAATTGTGTATTAAAGAGTTTGGGGCAGTCACTTGGTTTCTTGAAATAAACTTGGGGTTTGGGGGAAATTTACAAGTAAGATGGGGATAATGGGAATGGGATCGGAATGATTGACTTGGGATACAAGATGAACAGTGAAATGGGATATTGAGAGAAGATGAACAGTGGCATGGGGAAAAACAAGGTGGAGCATGGAAGTATTTGGCACACAAAAAGTTTCAAAACCCTAAAGGATACAATCCTTAAACAAGAGAATAGGGTTTGAGTTTCTGCACTTAAATTCTCATAATTAATACCAAACACTTTTCATGAGCAATGGAGTTATTGCATGGACTTATTTGGATCAAGAGAGGCCGAGAAAATTTGATGAATTGGAAGAAATAGCAACGAAGTTTCTCTCCGCCATGTGCGTCGCGCACCAAGGTCAGTGCGCCGCGCCTCCCTGATGCGTCACGCCAGTGTAATTTTTACACTGCGGCGCCCGGCCCAATGCGCTGTGCCTGCCCAACGCTTCACGAAAATCACCCAATGTGCCGCACACCCAAATTTTCCCAGTTTTTATTCGATCTTGCTCTTTGTCTTTCAACATGACTTTCTTTGGTTTCAATATTTCTCTTTTGAGTGCAAATAAGTTTTTTTTGAACGTGAATAATGACTTATATACATAAAAATTTAATTTTCACTTCATAAAACTCACTTTTGTAATGTTTACATTGGCACTTTCTTTTCAAGCTCTGTTTTGCTTCATTTTGGCTTCTTGACTGAATGATGTCCTTTCTATTTGTTCTTGCAAGGAATGAATATGTTGGAGCTCGACGAAGGCGACCAGGGTTGCGAATGGAGGATTATTACAACTGAAAAACTTGAAAATTACATTGCATCTATTACATAAATATGAGAAACTCTATTTTTAGCAGTGAAACCTTATTTCAAACTTACTCATGTGCTTGCTGATCATTATTAGGCATTCTGAAGACCTGATTAATGAAACCCTAGACCTAATGAGACTAAAAACACTAAAATGACTCTTTTCCAACTATAAGACCAAAAATGACTGTAAATGATTTTAATGAACATAAATAGGCCAACAGGTGAAGGACATGAGAGACATGAGGAACAAACCCCTACCGTCAGATGATCCATGCTCCTAATGGAATGCAGTTGACTGATTGAGGCACCTAATATGCAATGCAACAAGAGGATTTGATCACTGACGGAGGGATGAAGATACCTACACTAACATTGGCTCCAATGGGGATGGTAGCTCCTTGGAGGTTCCAAGAACTATAGATCTTTGGGAGAGCAGACAAGTGCCTTTATCCATTGGGCAATGGAAAAAAAACTCAAGCTAAAATGCATGACTGAAAACTAATGACTTGACTACACAAACTGACTCTCACTCAACTAAAAACTGACTTGAGACTTAAACACAACCAAAAAACTGGAAAATATGCTCAAAATGGAGCTTATTCATCAAAACCTACTCTAACAATTTCATTCATCACCTGATCAAGTGAAATAAAACAACCAATGCAACCAAGTAAGTATTCTAGCTGCTGTTTGAATTCTCTGCAAGTGCTCATTTATGAACAACAAGAGAGAACTACTGAAAGGAAACACCCATGAAAACTTGTGAACAGATTCGATGAATACTATGGATTCTCTATCCGCCTACAAAAACACTGCATAAGGATCTTAAAGTTCATGCACATTAGGACTTAGCTCATTCAATGGATTACTTCTCTTCTCCTCATACCATGAATGCAAACTTTGATCTGAGCTTTGTGACGAGAATCCTGTTGAAAATGGCAAAAGGACCGGCTACCGTATCAAGTTTATATCAGCACACGTTTCAAGCTTACATATAGTCAATGGAGAAGGACTTTCACAACAGACATCATCCAACACATCAGCTGTTGGATCGTGAAAAACTTGAAAAGACTGCCGCAACCCATTTTCTATTGGTTCCGATGAGATTACATGATTTCCCACGGGCTGCTCATTTGAAGATTTACTATGCAATTTACCCTTCAAAAACTGAAATGATTCAAAACAAAATGGTACAGAATCATCTTGTATCATTTGATCATATGTGCCAGCTTCCAAGTCTTCATCTGCAACTTGACAATCAATGGCATTCGAGAGCTGCAAATTTGGATATGAGAAGTCTTGAACAAGGTTTTCATTTCCCTCAAGATGTTGTATATCAAGCCTTGTCGACAGTTGATTTCGGATTGCATGAAAGTTGTCTCTGATGAACTGAAACAAATCAAAACAAAAAGGCAAAGATCCTTCACTTACTTCAAAATTTTCTGCACTTTCCTCGCCACTGTCATAGCTGATATGCATCGGTTGATCACTGTACTCGAGCTGCTGAGAGTGAACTTCCTCCTTCCACAAACTAGCTGCTGATTTGTCTGCAATATTAGCTTATGTTTGGAGAACATAATCATCATCATACTGATCAAACTGAGGCAAATCATGAGTATAAAACACATCATCAAGCATACATGTCATATCAACAGATCTCTCTTCTCCAAGATGATCTGCAAAACAATCATTATCAGATCTATGAAAACTGGGATAAGAAACAAAATGTTTTGGATCGGCAACTTGTTCTTCTTCAATCAGCGATCCATGGGCTTCAACATTATACTCATTCCTTGTGGTGATATTTTGCATCATCTCTTCTACTGCACTTACCAACATGTCAAGCTTTACCTCTAGAGATTTCGATTCCTCCGGATCTTTTTTTTTCATCTCTTCTTCTTTCAAATTTGCCCTTTGGATCAGCAAATGAGCCTCTACATCTACTGCACTATTCTGCATCTCTTCAAGTGTTGTAAGATTCCTTTCTCTCAACTGAAACTCCATTTCCGGATCAAAGGCACCCGGGTAGTGCAAGAGAGTGGATCCAGGAGGAGGCCTTATATTAACTAGCACCGAAAAATATACTTTGTTAAATCTGGCAGAAAACTATTGTACTATCTCCCATGGAAGTATTTTCAGCTTGTTATACTCTTCTATAATCAAGAAAGGGTTCTTTCTGACCACCCAACTGTCGAGGAAAACTTTGACGAACTACTGGAAATATGAGATGCTCGCATCAGACAGGGTTTTTAACCAACTCTTGACTTTGCCTTGAAAAAAAAAGAGAAAAAAGCCTAATACTGACATCCTTTTCATCAACTTCAAAAAGTTCAAGAAAAGACTCAAAATTCAGAACATGTCTCTCAGCAGTGATGTTTTCGTGTTCACCGTCAAATCTTGGCAAGTAAAGATAATAATTTGCAGGGAAAGCATGGAGTATAGGAGGTAAAATCAGAGGCTTGTATCGATCTGGAATTTTACAAGGTATAGGGGTATGTACGAATGCTGTAGAATCAGTCTTGGTCTCTTGAGGTTCATCAGTTTGAAGATGGTCATCACAAGATTCGGAAGAAAGGTCTTGATCAAGCTCAAAAGAATGAAAATTTTTGGTATTTACAATCTTCAAAGGGAAATATTCAACTACAAGCTGAGGATCTTTTCTCAAATACAATATACTTTTCAAAGCCTTCTTGACATTATTGGGAAAAGAGAAGAAATAATTTATGACAAAGAACAAAATGTCTTGGATGAAATTCCAACTTGAATACCTGATCTTTCCAAATTGTCCTTTCATGTTTCTTCTGGTCAGGTTCATCCTTCAGTGGAGTCCTTGGATCTGATCTCGAAACTGATTTAGAGTTGCCAAGTGAATGATTTCAGCCTTCCGATGTCTGATCATTGTCCACCATCAACGATCAGATCTGAACTTGATTACATTTTACTGAGGAAACTAGATTTTCATTTCATAAGCTAGACCGGAGATTGACTGAAGCAGCATTGATCTACTTTCGCTAATGCAAAGCAAGAGAGTTTCGAAGGCTACCTGGCTAAATTCAGGCTGCATCTATAGTTTATAAAGAAAACAACAAACTTTTCTTTTCCCCGGTATGGTCTCCACTATGTTATTACCTAAATCTACCTCAGGCTGAAGGAAGACAGAGTTCAGGGTAACATCAAACCATGCTTAATCTGGTAGCTAGCCCTACCAGATCACGAGAGGGCTCTCTCCTGGTCAATCTCAGCAAAGATAATCAATAAGGCTTGAGATGACTTGAAATAAAGGCTAATTTTAGGCTAGGTATATAAGTAAAAGAGTTTGATTTTGATTTTGGGGGTTTTGTTGGAATCAAAGGGAAAGGCAGTTTTGGGTCCGGGGATGAGGCCTAGTTTTTTGGAGAGTACTGAATGGGGCAAGGAAGGCAATTGTTTTGATGCTTTGGGTTGATTGAATGGATATTTCAGACCATTGAGGAGCTGAAGAGGGCAAGAGTCTTTCAAGAATCCTCTTCAAACAGATGAAAATATGGAAAATTAAACAAAACTCAAGGCAGAGCAAAGCAATCTAATGAATTCCACCTTTATAACTTGTTTGTTTAATTTGAGAATAAAGGAGAAGGAAAATGATACACATGAAACATCAATAATCTTACAATCATAGATAGAAACAAACCATCAAAACATAGAGCCACGTGGATCCCAAAGAGTGCTGCAAACCTAGTCTATTCCTTTGCCAAAATGTAGAGATGAAATGTACAATGAAGCTCTAATATTCTCAAGTGTCCAACCTCTAAAAATTACTGAGAAAATATAAGATATAGACAAGCCTAACTCATTCCCATGCCTCTAGGGGTCGAGCTCACTAGTTTAGGAGCTGTTTGAACAAGGTCTAAACTAAGAACTGGAAAATAGGTAGTGGAACAACTTGCCTCTATAAGATAGGAAACTGATTCATTCAGTTACATTTCACTTTTTGGTGAATGAATCTAATTGGATGAGTAAAAATGTGCCAAAATTACATCAAAGTCATGAAATTGCACCAAGTTACATCAAGAGTTGTACATATGAAGATAAAAAAAGTCAAACTGGCCAAAACTAGGTGAAAATTTGTGCTGCTGAGTGAAAAAGGAGCCAAAATTCCCAATGCATCGCGCCTGAAATCTCTATGCATTGCGCCACTTTGGAGTTGGTTTTTAGGGTCATTCCAGAGTCCAAATTGAGTTTAGGATAGCTCGTTGGAAAGCTCTACCTGTCTAGTTTCCAACCCAAGTGGAATTTCTGAGTTTGGTTTGCATTTACCCCTCCAAAAATGAGTTTTCCCAACACTGCTTCCTATGTGTCCAAAAAGTGGCAAAAAGGTCATTTTTAGGGGGTTTTTGACCCTTTAGGCAACCCAAAACTTGTCGAAATCCTTAGGTAATGGGTAGGCATGCATAAATTTTCGTGAAAAATATAGAAATGCAAAGTTTTCTTCAAGAGGAGCTGCAAATTATAAAAGCGCGCCAAGTGGCGCTACGCGTCGAGTGGAAAAGCTACGCGTCGAGCAGAAAAATCTGTGTTAAGGCCAAAAAAAATCAAAATTGACAAAACGTTTCCCAAATTTCTTGAAATTTGGGCTGAATTTCCACCATCAGGTGCTATGCTGGGCCAATGAAGCTTCGGCCAATATTTGGAGTCTATCATGCCTTTTACGCCTCCTTGATGCCTTTTCCATCTATGTTGCCTGAGGTGAATATGAGGAGTTTGGTGTCTTTGGTTTTTGTTGCCAAACAAGTGAGGGACTATGGAGGGATAGGGTGGTAGAAATTATGGAAATAATATACTATTATCAAGTGAAATTGTGAATTAAAGAGTTTTGGGCAGTCACTTGGTTTCTTGAAATAAACTTGGGGTTTGGGGGAAATTTACAAGTGAGATGGGGATAATGGGAATGGGATCAGAATGATTGACTTGGGATACAAGATGAACAGTGAAATGGAATATTGAGAGAATATGAACAATGGCATGGGGAAAAACAAATTGGAGAATGGAAGTATTTGGCACACAACAAGTTTCAAAACCCTAAAGGAGACAATCCTCAAACAAGAGAATAGGGTTTGAGTTTTTGCACTTAAATTCTCATAATTAATACCAAACACTTTTCATGAGCAATGGAGTTATTGCATGGACTTATTTGGATCAAGAGAGGCTGAGAAAATTTGATGAATTGGAAGAAATAGCAACGAAGTTGCTCTCTGCCATGTGCGTCGCACACCAATGTCAGTGCGTCGCGCCTCCCTGATGCGTCGCGACAGTGTAATTTTTACACTGCGGCGGCTGGCCCAATGCGCCGCGCTTGCCCAATGCATCGCGACAATCACCCAATGCGCCGCTTACCCAACTTTGCCCAGTTTTTATTCGATCTTGCTCTTTGTCTTTCAACATGACTTTATTTGGTTTCAATCTTTCTCTTTTGAGTGCAAATAAGTTTTTTTTGAACATGACCAATGACTTATATACATAAAACTTTAATTTTCACTTCATAAAACTCACTTTTGTAATGTTTACATTGGTACTTTCTTTTCAAGCTCTGTTTTGCTTCATTTTGGCTTCTTGACTGAATGATGTCCTTTCTGTTTGTTCTTATAGGGAATGAATCTGTTGGAGCTCAACGAAGGAGACCAGGGTTGCGAATGGAGGATTATTACAACTGAAAAACTTGAAAATTACATTGCATATATTAAATAAAGATGAGAAACTCTATTTTTAGCAGTGAAACCTTATTTCAAACTTAATCATGTGCCTACTGACCATTATTAGGCATTCTGAAGACCTGATTAATGAAACCCTAGACCTAATGAGACTAAAAACCCTAAAATGACTCTTTGCCAACTATAAGACCAAAAATGACTGTAAATTATTTTAATGAACATAAATAGGCCAAAAGGTGAAGGACATGAGAGACATGAGGAACAAGCCGCTACCGTCAGATGATCCATGCTCCTAATGGAATGCAGCTGACTGAGTGAGACACCTAATATGCAATGCAACAAGAGGATTTGATCACTAACGGAGGTATGAATATACCGACACTACCAGGTAGGATTTAACATTCCTCAAACCCTCAAGATAGAAGGACATATCAAGAAAAAAATGTAATAGTGTTGATTGATTCGGGTAGTACCCGTAATTTTATTCATTGTAAGGTAGCCAAGGAATTGAATTGCTTCCTATACCGAGCACCAGAGTGTCAAGTGATGGTTTCAAATGGAGGAAGTATAAATTTCTCTGGAAAGTGCCATAATATTAATCTAACCATGGGGGAATATGTATTTAATATTCCAATTCTTTCCATTCCAATGGGTGGTGTTGATGTTGTACTAGGAGTGCAATGGTTACAATCTTTGGGAATGATAACTTTTAATTTTCGAAAAATTTTCTTAATTTTTTTTTTGGAAAGAAAGGAATTTGAATTACGGGGTATAACAGGGAAGTCAGGAAATATAATAAGCTCTAATTTCATGAAAAACCTTCTGAAGAAAGAATAATGAGGTGCAATTTCACAATTATGCTCACGAGAAGTTCCAACATCAAAATCATCTATTTCTCCAGATCTCCAAAAAGTCTTGGACAATAATTCCAAAGTGTTTGAAACTCCCAAAGCACTCCCACATATTCATGATCATGATAATTCTATTCATTTTATTACAGGAATTTTTCCTCAAAAAACAGGCCTTACAGAGTGAAACTGAATGTATGATTGTAGAAATGCTAGAGGCTGGTATAATTCAACCTAGTCAAAGTTCTTTCTCTACTCCAGCAGTATTGGTGCACAAGAGGGATGGATCATGGTGCATGTGTCCAGATTATATGGAGCTCAATAAGCTCACCATTAAAGATAAATTCCCCATTCCTATGATTAATGAATTATTGGATGAATTACATGGACCAATTTATTTCACCAAGTTGGATCTCCGTTCAGGATATCATCAAATTAGAATGAAGATTGAAGACATTCTGAAAACAACATTTCAAACTCATGAGGGTCATTATGGATTTTTGGTCATGCCTTTTGGCCTTACCAATGCACCTTATACATTTCAAGGGTTGATGAATTCCATTTTCAAACCTTTCCTTAGAAAATTTGTGTTAGTATTTTTTGATGATATGCTAATCTATAGCAGGTCTTGGAAGGATCGTGTTCAACTTGTTGACAGGGTACTCAAACTATTTGAGGAGAGATAATTATATGCAAAAACCTAAAAAATTTTATTTGGAGTACAAGAGGTGGAATATCTATGTCATATTGTATCTCAGGAGAGTGTTAAGGTAGACCTTAAAAAAATTAAAGCCATTAAGGATTGGAAAGTCCCCACAACCATAAAGAATTTGCGAGGATTTCTCAGGTTAATGGGTTATTATGGCAAGTTTGTTAAGAATTATGGGAAAATAGTAGCACCTATAACAACATTATTGAAGAAATATGCATTTCCATTGACTCTTGAAGGAACTAAGGCCTTTGAACATCTTAAAGAGGCAATGTGCCAAGCACCGGTCTTAGCTACGCCATACTTCACAAAAGCCTTTATTGTGGAATGTGATGCCTCAGGAAATGAAATTGGTGTTGATTTAATGAAAGAAGGAAGACCCATTTCTTTTGAAAGTCATCAAATCAAAGGAACATATTTACAGAAAGATATTTATGAGAAGGAAATATTGGCAATAATACATGCATTGAAAGAATGATGACCTTACCTAATGGGAAGAAACTTCGAGGTAAAAATTGATCATAATATTATTAAATAATTTTTGGAACAAATATTATCTTCAGAAGAGCAGAAAAAATGGGTCACAAAGATGTTGGGTTATGACTTTGAAATCATCTACAAAAAAGGGAATCTAAATGTTATTGTAGATGCACTAGCAAGAAAGGATAAGGACATGGAAGCATTGTTTTGTGCCATTTCTATTATCCAACCAGATTGGATAACCGAAGCATGGAAGTAATAAAAGAATGACGAAGAAGTGTATACACTCTTTCAAAAGTTGCAGCAATATCTCAATACATCTGATACATTTGGTTGGAAAATTGATTCTTTATGGTAAAAATATCACTTATATCTTTGTAAGAATTCCCAACTAAAATAAAAGATTCTTTTGGAACTGCACACCTCTCCCTTAGGAGGACACTCAATATTTTTAAAAACTTACCACGGGGTGAAGAAATAATATTTTTGGGATGGCCTTAGATCTGATATTCAAAATTTTGTGGCAGAGTTTTTGTTTTTCCAGCAAAATAAAGTTGAGACAATTAAGATCCCGAGTCTGCTACAACCTTTATCCATTCCAAGTCAACGTTGGGAGGAGGTTTGAATGGATTTCATCACAGGTTTACCTAAGTCCAAAGGAAAGAGTGTCATCATGGTGGTAGTTGATAGACTTACCAAGTATGCACACGTTTGTGCATTATCTCATCTATTTAAACCGAGTAGAGTTGCTATTGCATTTATGGAAACAATTCAAAAGCTACATGGAGAACTAAAGGTAATTGTAAGTGACATAGATCCCATTTCATTGGAAATTTTTGGACGAATTATTTTCTTGTTTGCGTACTCAATTAGATCATAGCTCATCTTATCATCCTCAATCCGATGGGAAAACTGAGATAGTGAACAAATTTTTGGAAGGATATATTCGTTGCTTTTTATCTGATAAAGAAACATAATGGGTCAAGTGGTTACCTCTGGTTGAATGGTGGTATAACACTTCCTTCCACACTGCAACAAAAATGACCCCATTTATGGCTCTTTATGGATATCATCCATCATCCATCACATCATCTTTAAGAGAAAATTCTAAGGTTCAAGCAGTGAAATATCACATTGAGCATCAACAACAAGTTCTTCAACTCTTAAAGGATAACCTAAATTTGGCACAAAATTGAATGAAACAATAGGCAGATCAACATCACAACGAGAGAAGTTTTGATGTACGCGAATGGGTATTTTTACGGCTACAACCATACAAAAAAATTTGCCTCAAGCAAGCTAAGAAAGATAATAAATTATCACCAAAGTACTCCTTACAAGGTGTTGAAAAATATTGGTAATATGGTATACAAATTGGAGCTTCTTGCTTCTTCCCGAGTGTACCCATTCTTACATGTTTCATGCTTAAAGAAAGTTATAGGTGACAAAATTCGAATTCAAACAATATTTCCAGAAATTGATGAGGAAGGAAAAATCATATTAGAACCTGAAGCAGCCACGGAAATAAGAACTCGATAGCTACGAAATCGATCAATTTCATAGTATATCATCAACTGGAAGAACTTACCCACTAAAGATTTCACATGGGAGGATGATAATTGTATACAGAAGCATCCAGAACTACTCAAGCGTTGAGAACAACACTTTTTTGAAGGAGAGGGGCATATAAGGCCCCTATATTACTAGTGTAGTCTCTTTTTTTTGTTAGTGTAGCCCCCTTATTATTATTTTTGTACCCTTGTAGTCCCCATATTGTTATTATTGTGCCCATAAAACCCCATTATTGTTATTGTTATTCCCTTACATTATTATTGTTAGGTCAGCTAGGATTATATTGTGACCCCATGGACTCCTATATATAGAAAGGAGGTTTTTTCATTTGTATAATCCAAGAATTGTTCATTTATGTAATGTAAATGAGGTTTTCCCCTTGAAGAGGCTTATTTATAAGTCATTGATCTATCTTTTTTTATATTTTGGGAGTTGGTTTCATAACAATAGAACAATCTCAAACCTTAGTCGCTGGTAATATATCTCTTGATATTGTTTGGAAATATCCCCAAACATATCCCTTGGAAGATCTCACCAGGATATCATATTTTGCAGGGGAATATGCCACAACCATAATTGATAAATTCTTAGAGGTGAAACAGTTGATTAAAGTAAAATATGACATAATCCTTAGAGTTAGATAAAAGAATAAAGAGTGAGAAAAAAAGCATTGAATAACAATGGTAGTCCCAACCAGCAGAGATACAAAAGAACATTGATGACTTGAAGCTTCAATATTAATATGATATGAGAAATAAAGACAATAAGATACAAGAACTACAACACTAGATTGATCAACTGAAAGACAATCTAGAAATTGAAGAATCCAAGAAAGAAGCAAGATAACTCAATACTCTCCTTGCTCAGAAATAGGGAATATTTTACCAAAAGCTGGAAAAAATTAATGATATGTGTCAATCAATTGATTCACTAATGAATTAGTTTTCTGATCTGAGGACATACTTTGAGGATATTAAGGATAAATTTTATGATTATATTATTTGGTGGGTTAATGCAAAGGGGAAATCAGTGAATCTCCCAAGAATAGAAGAGTCGCGGAAGGAAATCCTTTTTAGAGCTGGGATATGAAGCTTAAACAAGAAGAGATGGCCATATTTAGTGCCAAGAACATTGCAAATGACCTCACTAAATCTATCATTGGAAATATTTTAAATACCAATTTGATTCAATAATTCCCACAAGGAGCCGTACTTGATGTTATCACTAGGTTGGATCAAGTTTGGTTGTGTCAACCATCAACCTAGAATAACTATTTCAACCACTTCTGACTGGAACTTAGCCCTTCCAATTAGAGAGGGTCTCTCAAAGAAAATAGTGAAATATTATAGCTAAAATTCAATTTTTTTGAAAATGCAGCAAGATGATGGAGCTTAGTGAAATGAAGTCGCCTTCACTAAGTGGGCCCGCAGGCAAATTCTGGCGCAGAGTCTATTTTTAGACATATGGAGCATGGTCCAGGGGTTGCAGTATGTTATTCTTGGAGTATTGGTCATGTTGGTAAAAATAGATGGACCTCTATTTTTTGACCTATAGGGCGATAGGTCGAAGTCTATTTTTAGACTGCCTATCCTAAAAATAGGGAAGTCAAATATTATTTACCCTTAATAATATTTGGACTATAAACTTCAGTTTACTCTCTTGGAGCACTTCAGTTCGAGCCTTGGAAGTGGCTCATGCATATGATAGAGGAATTACGCTATTCCTAGGGGTTTGGTGAGCACATGCATGGTTGACTTTAGTTAGGACTTCAGTGGCAGAAGTTTGGTGGAGTTAATGAGACAGCTAGTGGAGTTGTGTTCGGTTTAATTTAGTTGAACTGGTTGAGATTAGTTTAACTAGATAATCAACTAGTTATGAGTGGAGTGAATTAAATATTATTTAATTCATTAATTAGTAACTCATTATTCAACTCAAGAACACATCAGTTCACTACAGTGCATGATCAGTTCAGTGGAGACCGGTGAAAGAGGTAGATGAAAGGGTGGAGTTAGCTATCAGTGGCGACATCAGTTGTGCATGAGATTTGCACCACACTTGGAGGAATTTCCCATGATGATTGCGCTATCAAGCCAAGGATATTCGAACCTTGGATCTCTATATAGACAGGACATGATTGCGCAATAGAGGAAAGGCAATTGGTGGTGAGTTTTGAACCAGTAACCTGTTCAAAACCAAGCTAGTTTGTGTGTAACTTTATGAGAAAGTACTGAGTACTTGTGAGGAGTATTGTACTGATTTTGTTACATGTTTTCTCCATTATAATATACACAATAGTTGCGGGGTTTTCAACTATAAGCTTTCCCCATACATACTGTGTTAATGTGTATGATGAATTGATGTGCTATCGCTTGTTTTATTTCCGCATGTGTGATGATCTGAGTGGAAGAGATTATGTGTTGCATATAAATTCGAATTGTATGTGATCAGGATAGTCTCGGTGGATAATTAATCATTATTCAGAAAATTTCTACAAATTTGAAGATGGCTAAATATCTACTATTTTTTGTGTTGTTTTTTACAAGTGGAAGAGTGTATAATAGCCACCATTGGGCATGGAGTCAGCTAAAGAAATTTCAATTTACAAACAAATGTATTCATGGAAGATGAAGAAAATTGGCTTAAAACATAAAATTTTACATCATACACAACATATGAAGGAAATTGTAGCATTTGATCATGAATTCGAAGTAATCATACTACCATGAAAATGATAACAATACACAAAGTGAAGAGATAAAACACATAATCCAAGGAGAATCTGAGGTTGTAAAAATTCTACTGCAAAATGTATATTATCTTGATAAATAAAAACTATATAGTAGCCTTCTCATAACATTCACACACCCTTTCAAAATGAAAAAATACCTCATTTATAGAGTGAGGTGTCTTTACAATAGTTTGTTGCCTAGGCTAGACTCGATACCTTAACCAAGAGACCTAATTCTAGTAGGATTACATCACATGCAAAAATTATAGGGATATTTTCTGTTTTGGCAGAGTTTGTATACAAAAAGGAATCTATGATCATTTAATAACTTCAACCAAATTATAATAGATTGTGCTAGTCATCCTTATCAAACCCAATTGACTACTGAGGTGTTGGAGAGCTGATGCACTAGCGATAAGACCTTGTAGGCTTGAGCTAGGATGATGAGCTGTAGTGATAAGTTGTCATCATGAGTTGACTTGGTAAGTTCTCAACCACATGGAGGTTGACCTACTGAGTTGTATTCTTGAAAAAAACAACATATGATGTGTATTATATTTACCTGTGGTTTATCCATTTTTTACTGCTGACTGCCCCAAAATCATCAAAAACACCATAACGCTGGAAAAAAACAGAGTATAGGAAATTCAATAGCAAACTTCAGTAGAAAATGTCAAAATCAACCCTCTACATAATTTTTAACTTTTCTGATTGTTTTAGGGTCTTCTTTGAGGTTAATGAGTTAAACACATACCTTGAGCCCTACTGTTTCTGAATTTTTTTCTAGTGTTTAGCTCCATGGAAAGATAAAACACTTTCATAGCAAAGTTTTGCCTTTAAGCCTAGGAGTTTCTACGAAAGTACCTAGTTTCTGATATTTTATACTTTTATCATTATTTCGCCTCCAAAACGTTTATAAAATCCTACATAAGCCTGTATAAACCATAGTATATTAAAAAATGTGTAGTCTTACCATACTTATGGAGCATCATTAGTAACAATAATTAATTGTAGGCCCCTCTTCAAAAGTTCATCTTGTATCATCTCCATTTGTGCTTCTAGTTCTTTGGTTTGATCCTGCAACCTTCTCCTCTCTACTTGCAACCACCTATTTATTTTTCATATATGATTCATAATTCTATGTAGAGGCAACATCCTCTTTAACATCTTTTTTGATCTATCTTCCACTTAATTGTAAAAATCCAGTTGCTTAGAAATGTCTTTCTTCAATTCCTTAAAAAGAAATTTTGATTTTATTACCTCATTTCGAGCATCTCTTAACTGTTCTTGCAACATCTCCACTTCACCTTTCTCTTGAATAGGCTCTTTACCTTTCCTATTTTTCATATGTTCCACTTTGGCTGGAGGTAATTATGGTATTTCTCCTTCTAATGATAGCTTCTCCATTAATGGTTGCTCAAGCATCTTTCCCTTTAACTGTTGTGATATTCTAAATGGATTCCTAGGCTTTAAGATAAAACCTGAATCTTCTTGAGAAAAGTCAAATTTCTTGGCTCTTTTTTATTTTCTTTTGAGTTTCTGTCTTCTTGATCTCAACAGTTTGTACAATGGGGATTTCTTCAATTTCAATAGCCTCCAAGATATCTAATAACTTGCCTCTTCCCTCAGTTTGGCTTCTAGTAACCCTAGTCCTCTCTATTCTTGCATATGTTTTTATTTGAATTCTTGTATAATTTTTCTCTAGTACAACAGGTCCTTTCACTTGTTCAACCTCTATTTCCATAGGCTCTGCCATAGGTTGCATCTCTGCCTCATGGTCAGCTACAGGCTCCGCTTCAGATTGTTTGCCTTTCCTTGGACTAATAGATTTGGATCTTGGTGTTTTCCTAGGAGTGATAACATCAAATTCATAGCCACTTAAAAAAAAAAATTGGGCTGATCTCTTTTCAATTTGTTTAACTCTTCAACCACTAGAAACTTGATAAGAGCATGATGAAAAATGGAGGTATCACTAGCCTAAGGTTTGGCCTGAACCTTGTCTGCCATTTTACCCAAGATTCTAAAAAAAAAAAAAGACATATCTAAAGGTTGTTTGATTGTAAAGTGTAGCAACAATTTATAGTGGTATTGGTATACCACGTTTAATCTACCCTCACAGATGAAATATTTCTAGATCACCATCAAAATCTTGCAAAAATACTCTTTAAGGCATGTTTTGGGTTTTCCCGTAGACATATTGATGCATCTATGTTCTTCCTTCAATAATTCATCACAATTATATAATTTAAACATTGTCACCATGAACCCTGACTCTCCTGATCTAGGGATCTTAATGGCTTGAGAAATAGTGTCAGGAGATGCAACAAAATTTAACATGCTGACTTTTGAGGGCCCGTGCCTATAAATTTGGTGCCTATAAAGTTGATCGAAAAATCATTTGATAGTTTCCCATGACACTCCTGTAATTTTTGACAGAACAAGAGGCAACCCACACTGGAAAAACTTGGGAGAACTTGGGGTTTCTTCTATCAACCTCATGTGTGTGGACTCATACCTAGACAGAGACCCTCCTTTATACTATTTCCTTCGAGCTGCCATGGCTCCAAGATGCAGTGAACAACTCCTTGACACCTAAAAAATATTTAGTCGCAACAAACTAACCTTTGAAACTAACATATTTTACCCTAAGACAATGAGATAGACCACCAGACAACCAAATCGATGCTTAGACAAGTATAGCATCTCACAAGGAGGAGAAGGGAATGGTTTTATGACAACAAATCAAAAAGAAAAAGTGTAAAGAGAAAAGAGTGACTAAGAAACCATATGATGCATGCATTTTACTAATGGTGGATAATGAAAACATGGAGAAGTCATAACCCATTATTCTCTGACCACCTCCAACCATGCCTTTTGGGTCTCCAAAATTTCTTTAAAATGAAATATATTTTCACTTCATTCTGTAATATTCTAAAATTTTCCTTCAATAAATTGGAATATTAATTTTGTCTATTTGCACTTGGGAGATGAATAATTGGGTAAGAAAGCACATTCATAATGAAAAAATGGATAAAATCCCTCTAGTATGAAAGGGGATCAGTCTTGGAACTAGATTTCACACCCTCATGTGTGAAAGGGGACATTTTGCAAAGAGGCTTGGTTAAGTTTGACCAAGTCAAATAGTGTTGGGTAGGAGGTGGAAAACACTACATGGGACAGTGCAGAGATAGAGGAGGGAATATTCCTTGAAGGAGGAAACCATAATAGAGTGGGGCCCATGGAGAGATATCTCTCATGTGTTTAAAAGGAGGGCAAGGCAACCATTGTTATTCATGCTTATGATTCTTCATTTTCATTGTCTATTCAGACAATTTTTCATTCTCTGCTGTTTAGCAAGAACTGCCAGGGAATTCTTGTTTAGGATTCCTCCTCCTTTCTTAAGAAGCCTCTTGAAGGAGTTGTAATGATTTGTCTCACATCTAGGCTTGAGGCCAAGCATCCTCCTCTAGGACAACGTTATTGCTGCAACAACATAATTCTGTGTTGTAGGGTGTTGCAGTGAGAAGTCACAACATCTCTTCCATTGCTTGCTTTTCAGAGGGAGACTCTCTTTTTCCTTTGGATGATTAGCTTGGAAGCTTTGGATCTTATTTGTAGATCTTGGCACTTGGCCAATTCATTTTATTCCACTTACAGCGCAGTTACCCTCTTAGACTGCATTATTTTCATGGAGCACTTGCAATGAGGGATTGTAGGTTGTTTGGAGGGTGAGATCTCAAGTGTAAGGATCAGCCTTCCACTTTGGAGATCCATTGGAGAAGTTATACTTCAGATTTATCATCATCTCCAACCTTCTCTATTGAGTTCTAGATTTGAGTTGTTGCAGCTACCCAGCAACTCCGGCATTTTTTCCATTTTGTGTATTTCAGCCAATCCTTTGGAGGATTGATGTTTCATTGCTTCTAAGGGTTAGAGCTTTGCTCCCCTATTGTATTTGAGATATATCATTTCCATATCCATGTATTGACATTGTATTGTAGCAATAATCCATAATAGACTGTGTTGTCATAGTCAAGGGTTTCATTCATGTAGCAGTGTTTTGTCATTTCATGTATATGTATTGTTGAGGCTTGCATTGCCTTTCTTTAAAGGTTGTTTCCTCAAGACATTGTACTATTTATACTTCTATAACAAATTTTTTTGGCTATTCAGATCTTCATATGTTCATGGTTGTAAAATAACGCTGTCTTTCCATTTCTTGCTCAAGAATTGTTGCAGTCCCTCATTGGGCAATTTCTGAGGACATCTAATAGTGGGAGATATGTTTAACCACTCTAGAAGGATTTATTTGGTCCCAAATATTGCATTTCAGTATTATATATATTGATCTAATGGATCCAGGTCTTGGTATCAAATCCTGCTGCCTCCATTTCTAGGAAATGCATTTTCCAGCCATGGATTGCTAGTTGTTCCTAATTGGGAATGTTATAGTGGTATCAGAGCAAATTTCTTGGATCATTCCTATGATTCTAAGCCCAAGAAGATCATAACGTTAAAAAATATGAGTTTATTCTCATCTATTTTCAGATCCAGAGGAGACCTCTCCAAGGAGGTCAAGAAGATTGAAGAAATAGAAGAGGAAGGACCACACACTTCCTATTCTCATCAAGAGGAAGACATTGAGCATGGAAGACACTTGGATTATCAGATTCTAAGTGATTACCTTGTTGAGTATAGATCTCAACCTAGAGCCTTCAAGGAGACTCTAGATTTCCCTCATTTCATCTAGCTAAAGGAAAAGAAGAGACCCTGTAGCAGAAAAGAAATCAGAGGCAATAGATTTCTATTGTCTACCTTTGATGGGTTGTCTATAGAAAGAACCTGGGTGAGAGAGTTGGAGGCATTTTTCCTACTACATCCTGTAGCAGGGAAAGAAGCTGTTGAAATATCAGCGCTACACTTGGAGGGTGAAGCCTATGATTGGTGGAGCAGCCACTTGAGACATGCAAGGGAGAAAACTTTTGCAAAGTTCATTGAAGGGTTGATTAAAGCCTTTGATTGTGAAAGGGAAAAATAAGGGGAGATCACACCACCACTTGAGGAGACTTGTGATAATGCTTTCACACTCATGGAGGAGTAGCCACATGCATCAATAGTTGGGGCAACCAACACCTTGGAGGAAGGAACTCTTGCAACCCTACAAGAAGTTCCAAATGCACATCAAGGTATGAAAAGATTTCCACAATCTCTTGTTTCAACAAATTCTTTTGATCAATGTGGAAATTTTCTTTTGAATGACCAAGGGTCAAATCCCATTGCTACCCTATAGCAGCTTGGTTGCACTATGTTGTGCAACATGAAAAATTTCAAGTAGGAAATAAACCATCATCTTCATGAGCCTTTGCTGGATTGCATATCACATTGGAGGTTGGGGTTTGAAGCCTTAAAGGATGATAGTAGACATCTTGCAGTGATAAAAACTTTCTCCCTTCAAGATGAAACTTTCTCAATGAGCTCCTCTCAGCTCAAAGAGGAATTTCTAATTTCAGATCCAAGACCTCATTGGTTTTGGAAGACTATTGATGAGAGGGAGGTCTCAAGGAGAGATCTCATCAGAGGTGCACTTCAACAAACCATGGAGTGTAATGATTTTCTTCCTTTCTCACAAGGGAAGATAGAATATGGGGGACATCTTAGGATGGATAACATCTCTCATGCTTGTGTTGGACATTCCTTCAGCCATACACATCATGATGGGAGGTTTTTTACTACCACCTATTTGGGTCTTGATAGGGTCTCATTGATCCTTGAGAAGATTTCATTTCAAAATCCCATGAAGTGCAAAGACAGGAAATTTATTTGGGAGGATGGTAGCCCTCATGGGAGGAGTACCAATATGAAGAGAAGAAGGAAGCATCCATAAGGGTTTGAGTGGATGTGGTTGATGAGCAAGGAGCTGGGAGGCCACTTGCAAATTTATGATACCGGGCAGCAGGAGGCTTGGCTGCATTGGTTACTCTTGAAAGAGTTTGGCCATCACTTGGAAAACACTCTTCCTAAGAGTAGGAGGATGGAAAAGAGATGGCAAGATAATTGCATCATTGAGAAGCATAGAGTATGGATGCATGGTGTTGATGTGATACTCATATCATTCATTGTGTCTTCATCACATGAGTTGTATGATGGGAGTATGGGGAGGCAGCAAAATCTTTTGTTGCTTTGCTTGTTCTTGGGAGAGTAAGAGCAGCTTTGCTCTCACACTTGGCATAATGCTGGAGGAGGAGGAGATGGCATTATATCCTTGATATTTGATGATGACTTGGAAGAACTTCCATGTTGGGAAGTATTCCATATTTGTTGCATCATTACTAGAGGAGTCTTTGACAAGGAGCATGTCAAAGGACAGAGCTTTGTATTGACAGGAGCTTATTTGCATGAGCTCATAGTGTTGTCACCTTGGAGCAGATATTTATGGATGGAGTGTCCCTGGGATCACTTAATTTTGGATGCACTTGGTGGAAAAGGAGGAGTTAATGATGATATAGTGGTGGATAGAGGCATCTATCACCATGGTATATTCTTCTGGACTTGGGGTTCCAAGCATGAGGAGGATTATCTTCTTGCAGCACATGGGTCCTTATTCTTCATAGCATGCCACAACACTATGGAGGATTCAATCATGTATCCATGTACCATATTACTTCCAGCATATGGTGAGAATTTTTTTTATACATTCATTGATTTGCACATTCTTATCATTACTATGCAGTGCATTGCTTCACAAGAGAGCAAGCTTGACACATTGCTCCATGATCATTATTGGGCCAATTTATATGATGGAGGAAACCATATATTATGTGGCCTTGGGAAAATGTTTTATCATCACATGTATGTTTAGCTTATGCACTCTAACATGTATCATCTGAAGACATGCATGATTAACCTGTAAAGAGGAACATTTTGCCTTGTACTTTTCTCAAGCAGCAACTTGTAAAACTACGCTATCATTATTGGGGAAGTTGTTGGTACCTTATTGCATCACTTGAAACCTTCAGCATTTTCTTCATTTTGTTGCTGATAATGCCTTCATTTGCTGATATGGATCAGATTTGTATAAGAAACATGATTATGAGAGAGGCACATGAGTTGGATGTGTCCTTGAGTAGGAAGAATTCTCACATTTTTTGTACTACATGTTCTAATGGGAACATGGGAGAAGATATGGCCACCACTACTACATATGTGTTCTCTTTTGAGGTGGACCATGGACTTGATAGTCATCCATTGTACAGCCATGGGCAAGTTTTTGGTCTTGTGTTGTTGTTATATTCAACCATTTACTATTCCTTAGTAGATGTGATGGATTTTGTATGTCACTTGCCATATTCCTTTCTGAGATTGCAGTGGATGAAACTGCGTTGTATCCTTGTGAGATATTGTTTGTATCATGAATCATCATGTATAAATTGCAGAAAATTTCTCATTGGGATACTCTATGATGATCTTGTCCTATTCATCATGGATGGATTGATTTGGGCCAGCTTGTTCTTTAATGTTGGAGGAGAACTCTTTGGAGGATTTTTCTTCACTTTGCCATATGAGGGCAATACTTTTGCAGCCTAGGATCAGCACACACTCTACACTTATCATGATTGGAGAGAAGGAAAACATGGGGTGAGCTATGATGCTTGCCAAGTTCAGATTTTCAGCTCACCGTCATTTCTAGAGCTTGAGGTGGAAGGAGATTTTCAGGAGTTGCCTTGTTGGGAGGTGGCTCATTTTGTTTGGATGATTTCTTGGGGATGGAGGATCCATATGGGGAAGATGTTCCTCATCACATTTTAGACTCCATGCCTTGAGTGGAGACTTTCCAGTTATATCCTTGCAGTTGCTTGAGGACAAGCAACATTTGGGAGGGGAGGACTGTAATATTCCAAATTTTTCCTTCAATAAATTGGAATATTAATTTTGTCTATTTGCACTTAGGAGATGAATAATTGGGTGAGAAAGCCCATTCATAATAAAAACATGGATAAAATCCCTCTATTATGAAAGGGGATCAGCCTTGGAACTAGATTTCACACCCTCATGTGTGAAAGGGGGCATTTTGCAAAGAGTCTTGGTTAAGTTTGACCAAGTCAAACAACGTTGGGTAGGAGGTGGAAAGCACTACATGGGACAGCGCAAAGATAGAGGAGGGAATATTCCTGGAAGGAGGAAACCCTAATAGAGTGGGGCCCATGGAGAGAGAGCTCTCATGTGTTTAAAAGGAGGGCAAGGCAGCCATTGTTATTCATGCTTATGATTTTTCATTTTCATTGTCTATTCAGACAATTGTGCATTCTCTGCTGTTTAGCAAGAATTGTCAGGGAATTCCTGTTTAGGATTCCTCCTCCTTTCTTAAGAAGCATCTTGAAGGATTTGTACTAATTTTTCTCACATCTAGGCTTGAGGCCAAGCATCCTCCTTCGGGACAGCGTTATTGCTGCAGCAACATAATTCTGTGTTGTAGGGTGTTGCAGTGAGAAGTCACAACACCTCTTCCATTGCTTGTTTTTCAGAGGGAGACTCTCTTTTTCCTTTGGATGATTAGCTTGGATTATTTGGAGCTTATTTTCAGATCTTGGCACTTTTCCATTTCATTTTATTCCACCTACATCACAGTTACCCTCTTAGACTACGTTATTTTCATCGAGCACTTGTAGTGAGGGATTGCAGGTTGTTTGGAGGGTGAGATAGCAAGTGTAAGGATCAGCCTTCCACTTTTGAGATCCATTGGAGAAGGTATACTTTAGATTTCTCATCATCTCTAGCCTTCTCTATTGAGTTCCAGATTTGAATTGCTGCAGCTACCCAGCAACTCCGACATTTTTTCCATTTTGTGTATTTCACCCAATCCTTTGGAGGATTGATGTTTTATTGCTTCTAAGGGTTAGAGATTTTTTCCCATATTGTATTTGAGCTATATCATTTCCATATCCATGTATTGAAATTTTATTGCAGCAGTACTCCATAATAGACTACGCTGTCATAGCCAAGCGTTTCATTCATGTAGCAGTGTTTTGTCATTTCATGTATATGTATTGTTGAGGCTTGCATTGACTTTATTGAGAGGTTTTTTCCTCAAGACATTGTACTCTTTATACTTCTATAACAAATTTTTTTGGCTATTCAGATATGCCCATGGTTGTAAAATAACACTGTCTTTCCATTTCTTGCTCAAGAATTGTTGCAGTCCCTCATCAGGAAATTTTTGAGGACATCTAGTAGTGGGAGATCTTTTTAACCACTCTAGAAGGATTTCATTGGACCCAACTCTTGGATTTCAGTATTAGATATATTTATATAAGGGATCCAAGTCTTGGTATCAAATCCTATTGCCTCCATTTCTGGAAAATGCGTTTTCTAGCCATGGATTGCTAGCTGTTCCTAATTGGGAATATTAAACATTCACACTGCATTTCGCCTTTATAACCTTTATTCCATCACTTTGTCACTATATAACCCTAAATATCTATCATCATATGGGTTCATAATTTTATTTTCCTAAAGTTATATTTTTCAAGTGTTTATAGTGAATTAATGATTAAAAATTAGAAAAATTACATATACATGCTAATACATAAAAGTGGCTTGAGTTTCATGACAAGTGTAGGTAATTTGGAAACTTCCAAGACACTCTTATGTGGCCTCCAAGGATCAATTTAGAATTCTCTTCAATATTGGAAGAAGATTTGGGATAGGAATCAACCATATCTCATGGAGAATGTTGTAGAAAATTTCGTCCCCCTAGAGATAGCCTAGAGTTGCTATAGACCAGTGCCTAGGCCATCTTATCATAGCAAGGAGCTCATAATATAGCTTGGGTTGTCAATCCAAAAGCTCTCCTGCTATCTCTTGTAAAACAAGGAAATTAATTGAAATGGGACCAGACTCTCTCAGAAGCTGATACAGAGATAAGAATAATGTAGAACAACATGCAGAACTTCAATACAAAAGCATCAGACAGTTAAGAGACAGCTTACTGCAAAGAGGGCCAGTTCAAATAATATGCCATAGAAATCAAATATCAGAAAGTGGATGTAGTGAAGAAACATGAAGAAGATACTAGTTAGCATGAGGTTGATACCCAGATACACAACAAAACCACATATGGGCTTATCCAACTAAGAATCCATACATGACAATGGCGTTTTAAAAGCACCCTCCTCAAGTAACTAATATAGCAGAAAATATGGATGAAATGAACATGGAACAGTATATCATGACTAGGCCTATTTAAAGTGCTTTACTAATCCAAGTATGGGCACCAACTAGGATGAATCCTTACTTAAGACCAGTGAGCCACTTGCATTCTAGAACATGATACAAGAAGATAAATAGCATGAAATGAGATATTATATTAACACATAAGAAAAGATTACATACTGTGGGATACCAAAGACCATAATCCTCATTACAGTTATAACTCCTCCTCACTGAAACCCTATGGGCTCTGAGCCTTCATACAGAAACTTTACAAGATGTATACAAAAGCCTTTCACTGCACAGTTTGCTGATAGAAATCTGGAACCTTCACAATGTCTTTTTTCCTCATTTTTATAAGAGAAACTGAAGGGTCTAGAGAGTGAGGTAGGTGATATACATTTAATGATCTTATTTAAAACAAATTTGAAAGAAAAAACCGCCTATGCTGTTTGGCGGTGTTGAACTGGTGCAAGTACTCTGCTACTACTTCATGAAATAAATGCTGAGGATGAAAATCTCATCGTGAACAAGACATAAAGAATACATGTTCTGTACTTGGCGGGAAGAGAAAAATCTGCCGCAATAAAACCTTGAGGTTGCTTGTTTTTGTGCATGGTACTCTTGGCCCTCTACCTTTGAATTAAAATCCTAGATATTTAATGCAGGGTGTTGTATTTCTCGATCTTTCACTGATATTTCATACGGCCCCATTAATGCTTTCGCCTACCCAAATCTGCCCTTTGATTTTCTCTAGAGGGTTCTACAATTGCAAATCCTTGCTTTCTTTAATGGTGGTCACATCATAGCAGCTCCTGGATCTTTTCCCACCAATTTTACTCCTGAAACATGGTCCTCCTGTGCATTCTTGGCCTCTTAATGGGAGTGACGAATCATGATAATTCTTAGCCACGATAAACCTGCAAAAACAAAAACTCGTTAAATAAAACCAATCACAAGGATGGAGGACACGGTGGGGTTAATGGAGATGGTGGTATAGGTCTGAGAGGATGATGAAACGATGCAGGGTGGCGAAAAACACAGGGGGACGATGATGCAGGTGGACGGGTTGACCAGGGAAAGACAATGGAATGTATATATGAATGAAACATATATATGCATGGTGGAGGATGAGATGGTGAACACGTGTAACACTGTCATGGTGGGAGGCTCGGTCAGCAGGTGGTCAAGAAGATGATATGGGCCACATGATCATTGGATGAGATCGACGGTTTTAACGCATCGGAGGACAATGAAATGGTGGGCCAGGGATGCAATAGACGTGGGTTAAAACATGTGTAGCTCCAGAGGATAACCACCGTTGGATGGAGGACTTTAGATCTGATGGCTGACGATGATTCCGTTGCCCGACCTTTGACTAAACAATAATGCGCGAAATGGGCGGTTTCGGGAATCGTACATGAGGACACTTGTCATGCGATCTATGGAATCGCTGGCCCCACGGAGAATATCGTCGTCTCAACAATGGTGGTGTGGAATGAAACCGCCGATTTCACAACGGGTACAGGCGTGGGGACCACCACGGTAAGCACAACTTTGCTTCGTCGATTTGTTTTTGATCGGACGGCTCCAGACGCACCCGAAATATTTGACAATAAGATCTTGCCTGTCCGGCACACGGTTTTGCGCCCGGGTCATGTGAGAATCCAATCAAAGGGGCTAAGACTATAGGGGCTAGGCCCGATATGTTTTTAAATGCAGATCTTAACCTTTGCAGAGTGTATTTTTCGGGCGGAAAAGGGTAGCGATAGGCAGAAAATGGGGTTTTATGGCCACGACGGGGGATTTAAACAGATTTAAACGGATCTACAAGTTAAAAACTTGAATGGAGGAGCTAATGACCACAAAAAAATGTAGGGGTTGATATGTACAACATCGGCTCCATCTGGGGATGGCATGTTCATCCTTGGACATGTCGAGAACTTGCAGACCCTTGATCATCTTGTATGTAGATTCCGCTCTTCAACCCTTTTGCTTTTTCTTCAAAACTCATTAGCACACATCCCTTATTAAAATAAAAACTGAAAAAAAGTCAATATAAAATATAATACAACAAGCATACTCTGTCCGAATCAAAATTGAAAGTAGGGCTTTAGGAATTGGCCATTCACAGGGGCATCTAACAAGTCACCCTGCAAATTTTCTAAAATAAATGTATTATTACCTTTTAGCTCCATAATCTTAAATGGGCCAAACCAAAGTGGATCAAATTTAGCATGCTTGCCCTTTACAGCTCTCCGGACATCCCATCTGAGAACCAAATCTCGAATTTGAAATTTTCTATCTTTCGCATGCCGATCAAAGATATTTTTCATTTTCTCCTGATACTCCGCTAATCTCTGATTCACTTGGCTCCATGTTTCCTCCAATTCTACCAATTGGTTAATTCTTCTGACCATGTCATCTAGTTCTTCCTGAATTTCCTGCATGAAACGTGCCACTGGAAAAGCCAATTGCACAGGAAACACAACTGCTCGCCCATATACCAGTTCATAAGGAGATTTCCTAGTTGCTCTCTTGCTAGTTATTCTGTTTGCCTACAGAGCAAACTTTAATTGGGAATCCCAATTTTTCTGATTCTCATTGATAGTCTTTTTCAAGGCCCTCACCAGTGTTTTGTTGGAAGATTCTGCCAAGCCATTCCCCTGTGGATAATAGGCTGTTGAATGATTTAATGCAATATTATACTGCTGGCAGAAATTTACAAATTTATTGGACTTGAAGGCCTGTGCATTATCAGTTACAATTCTAGCTGGATAGCCAAACCTGGATATGATGTTCTCTTTCATGAATTTGATGATTACAGCATCTGTAGAATTTCTCGCAGGTATGGCTTCCACCCACTTTGTAAAGTAATCTGTTGCTGTCAATAAAATCTAATCCCCATTGCTGAAATGGTTCATCTATATGAACTGGAATTAGGGGCAAAGTAGGCAGCTTTTGTCTCTCAGAAAATTTTTGACACTTATCACATGCTCTAACCGAATTAAAAACATCTCCAAATAATTTAGGCCAATAAAAACCAGCTCTCAGTATTTTATGTGTTGTGGCCTTCCAATTGTAATGACCTCCACAAATTCCCTCATGAAACTCCACCATTATATTTTCTACTTCAACCTCTGTGAGGCACAATAATAGTATGCCTGAAGGATCTCTCCAATATAACTGACCATTGGCAACTATATACTTTTGTGATTTCAGCCTCAAAGCCCTGTATTTTGATTTATCACAGCTAGGTGCACAACTGAGTGTTAAAAGATATTCAACTATTTCTTTGTACCAAGGACAAGTGAGATACTTTAGATGTGCTTTTTGAGTGGATTTTTCCAGTCCTTGCTGGCCTTTTTCATTTTCTGACTCTTCACTTGAAATAATAGATAAATTAATGCCCAAGGCTTGATGATTTGATTTAGATAACATTTTAGCAAGTCCCTGTCCTTTAATCAGCCTAGTAGGTTTGATGTCCAAATCATATTCTTGTATTTTTGCAATCCATCTTCCCCTTTTTCCTTCACTGTCTCCCTAAATGAGAATGTCTTAGACAGCTGCTGTAGGGACATATGCAATAATATGAGACTGCAAAACATACATTCTAAAGGCTTTGAGGGACTTTACAAGGGCATAGGCTTGCTTCTCAAGTATGTTATACTTCAATTCTGCATCATGTAATACCTGACTGAAAAAGGCTATTGGCTGCTCATATCCATCTTCATTTTTCTGCAACAGGACTCCAGCTACTGTATGAGGTGAAGCAAATGAAAAGATCATAAATGGCTTTGTATAATCAGGCCCAGCTAGCACAGGAGCTTCAGCAAATGCCTGTTTTATTCTGGTGAATGCATCTCTAGATTCCTGAGACCATTTTACTTCATTATTTTTTTTCAACATATCAGTTATATGCCTAACTATCTCAGCATAGTTAGGAATAAATCTTCTCAGAAAATTAATTCTTCCTAGGAATACCTGCACTTCTTTCTTATTTCTGGGGAGAGGAATTCCATCTATAACTTCAACTCTTTTGGGGTCTATTTTCACACCATCTTTAGTCACAATGTACCCTAAAATCTTGCCTTCCTCTAATGCAAATAAAGAATTTTGGGGATTAAGAGAAAGACCATACCTTCTGCATTTTCAAAGTTTTCTGCAAAGGAGCAGAAAGTCTCAAGATGTTTCTGAGCATCAATTTCATTTTCTCCATTAAATCTGGGTAGAATCTTCAAATAATCATGTGGCATATCATTTAGCACTTGGGGTAAGGCCAGTGGAGCATATTTGTTCAATAAAAACCCTGGTACATTCGCCATTGGAGGAGGTGGGGGTTGTGCAACAGTCTGAGATACAAATGAAGGAAGAGGAGGCAGAGGGAGTGGAGTATGTGCGACGATCGGGATGTGCTGTACAGAGGTCTGGGGTGTGGATGGAAACAATTCATGATTAACAAAGGCTACCTCTGTAACTTCTTTAATTTCCTCAGCCTCAGGAGTAGGATGAAAATCCTCTTCAATATTGGCACTTCCCCTAGGTGGACTTTCTAAATAATATTCGGGATTTTCTTTGGTGGAATCGGGATGTTCGGTTTTAATTTCTTGAGAAGAAGAGGGCGTACAATCTGCTACAGAATATTTAGGGATTTCAGCACGAACTGATTTCCTCTCTTTCCAAATTCTTTTATGAATGATCTTCTCTGGGTCGGACACGTAGGATGTCTTCGACTGAGATGTATCTGACCTCAAATGTGGCTTACGAGGAGCCAGGACTACCAATAGATTTATCGAATAAATAACAGTGGAGTCGCCAAGGTGAGAGATACACAACTCTTCAACTCTTTGTGCTCACCTGATTAGAGAGTGAATATGATTTGTCGAGGCCCAGGGAAACTGATATTCTTGAATTCGCTCCCCGGAAACGGCGCCAGAAAGATGTTGTAGACAATTTTGTCACCCCTAGAGACAGTCTAGAGTTGCCATATACCAGTGCCTAGGACATCTTATCATAGCAAGAGAACATGAAATATAGCTTGGGTGTCAATCCAAAAGCTCTCTTACTATCTCTTGTAAAACAAGGAAATTAGTTTAAATGGAACCAAACTCTCTCAGAAGCTGATACAAAGATAAGAATAATGTAAAATCAACATGCAAAACTCCAATACAAAAGCATCAGACAGTTAAGAGACAACTTACTGCAAAGAGGGCTAGTTCAAATAATATGCCACAGAAATCAAATATTAGAAAGTGGATGCAGTGAAGAAACATGAAGAAGATACTAGTTAGCATGAGGCTGATACCCAGATACACAACAAAACCACATATGGGCTTATCCAACTAAGAATCCATACATGAAAATGGCGTTTTAAAAGCACCCTCCTCAAGTAACTAATATAGCAGAAAATATGGATGAAATGAACATGGAACAGTATATCATGACTAGGCCTATTTAAAGTGCTTGACTAATGCAAGTATGGGCACCAACTAGGATGAATCCTTACTTAAGACCAGTGAGCCACTCGCATTCTAGAAAATGATACAAGAAGATAAATAGCATGAAATGAGATATTATATTAACACATAAGAAAAGATTACATACTGTGGGATACCAAAGACCAGAATCCTCATTACAGTTATAACTCCTCCTCACTGAAACCCTACGGGCTCTGAGCCTTCATACAGAAACTTTACAAGATGTATACAAAAGCCTTTCACTGCACAGTTTGCTGATAGAAATCTGGAACCTTCACAATGTCTTTTTTCCTCATTTTTATAAGAGAAACCGAAGGGTCTAGAGAGTGAGGTAGGTGATATACATTTAATGATCTTATTTAAAACAAATTTGAAAGAAAAAACCACCTATGCTGTTTGGCGGTGCTGGACTGGTGCAAGTACTCTGCTACTACTTCTTGAAATAAATGCTGAGGATGAAAATCTCCTCATGAACAAGACATAAATAATACATGTTCTGTACTTGGCGGGAAGAGAAAAATCTGCCGCAATAAAACCTTGAGGTTGCTTGTTTTTGTGCATGGTACTCTTGGCCCTTTACCTTTGAATTAAAATCCTAGATATTTAATGCAGGGCGTTGTATTTCTCGATCTTTCACTGATATTTCATGCGGCCCCATTAATGTTTTCGCCTACCCAAATCTGCCCTTTGATTTTCTCTAGAGGGTTCTACAATTGCAAATCCTTACTTTCTTTAATGGTGGTCACATCATAGCAGCTCTTGGATCTTTTCCCACCAATTTTACTCCTAAAACATGGTCCTGCTATGCATTCTTGGCCTCTGTAATGGGAGTGACGAATCATGATAATTCTTAGCCACGATAAACCTGCAAAAACAAAAACTCGTTAAATAAAACCAATCACAAGGATGGAGGACATGGTGGGGTTAATGGAGATGGTGGTATAGGTCTGAGAGGATGATGAAACGATGTAGGGTGGCGAAAAACATAGGGGGACGATGATGCAGGTGAACGGGTTGACCAGGGAAAGATAATGGAATGTATATATGAATGAAACATATATATGCATGGCGGAGGATGAGACGGTGAACACGTGTAACGCTGTCATGGTGGGAGGCTCGGTTAGTAGGTGGTCAAGCAGATGATATGGGCCACACGATCATTGGATGAGATCGACGGTTTTAACGCATCGGAGGACAATGAAATGGTGGGCCAGGTATGGTTTTAACGCATCGGAGGAAAATGAAATGGTGGGCCAGGGACACAATAGACGTGGGTTAAAAGATGTGCAGCTCCGGAGGATAACCGCCGTTGGATGGAGGACTTGAGATCTGATGGCTGACGATGATTCTGCTGCCAGACCTTTGACTGAACAATAATGCGCGAAATGGGCGGTTTCGGGAATCGTACATGAGGACACTTGTCATGCGATCTATGGAATCACTGGCCTCGCGGAGAATACCGCCCTCTCAGCAATGGTGGTGCGGAATGAAACCGCCGGTTTCGCAACAGGTACGGGTGTGGGGACCACCACGGTAAGCACGGCTCCGCTCCGTCGATTTATTTTTAATCGGACAGCTCCAGACGCACCCGAAATCTTTGAAGATAAGCTCCTGCCTATCCGGCACATGGTTTTGCGCCCGGGTCATGTGAGAATCCAAACAAAGGGGCGAAGACTGCAGGGGCTAGGCCCGATGTGTTTTTAAATGCGGATCTTAACCTTTGTAGAGTGTGTTTTTCGGGCGGAAAAGGGTAGCGATAGGCAGAAAATGGGGTTTTATGGCCACGACGGGGGATTTAAACAGTTTTAAACGGATCTGCAAGTTAAAAACTTGAATGGAGGAGCTAATGACCACAAAATAAATGTAGGGGTTGATATCTACAACAGAGAAAAATCATGGATAAAGGAATATGTGTCTAATTTGTTGAGATTTTTATGGATCTAGGGAGAGAAAAGTGGATCCTCATTAATGAGGTAGCTTCTTATGTTGTTGTATAAATATGAGAGGCTTATCCTATCAAAGGCATGTGTAAAGTTTGGAGTTATGCTCATTTTTTTAAATAAAGAATTAGATTTGGCACCATACTCATGAGTGTTCTTTCACTTTGATTTAGTTTTACTTGCATATGGAGCTTCTTCACTTGCCATCCTCATGCATCATTGGATTGGACACCTAAATGAGTGTGAGATTGTATCACAATTTAATTCATTTCTTTATGTTTAGTTTAGTTTTCATTTCATGCTTTGTTATTATTTCCTTTATGTCCATTTACATGCTTTCATAAGTTAAGTTTTCATATGCTCATTTTGTTTGTGTGCTCTTGCAGTTTTAGATGGATTGGTCACTTTCCTTTCATTGTAGTTAAGGTTGTTTATATTTCAATTCATGCTTTTCAATTCTTTCAGGAAGTTAGATTTGAATTCATGAAGTGTGCCTAGATTAAATTTCTAATTCTATACAAGTGTGTTGTACTTTAGATTTATATTTATGCATGTGTGATAGTTTAGATTTATATTTATACATATGTGGTAGATTATATTTCCTATTTTTCATAGTTGAAAGATTTTTTGATTTTCTAGTTTTGATTTTCTTTCATTAGCATAAATTTACTTTCTTGTTAAGTTTGATTTAAATCGTGCAAGTAGATTAGTTCTCCCATTCATGAAAGTGTGTGTAGTAGATTAATATTTCAATTCTAGTAAGTGTGTTTTGAATTCTTTCCTGGATTAGATTTCCTATTTTCATAGATTTTATTCGATTAAGTTTGATTTTAATCATGAAAGTATGTGTATAGATCATCTTTTCATTTCATGCAAGTAGAATAGATTTATTTTCATTCTAAGATTAAAAGGTTCATTTTCAAGAGATTGTGTGCACGTTCATATTAGACAAATTTTGTGAATAAGATTTGAATTGCCTTTCGTAGATTAATTTTTTCCTTTATGTAGATTGATTTCAGTTTCCTTATGTTTTTTATTTGACATCATTTGATTTCATAGTTAGATTAATCTAAATTGGAGGATAATTTCTAGCATATATAGTGCACAAACGCTTCGGAAGTTTTATGAAACCCCTAGGTTGACAATAAAATGATAGGTAATTAAATTGCCTCAACAATACCCTTTTTAATACTATGTATTGTTTCCCCTACCGTTAGCAGAAAAACCAACTTTTGTCGCGAAATATGTGTTGGAGAAGACAAATTTTCTAGGGAAGTGTTAGGAACTTATGTAGCAAAGCGTGACCTGTTTGAACTAGATTTACTATGGAAGTGTGTAAAACTGTTAAGCTCACAATGATGAGTAGATCAGCTCGTGGAAAATGAAACTTTGGATTTTCCCTTGATAATGACTCACATAAAGGCTCATAATGACATTTCAAAATCACTAAAGGGCCTTTATACATGTGATTTTTTTTTGAAAAATCAAAATAATAAAAATCCTTGTGAACCCTAGCTAACTTAACCTAATTGACTAATGACTCAAAAAAACCTAATGGTTATCTTGGACAACACCTGATATCAAAATGTTAATGATATCTTGGTAGGATTTGTCCAAGTAGAAGATTGGTAACATAAAAATATTATCAAAGGTAAAATTGGAAAGTCATTGGAAATACTTGATAAAACCTTATTGCCAATGACTGATGTTTATCCAAATTTATGCAAGAACACAATAATATACCAAAATAAACATAAACAAAGAGATGCAACAGAAATAAAAATTCATTTAATTAATATCAAATAACAGAAATATGCTTATAGACATCATGAAAATAAACTAGATAGGGCAATGGTAGCTTATCTCCGAGAAGATATGTGGCGGCTACAAGCCTCTGAACTATGTTACAATGAGGCTCAAAGGTCTATTTACTATTGAGAAACAATGGAAACCCCTAAACATCCAAAATTCTAACCCTGGGAGATGAAGCACCAAAACTATGGGTCCCATTTGGGTAAATTGGTACATCAACTTCCCGGGGACGTAACTTTGGCATGTGATCTCTATTTGACGCGCTCAATTCCTCGTTAGAAATATATTTCAAAGGAATACAAATTTTTACTTGAGAAACATTGAATGAACTTCTGCGTTGCTCCCGGTTTTTCGAAAAAACGTTATTTAGGGACTCTAAACTTCTCCAGAAGTTCATGATCTGAAAAACTGCTAAAAATAGTAAGTTGTGCTGAAACTGAAAAAAACTAAAAGAACTGATGGTGGGGGTCCAAATGGAATAGGTGGGTGGCCACCAGTATATATCTATATCATTCCTCCCCCATTATGAAGAAATGGTCCCCATTGCATTGAGTTCCTCCATGAGATGAGGCAAATTCTGTTGAAATTGGTATTGGATTTGTCGAAGATGTCATGGACCTATTAGCGAACGTGATAGATACGTTCAATAAATTTGGTTGCTTTATTAAGCTCAGGCAGTACATGTGTGGATTATCTCTGTGTGGTCACATGAGGTATGGAAAAATCAGGTGGTCGTGCGACCAATGGAGTGCTTGACCTGATAGTGTAAAGGAAGCTCTGTGGGTGAGAGAAAATGTCCTCATATTCCTCCATGACTTTGTCCATCTGCTGCTACCATGCATGGGGAGCCCTATTTTGAGGCTGTAGCCATAAGATTATTCATGCCCCGTGGGCTAATTGTAATGAAATAAATTTCTTGGTTTGGGAAGCAATCTTACTGTGTTGTTTTATAATAGTCAAAGAGATGGTAGGAGGCGGTACTACCTCCGGTATCCTGTAAAATTTATTTCCAAAATTAATAACAACAGAACAAGGCCTAGACTCATACAAATCATGTTGCTTCCACAAGTATGGTTGGCCCAATAATACATCAGACACACCAAGAGGAGAAACATCACATAATACCTCATTCCTGAATGGCTTGGTGTTGTGTTAGACTCCTATATTTTTTACAATATCACAAGATGACTGTCTATTCCTTATGTTTTTCATGCTGAAAATAATATTCCTTGAATATCATTTATTTTTAGAAAGGAAAGGAGATCTTGGGTGAAAAAGGGGTCAAATAAGTCAGTCTACCATTTGATTCAGATAAAAGAGGAAATTTTTTATGATTAAATATGATGGAAAGACAAATCTCACTACCTTCATTATTTTCCATTTACCCTCTCCATTACCTTTCGTTTTACCTTTTTCTGACACTCCCATGCTCTAAAATGCCATTTTAAACCCTAAACCCCTTTCCCCAGCTAAAACCCCATTCGCATTACTAATATCCCTTCCCCCTTTACTCATTTCCCGTTTCATTTAAAAACATATAAAAAACCCATTTTTTACAATTTTTTTAATTAAAATAATATGGGGCCTAAACATTTAAATACCTTATCCCGATATTATTTTAACCCCCTCCCCTCCTAGAAGTTTTTCTACTCTCTCCTTATACTAATTCCTCGCTTATCTATATTTCCCCCCACCACATTAACCCCGGGTCCCACTTTTAATAAAGTCTGTTTATTTTCACCCGACCCCTGTTATGACTAAAAAACCCTGACTTACACTTATATTAATGTTGCCGCTTTAATATACCCCCAGGCTCCACTTCACATTACTGTCCGCAAAAGATATTAAACCCCGTATTAATTTTTAACCCCTCCGCTTCATTTCAAACCCAACCCCACCTATCGAACCAACCCACAATCAATCCACACTCGGCCACCCGATTCGATAGCCCCTACTCCATTTTTCACCCCAAATTATCGCTATTTAGAACCATCAAGGGGTTTCGAAATGGGAGGTTATGCAACTCCTCCCATCCGCCACATGTCACCCCCATGCTTCATCGCATCCCTTTGAACTAAAACCGCCTAACCGCTTATCACCGCGCGATAAAACCACAAATGACCTCCTTGCATATAATAAAACCACCCTTTGTTTGAAGCTAAACCCACTTGCCTCGCCCTGCACCATGCGATAAACCACCATTTATCACCTCCCTACAGACTTGCGTTTTGTTAACAATTGTTTTGATTTTTGCAAGTGTTCTACATATAAGAAGATGGGATAAAAAATTTGTGATGCTAGTTCCAAAAAATTGTTTAAATCCAAACTCTATGGATTTCAATTTAAAAGCCTATTTTACCATAAGATTATGAGTAGAGGAATGATAAAAGCAACAATGGAGCAGAAAGGAGGACAGTCATGATTATCAAGGATCATACATTTACTCCAAAGATAGAAAATTTATTCAAAATAATAGACAGTGAAAGGTAAAATAAGTAAACATAGTAGTCAAGGGTAAAAGAGATATACAGATAAATATAGGTTAAAAGACAAATAAGAAAAAAATCAACGAGGAAGACAAAGCCAGATGTCAAGGCCACTCAACATTTAGCTCTTCTCAACCATGTTGGCCACCTGTAGCTTAATTTTGATTTAATGAAAGCTACCATAGTTAATATTACAGTCAAAGATATTTTAGAATCAGTTCAAAAGTTATTGTAAAATTTAATTTCGCAGGCAATTGGTCAGAGATATTTGAAAAGTTAGCTCAGGAGTTAATTTGAAAGTTATTTACTACAATAGGTTTGTCAGTCAGGGATATTTTTGGCTTGGGCCTTGCATGGTCACAATTGTCAAAACTTCATTTAATCTGTAGTAAATGGAGTCTGTCACCCTTTATTAGGGAAACCTCCTTAGTTGTAGTTAAATATTGTATGTATTTTCATTTTCAGTGTTGGTTGGACTTTGTTTAGACTCTGAGTTGCAAAGATTATTGTATTGGAGCACTGTAACTGTTTTGAGCTGGACATCATTAATACAAGCACTTCCACAGGATCCTTGAGCTATGTTAATGGTGATGTTATCCCTTTTATGTTAATGTTTTCCCTTTTTTTTCCATATTGTACATCAATTTCTCTGATAGAAAAAAAAATTTAGATTAAGATATGCTGCTTGAGTACCTTAATTCTGTTTGTTACCGTTATTTTAATTTTTTCCTCTGAAAGTATAACCCAAGAATTCTTAAATTCTCTTTAGTATTACTGGACTGTTGTCTTGAGGTTTTATTTGTGAATTTTAGCTAAATAATTATTAAATTCTCTTTATTTTTACCAAACTGTTCTCTTAAGGCTTTCTCTAAAGTTTAGTTAAATAATTCTTAACTACTCTTTAATTTCACTAAACAGTTGTCTTGAATGTTTTTCTCTAAAATACCTAAATGTAGAATTTGGAGACTTTCTATTCTGCATTTATGTTGAAGTATATTTAAAGGATTCTTAATTTCCCTTTAGTTTTAATGAATTCACAACTTTATGTCATCTCATATCTATCTTGCCACAGAGATCCATTTGACATAGTTATCTTTCCCTGTGAAAACCCTTGAAAATTTGATGTACAACTCAGCCCTTTAATGACTCCATATCCCAATGGATTAAGCTTCACACATTCTATTTGTCCAACCAAACAAAAAATCAAACAAATAACCCCTATCTTTTTAACTAGCCTTGAATCAGAAAGTATAATCATAAAGCTAAATGAGTTAATCATAAATATAGAGAGAGCCCTCTCTGAGCCCAGGAAGGCTAGGTCATGGACTCCAAAGTGGCTTGATGTTGTTCTCTGCCACTTGTTCTTGCCAATCTTACAAATTATAGGGAGCTAACATAATGGCGACCATACTGTGGACTTATTGATAAAACCTAATATTATCAAAACTCAAGTAAAAAACTAGTTAAAATACTATGTGAATTAAGTATTTTTTCACAGATTGGTTTTCTTTTCAGCTATTATAAAATTTCAACCTCTCTACACCTTGGGTATAAATTCTTGCTTCTCGAAGAATTTTTACCAGATCCCATCCAGACCCAAACCCTCCTACAATAGTTGACAATCTAGAGAAAATCCTAAGGAAAAATCCTAGATCTAAGAGTTTAACTGTTAGCAAGCCTATTCACAAGGAAATTTCCCTACCTGAAAACATTAAAAACTTGCAGGATATCCTATTTGAATCACACTTTGAGAAAAGCTTGTTCAGGACTAAATCCCATAACTGAATAACCCAGATATTTTTGGACCCATCCATCTTATAACAGAGTCTTGTTGTAGTAGCGTCTGTAGCCCTTGTCATTTCCTTGAATTTTACTCACCAGAGTCCTCAAACCCCCATTCATACACCCACTGTTCACCCTCCTCCATTCAACCCTCCATGTTAAACCCCTTTGGGTTCCCCAACCACTAGCCATGGCAGCTTTGTATGCCCCATTAGTCCTACCATTTCCTTTAGTGCCTCTACCACAGGACTATCAGTCCAAAATCCCCATATTTGACGAAAGTAGTTCTACAACTACTCAACAAAATGTGGATAGAATGGATGACTATTTTGATCGCCAAGAGATAGATGATGAAACTATCAAGTTAAGAATGTTTTCTCAAATCTTAGGGGGAGAAGCAAGAAAGTGGTTCAAAGGCCTGACCCCTAATAGTATACATGACCTCCCTACTTTTCACCAACTGTTCCTAAATAAATGGGAAGTCAAGAAAAATCCTCTCCAAATCTTGTCAAAATATGAAAACATCAAGAGAAACGTTGGAAAGAGTGTCCAAGAATACTACATTAGGTTCAACAGTGTATATAAATCCCTCCCTCCTCATATGAAACCCCCACAAGGTTTAGCCCTAATGAAGTTTCAAGATGGTTTCGACCCAGAGATGGATTATCAACTGAGAGAAAGAGACCCTCCTACATTATAAGATATGCAAAGGGGTGCAACAAGTGTGGAAGAAAATTTGATTTCCAAAATGGCTAGAATGAAAAATGAAAAGAGGGTCACATATAGGGAAGAGGTTGTAGCATCCACATCTGATACTAATATTGATAACCTCGTTAGAACCATTGAGATGATGATGGAGAAAATCAACCTAAATGAGAGAAATTTCCCTAGAGAAAACCAAGCAGTTCCTCAGAATAGAAACCAAAACCAAAACCAAAACTTTAGAAGAAACCCCCCTCAAATAAGATAGAGGGAACAAAGAGGACCTGACCAGCAAATCAGGGCTCCTTTCCAAGAAAACTATGTTGATGAGGATGAGGGGGTGATTGAAGAACCAGAAGAAAGTCAAATTTATCTAATGGGAGTTAATGATGAGGATATTGTTTTCCTCACTGAGGAAGAGCAAGGCAAATTTGCCCCAACTCAAATTTAATAAGAATGCAAAGAATCCGAGGACTATAAACAAAGATTCAAAAATGCTATCATGGAGGTGCATAGACAATATGAACTCAGAAGCAAGAAAGCCCAAGACATTCATAAGAGAAGGAATTCTGAAATTTCTACTAGAAAGGCCCCTGAAATGGATCCCAAAAAGACAACAAAAAGTTCAAATAAAATGGTTAAAAATTCTGATAAAAAGAAAAATAGTCTAGAAATTAGCACTAGTAAATCAACTATCAGCCTAACAAAATTGATCTAGCTGAAATCTCTAATGCAAATCAACAATCTAAAGTTGCTGCAAAAATAATGTCTGATAAAACTGATTCAAATCTGCCAAAAATAGAGACACCATTTAGTATTGAGAAGGAAATTGCCATGATAAATATTTCCATACCTCTCACTGAATTGGTAGGCCAAGATGTATATAGATCCCAAGTTTCGAAAGCACTAAACATAGGAGAAAATACTGATACTATGAATTTGAATGATGACAAGCCTAAACTTTTTTTTGGGCCTGAAGTAGAAGGTAAATTCCAAGGTGTCCCCCCATTTTATGTCAGTTTGAATATTCATGATAAAATCCTCCATAATGCCATGTTAGATTCAGGAGCATCTCATAATCTCATGCCAAATGTAATTATGGAGAAACTTGGCCTTGAGATAACTCTACCATACAAAGACCTATACTCTTTTGACTCCAGTAGAGTTAAATGTCTAGGCTTGATCAAAGATCTATGTGTTACTTTAGCATAGATACCAGCCAAAAGTCTAGTAATGGATATTATGGTCAGGGAAAATTTTAGGGGCTAATATTCGCAGGTGGGCTAATTTTCCATGTTTTTTCCAAAAAAATATTCACCAATTTCCATTTTTTCCAAAAAAAATTTTCCCAAAATTTATAGTATAAATTTATTTTACCTTAAAAATTTCCAAAAAATTCCTAAATATTTTTATAGAAATATCGCCAAACTTTTTATAATTTTTATATTAGAATCTAGTAAGATTCGCCAAGGTTTCTAAACTTTAAAATAAATTTCCATCCTTAAAATTTTCCCTGGTTATGGTGGCTGACATTCCCCCTAAATATGGCATGCTTCTATCACACTCATGGGGAGCCAAACTTCAAGGCACCCTCCAAATGGATATGACTTATGCTACCATACCAGTCTTTAGTCAACCTAGAAGATTGTATAGGGAAACTCATATGAAATACACGATGAGCAGTCAAGAAAAGCTTGATAACTCCCCTCTCTACTCTGTCCACTCAGACCTTGATTCATTTATCCTTTACAATGATGAAAAAATTAATGAAAAAGTAGCAGTTAATGAAAAAATAGCTGAAGAAAGAAGAAGAAAAGGAAGAACAGTTAGACCAAATAGAAAATGAACAACGCAAGTCTAAACCTGAACCTCTTTGGAGCATGAGTTTTGATGGTTCTTGGGGAAAAATTGGATCAGGAGGAGGTGTTTGGGTACACAACACTAAGGACAACCACATAGAGGGTCACTCTTACAAACTGAACCTTCAGTGTACAAATAATATAGAAGAATATGAGGCACTCCTTCTAGGGTACAAATAATATATAAGAATAGAAGAAAAGCTTGATAAATCCCCTCTCTACTTTGTCCACTTAGACCTTGATTCATTTATCCTTTACAATGATGAAAAAATTAATGAAAAAGTAGCAGTTAATGAAAAAATAGCTGAAGAAAGAAGAAGAAAAGGAAGAACAGTTAGACCAAATAGAAAATGAACAACGCAATTCTAAACCTGAACCTCTTTGGAGCATGAGTTTTGATGGTTCTTGTGGAAAAATTGGATCAGGAGGAGGTGTTTGGGTACACAACACTAAGGACAACCACACAGAGGGTCACTCTTACAAACTGAACCTTCAGTGTACAAATAATATAGAAGAATATGAGGCACTCCTTCTAGGGTTACAATTACTGAAGAAATTAGAAGCCAAAATGATCTCTTTCCATGGGGATTCTGAGCTAGTCATTAGGCAAATTAAGGGAGAGTATTCAGCTAAACATCCTAGATTAAGAGCATACAGGAATGTTGTCCTTGACCTCCTAAAAACATTCAAATAATATCAACTTGCCTCTATCCCCAGAAATCAAAATATCCTTGCAAATGGACTAGCATTTGTAGCGATCACTTGTCAAATACCTCATTCTAACAAACAATACATAGTACAGGTTAAATACAAACCAGCAGTCCCTGATGTAATATCCCAAAATGGGAACGATCAGCAAGGCATGACTAGAAAACGCATTTTATAGGAATGGCTACTACAGGATTTGAAACCAAGACCTAGATCCCTTAGATCAATGTATCTAAGTCCTAAATCCAAGAGGAGGCTCAAAACAAATCACTCTAGGTGGGTTAAACAGGTGTCCCACACCTAGTTGTCTTGAAAAAGTGCCCAATGAAGGGAATCATGAGCAATGCATAAAAAATATTGGAGTAACATCGTTACTTTTATGAGCTTAAGTCCATGAAGATGCAGATAGCCAAAAAAATATATAATATAGTAGAAAATGTTTTTCAAATCCTTGAGGAATCAATCACTCAAGTTGGGCAATGAAACCCTTAATGAGACATGTACATGAAAATAGAGAAACACCGCTACAAACGAAATTTCATAAGGCTAAAATGACGCGAGTTTATTGGAGACACTACAACATACTTGAATAATAATACAAATATATAACAATACAAGGCTCAAGAAGTGTGGGGAAACAAGCTTTCAACCGCTGGAAACAATAGTACAACAATCCTTAGAAGGATTGGTTGAAATCTACAATTTGGAAAAATGCTGGAGTTGTAGTCCCAAAGACTGAATAATAGCTGCAACTCAAAAAATGGATGGATATGGCTAAAGATGATGCATAATCTGAAATAGAACTCCTCCAACAGATCTCTCTAGTGATAGAGCTGATCCTAACACTAAAGATCTCACCCTCCAAAATAGTGGTGCAAACCCGCATGCTGAGATACACACTCGAAATAGCGTAGTCAAGGAGAGGGATTGTGTTGTAGTAGATGGGAGATGCTTGGCCTAATTCCAAGATATGAAAATTAGCTCTAAAACCTTCCTCACTAACCTCCCATAGGAATATAAGCTCCCCCCTCCGAGAGATGAGCCAAGGAAATGGTGTTGTGGAACCCTCCACTGCAACACACCTTGCAACACAACATTATACTTCGAGCGAGAAATAACACCGTAGTTGAAGGAGGTGGCTTGGCCTTGAGCCTAGAAGTGGAGAAATGAAGTGAAATCCTTCAAGAGGCCTCTCAAGAAGGATAAGTAATCCTAAACAGGGAATTCCACTACAACTGCGCTAAACGACCCAAGAATGCAAAGAGTCCGCATAGACCAAAATCAAATACTCAAAACATAATCCTCTATGGTTGCCTCTTCCTCCTTTTATGCAAATGAAAACCTTCTTGCCTTGGACCCCACACATTAGGGTTTCCTCCACAAAGTGATCTTCCTCCCATTCAAAGCTGTGTTGTCTTCCCAAGAAATCCACACCCTCTTTGGCAACATTGTTGACCTGGTCAAACTTGACCTTGTCCTCATGCATTTTCCCCTTTTCACATTGGAAGGTGAAAAATAAAGCTAATCTATTAATCCATTTCACACTATGAGGGATTTTATTCCTACTCATGGGTCTTCTCACCCATTTATTCACCTCCTAGATGATATAAGAAAAATCAATGTTCCAATTAGCTTCTTGCTAATTTTGGGAACATTACATTCCTCCCCTCCCAAAGATTGCTTGTCCTCAAGAAAATGCAAGGATAGAATGAGTTATTTCTCCTCCACTCCCTATAGCATCCATGTATGATGATATCCTCCAAGCAAAAAGATGCTATCTCATCAATCAAGTCTCCACATTGCTCCTCCGCAGGCATGCAAGCCGAGCTATCAAGATATCATGTAAAGGTGAAATACTCAAGAGGATAACAAAGTGATGTCTAGAGGTCCCTTTGAGGAATGGGATCTGAAATCTAAAGGGAACTCTCTTCCCCATATGGATCCTCCATCCCCAAGCTATTAGCCATGCAAAATGGGTCACCTCCCAAATAGGCAACTCCCGAAAACTTTCCTCCACCTTTGGCTCATGCAAAGTAGGTGGGCTGAAAATCTGCATATGGTAGACAAGGTAGCCTACCTCATGCTATCCATCTCTCCACTTATGATAAGTGTAGAGTTTTTGGCTAAAATTGGGCTGCAATAAAGTTTCCCTCAAGTGGAAATATGAGGTCTGGATCTCCAAAGATCTCTCCCCCAACGCTGAAAATCAAGTCTGGCCCAAACCATTCCATATATGATGAGTTGGAAGTCACCATCATATGGATTCCATTCAATCCTATGGCCCCCCCCCCTCATAAAGAGACAAGCCGTATTGTTGTGGTGGCCATATTATCTCCCATGCTCCCTTTAGAGCATGTACTACAAAAAAATATGGAGATCTTCCCTCCCAAAGGACACATCCATCCAATGTGTCTCTCTCCCAAACATGCTCCTCATATAGATAGAAATTATAGAAACATAGGGAGCCAAAATGAGAATCATTCTTGCTGCCATATGTAATAAGTGAGAAGGAAAATGGTCCCTCAAGTGTAACCAATGCAGCTTGACTCTCAAGCTGCAATAGAGGCTGATAAAATGTGTGTCTTTTCAACCACTTGCTTGTTGCCCCAATCTCCTCATAAGTATGGAGGAAGTGAATGATGTATGGTGTAAAGTGAGCATGTCCTCCATAATACACCTCCTCCCCAAGTCCTCCTAGGGAATGGCCATCAATCATGCTTATGGCATCAAGTAGACCATGAAGCCTAAAATAAAGAATGCTCCTCCTTGGAGCAACATCCTGCACATATATGGTTAAGGGACATATACATACATTATATAAATCATCATGTAAACAATCAACACCCTTACCATATGTTTTGCTCATGCAAAAGGAGTAGCTCATAGATGAGTCTCCTCTCATCCTCAAAGAGAGAAGAGATGGTTGTGCTAACACTTCCAAAGAGTCATGTCTCTCCTCCTTGATCCTACCCAAGACTCCCAACAACCGTATCAAGCTCTCCCAAGGTCCCCACTCCTCTGAAATCAATGAGTGGTGCCTTAACCCGGTGAAGCATCCATCCTCCTTGCTTGATCCAATGGTCTCCCTCGGTGAAATGTCTCCATGCAATGATACATCATCATCAATATATGACTGCATATATGAATGGAAAAAATCTATCCATGCTCTTACTACTTAATCCAGTCTTCCTCTTAAGTGCATCAACCTTCTGAAGTGGATAGGGGTGTGTACTCCTCATCCCATGATGTTGGTTCTCCTCCCTACCTCCTCCTTCTGTCTCCATGGTTGCACACCTCCTCATCAATGGCACATGTAGAACATGATTTGTGCCTTGATCTATACACATGAAATCTACGGGGACTTCCTTGAAAAGATGCAAGAATCCCTCTAGTTAGAGCAAGAGCTCCTCCTTCCTCTCCATGAGGCACCGAGATAATCTCTAGATGTGACGAGCGTTGTTGCCCTCAATCTCTGCAACATGAATGGGAAACCTACCAATGATTGAATCCTTCTTTGAAAAGGATATCTCCATGCTCCCTTGCTCAAAGATGTGAGATGAAAGTCTTTCTCCCAGACAAGGTATGGTGCAAGTTTTCAACCTCCTCCATGGTTTTCTAAAGTTTTTTCATGCGAGGCTTTTGTTTGAGTTCCCTTTTTTTAGCTCCACCATATGTTTCTCATGAATCCTTCTATCAAATATTTTCACTAATGCCTTAGTGAAACTTGCATAAGATGTAGTGTTTACATTCTTTAAAGAAAAGGATTCAAAGATCCACCGGGGCATAGGCCTTACCTTTCAAATGTATCACTCGCAACCTCGATGGCTTCATCCTTAGGAATTTGGTGCTACTCGCAAGAAGGTATCTAACTCCTCCACCCAAGATTTGGCTGAACATGTAGGTGAACCTTCAAAAGAAGATAGAAGAAATCTATCCTGCTTGCTCTCTTCCTTTCACCTTGATCTTGCAAAACTGCGAAAAAATTGAGATGATCTTGAAATTTCCGAGTTTGAGACTCATACTCTTTTAGGAAATCACTAAGAGTTTCCCTCCTATCAACCTCTCGCTCCTCTTTCCATCTCTCTCATTTCAAACTCCGTGCATGTGACTACACTATGTCTTATGGTGTGTGGCTGCTTGCTCACGCTCCTCATATGAAAATCTAGAGTTTTGCTTTAGATTCAAACTCTTTCGAAGATTCTCCATACATCTCCCTCTTTATCTTCTTGAGATATTCATGTATTTTTTGTACAGATTTAGGAAGAATATTTATAAGCCTATCCCCTTTTTCTTCTTCGGAAGATGGAGTCTTTTTCCCTGCTCATCTCTCTGTCTCCTTCTTGATGATAATAGGAAGTGCGGGGTCCTTCCTATTCTATTTTATTATCCTCCTTGGGGAGGTTATTCATGGATCTAAAATATGATGACATAAATCCCATCCTATTTTGATCGGCTGAGACTCACAAGCTGAGCCAAGATTTTAGCTTTGATACCACTCGTAATATCCCAAAATGGGAGCGTCGGCAAGGCATGACTAGAAAACGCATTTTCCAGGGAATGACTAATACAATATTTGAAACCAAGACCTAGATGCATTATATCAATGTATCTAAGTCATAAATCCAAGAGGAAGCTCAAAAAAATATCACTCTAGGTGGGTTAAACAGGTCTCCTACACCTAGTTGTCTTGAAAAAAGTGCCTAATGAAGGGGACTGCAGACAATGCATGAACAATATTGGAGTAACAAATTTAATTTTATGAGCTTAAGTCCATGAAGATGTAGATAGCCAAAAAAATTTATAATATAGCAGAAAATGTATACAAATCCTTGAGGAATCGGTCACTCAGGTCGGGCAATGAAACCCTCAATGAGACATGTACATGAAAATAGAGAAACACTGCTACACATAAATATCATAAGGCTAAAATGACGCAGATTTATTGGAGACACTGCAAAAAAAATGAATAATAATACAAATATATAACAATATAAGGCTCAAGAAATGTGGGGAAGCAAGCTCTCAACCCATGGAAACAATGGTACAACAATCCTTAGAAGGATTGGCTAAAATCTACAATTTGGCAAAATGCTAGAGTTGCGAGTCCCCAAAGACCGAATAACAGTGCGCAACTCGGGAAAAATGGATGGATATGGCTGAATATGATGCACAATCTTAAATATACCTCCCTCCCAAAATATCTCTCTAGTGATAGGTTTATCCTAACATCGAAGATCTCACCCTCCAAAATAGTGGTGCAAACCCCCACTTTGCATATACACACCGAAATAACGTAGTCAAGGAGAGGGACTGTGTCGTAGTAGATGGGAGATTATTGGCTTGATGCCAAGATATGAAAATCAGCTCTGAAACCTTCCTCACTAACCTCCCGGGAGGAATAGAATATCCCCCCCTCCGAAAGATGAGCCAAGGAAATGGTGTTGTGGAACCCCCCACTGCAACACCCTACAACACAACATTATACTTCAACAGAAATAACATCGTAGATGAAGGAGGTGGCTTGGAATTGAGCCTAGATGTGGAGAAATGAAGTGAAATACTTCAATAGGGATCTCAATAAGGAGAAGGAATCCTAAACATGAATTCCACTCGCAACTCGCTAAACAACCCGAGAATGCAAAGAGTCTACATAGACAAAAAAATCAAATACTCAAAACATAATCCTCTATGGCTGCCTCTTCTTCCTTTTATGAAAATGAAAACCTTCTTGCCTTGGACCCCACACATTAGGGTTTCCTCCACCAAGTGATCTTCCTCCCATTCAAATTGTGTTGTCTTCCCAAGCAATCCACACCCTCCGTAGCAACGCTGTTGACTTAGTCAAACTTGACCTTGTCCTCATGCATTTTTCCCCTTTTCACATTGGAAGGTGCAAAATAAAGCTACTCCATTGAACCCTTTCACACTATGAGGGATTTTATTCCTACTCATGGGTCTCCTCACCCATTTTATTCACCTCCTAGATGATATAAGAAAAAATCAATGTTCCAATTAGCTTCTTGCTAATTTTGGGAACATTACACCCGATAATATGAGATATTGACAAGTTTTTTAAAGATGACCAATAGATTGAGATTTCTGCAATCCAAAAAATGAGCTTGAGATTCCAAATTCATACTTAGATCATGAAGAGGATTGATCTACCGAGGAACAAACATACAGGGGAAGAATCCCCTCATGATGCTAATATAAATCACGTAGCAAAGAAAGACCCACATAGGACGAAAAATGTGTGAAGACCCAGAAAAAGAAGAATTTGAAGTGCTATAGTTCGGAGACAATACCCTACCAAGAGGACTTGTCCCTCTAGAAGAAATTTTTTATTTTAATGATTTTTCTAGAAAGCCAAAAATGGAATCCACTAAATCAAACATAGAGGAGTGCAATGCGGGCGGTGAGTAAGAGCCGAAGATGGTAAATCTATCAAAGAAATTGCCAACACCTATAAACGAGTAATATATTGAGTTATTCAAAGAATTTATTAATGTGTTTTCCTGGAGTTATGAAGACTTGAATTCCTATGATACTAATGCCATCTAGCACAAAATTCCACTCAAAGAAATCCATAAGCCCTTTAAACGAGAAAATACACGAGAATAAATCCTCTCCAAATGCCACCGGTTGAGAAAGAGATAAAGAAAATGTACGATGTCTGGGATAATAGTCCCACTCGGGTACTCGAATGGGTTTCAAAACCTATATCTATGAGGAAGAAGAAAGGAGAGATTAGACTCTTCATTAAGTTCAGAAATCTAAATAGAGCATCCTTGAAGGACAACTACCCTTTACCAAAGATGGACCACATATTGCAAAAGGTAGTAGGCTCCAAAAGGATCTCTCTGCTAGATGGATTTTCGGGGTACAATCAAGTTCTAGTGCATCCATATGATCAACACAAAGCAACTTTCACTACACCTTGGGGCACTTTTATGTATGTAAAAAAATGCCTTTTGGATTAATGAACACTGGAGCCACTTTTCAAAAAGAAATGGATATTTATTTCTCATAAGAAATAGGTTTCTTCATTGTGATGTATCTTGATGATATCATAGTTTATTCAAAAAGCGATGAAGAACATCTAGCTCATCTAAGAAAGGTCTTTGAGAAATGAAGAAAGTACGGTCATGTCTTTGAATCCCAAGAAATCCTTATTTGGCCTCCAAGAAGGAAAGCTTCTAGGTCACATCATATCGAGAAGAAGGGATCAAGATTGACCCAAATAGGATTGAGGGAATATTTCAAATCGGTCATCCAAGAAACATCAAAGAGATGCAATATTTCATTGGAAAGATAAATTTTTTAAGAAGGTTTATACCAAACCTTGTAGAAATCTGAGGAACATCACCAACATGCTCAAAAGAGAGTCGGGAGTCAAGTAGACCAAGGAAGAAAAAGTAGTCTTTTGACCTAGTAAAGCAAGCACTTACACAAGTACTAGTTACGATCAGCCTTGACTTCACCAAAGATTTCTTTATATTTTCCTTTGGATCATAACACACGGGTTTCTGTTGTATTACTCGTAGAAAAATACAAAGGGACAGGGAGAAGCCCATAGCATTCTTCACCTAAGATTTAAGAGATGGAACTTTGAAATATAATATCATGGAAAAGCATGTTTTTTGCCTTAATCAAAGCACTAAAGGATTCAGAGTCTACATTTTGCATTCACACATCATTTCATTTGTGCCCCATATAGTGTTTAAAGATGTCCTAACACAAGATCTCGAGGGGAAAAAAGAGGAAAATGGATTGTTGTAATCTTGGAATATGATTGAAAAAATCAAGCCCACCAAATTAATCAAAGGACAAGGGTTGGATAAACTAATGGTTGAAACAAATTTTCAAGCACTAGACATCAATATGATTCACTCATTGAATGAACAAGAGGAGGTCGGCAACTCCACCTATTGAAGAAACATTCCTAAATTCTCCCCTGGTATGTAGATATACTGTATGTGATTTTTAATTTAAATGATCCTCTCGGTTTGTCCAAAACAAAGGCTAGATTCTTGAAATTAAAAGCTGTAAATTTGTGCATTCTAGAAAAAGTTTTATACTTGGAAAAAAATTTGGTGGTGTATTGCTTAAATGTTTTCCTAAAGAAAATGCAGATAGGATTATGCATGAATTTCATGAAGGGGATTGTGGAGGCCACCTCTATAGGAAGGCCACGGTTAATAAGATCCTTAGGGGCTAGTTTCTATTAGCATAACCTCTTCCAAGAAATCTACAAAATGGTACTTACTCGTCATAAATGCCAAATTTTTGAAGGAAAAAGAAAAGGCTGCTACCTTTGCCATTACAACCAATCTCTCGTTGAAGCTCCTTTTCAACAATGGGGTCTAGATTTTATTGGAGAAATCCACCCTTCCTCCTCTTCCCAGACATAAATGGATGCTTAATACAAACTGGCTATTTTACCAAATGGATAGATGCCATTCCTTCCAGGGATCGCCAATGACTCATTAATTATGAAATTCCTTGAAACCAACATTACGTCTAGATTCGAATTTGTCCTAAGAAAATAATTACTGATAATTTTGTTGCCTTTAAATCGAAGAAAGTGGTGGATTTATGCCACAAATATCATATTAATTTGGGACATTCTACAGACTTATTACCCTAAAGGTAATGGTTTGGATGAATCCTCAAATAAGAGTTTAGTGAGAATCATTAAGAAGTTATTGGAGGAAACTAAGAAATCATGGCACAAAAAAATTGCTACATGCACTATGGGTAGACGAGCTAACAAATAATAAGTCAATTGATATGTCACCCTATCGGCTAGTCTATAAAATGGATGTAGTCTTTCCAACAACCCTAGGGGTGCTAGTGATGAAGCTCATTCAAGAGGTGCGGCTAAAGAAAATTATATACGAGAGAAGAGTAAGCCAAACCATTCAATTGCAACAATCCGGAGAAGGAGTATACAACATAACACGGATGGTACAAGAAAACATCAAGAAAATCTTTGACAAAAGGGAAAAAAGCAAATGATTTCAACATTAGAGACAAAGTCTTTGAAGTGGGATTCTAGAAGAGAGGACAAAGGAAAACATGGAAAGTTTGATAGCCTATGGAAATGTCCATACATTATTCATTTTGTAAGGGGTAATAATGCATTCTTCTTACAAGAAATGGATGGAACTGAGTTGTTTGGAGGTCCTATCAATGGCGAGGATGTTAAGGAATTATTTCGAGTTAGAAATATCGGGTTTGAGTTTTCTTCATTGTATATAATGTTGCCTAAACCAATTTCGGACGAGAAAATTGGACCGAGGTTGAGGCCCAAAGCAAAGGCCATGAGCCTAGTCGATAAAAAAAAAGAAGAAGAAGAAGAAAAAGAGGGCATGTAAAAAAACAAAACGTAAGCCCCATACAAAAAAAATGAATGTTTCTCAAAGTTTTTCAAATAAAAAATTCCACTACTTTTAAGAAGGCCTTGTTCAATCAACAATCCAAGCATGATTGTACAAATTTTGAATTTTTGTTGATAAGCTAGAAAATAAAGATTTTCCAAACCATTTAATCTTGGCTTATCGGTGGTAGTTTACTTTTGCAAATAATATTGTGTGTAGCTTGTCCAAAAAAATGCCACAATTCATGATGATCAAACTCGCTTAATCTTGATTCATTCATGCTTTAAAATTTCATGTTTATAGTTAGTGAATAAAGATCCGGCAAAAAATGTTTAATCTTGGAAACTACGTAGTTAGGTAGAGAATAAAAGAGCTCATCGGTTTAATTTGAGCCTTTGGAAGTTATAAGGCTAGAAATATATAGTTTTATTTTTAAAAGAAAAAACAATAATGTCAAGTTTTGCAAGTCTAAATGCACCCCAAAAGGAATAAAAAATTATTTGAATCATAGTTTGGGTAGGTATGTATGAAAAAAGATCTCTCAAAACACTTGAGCATGTTCAAAGTTTTCAATTGAGGTTGTTTGTTTAGGCTCAAGAAAAAGTGTGTTTCGGACCTCGGTTTGCGGTAAGCATGGATTTAATTTTTTTGAAGGACACGGTCGGAAACGTTGTAGAAAATCAAGATTACAGAGTGGGAATTAGCCAAATAAATCGAGGCTACTGGTATACAAAGTTATTGAAACCTCCTAAAGGAGCTGCCATCCCCGAGTTAGAGCCACTCTGTTAGACTCTGTATTTTTACGGTATCACAAGATGACTTCCTATTCCTTATGTTTTTCATGCCGAAAATAATATTCCTTGACTATCATTTATTTTCGAAAGGAAAGGAGATCATGGGTGACAAAGGGGTCAATAAGTCCATCTACCATTTGATTCAGCTAAAGAGGAATATGATGGAAAGAAAAAATCTCACTGGATTCATTATTTTTTCATTTACCCTCTCCATTACCTTTCATTTTACCTTTTTTCGACACTCCCATGCTACGAAATCCGATTTTAAAACCTAAATCCCTTTCCCCGGCTAAAAACCCCATTCCAATTACTAATATCCCTTCCCCCTTTACTCATTTCCATTTTCCATTAAAAACATGTAAGAACCCCACTTTTTTACAATGTTTTAAATTAAAATAATATGGGGCCTTCACATTTAAATACCTTACCCCAATATTAATTTAACCCCCCTCCCCTCCTAGAATTTTTTTCTACTCCCGCCTTATACTAATTCCCCACTTATCTAAATTCCCCCCCCACCACATTAACCCCTGTGTCCCACTTTTAATAAACTCTTTTTTATTTTCACCCGACCCCTGTAATGATTAAAAAAACCCCAACTCACACTTATATTAAAGCCTCCACTTTAAAAAAATTTTCCCTCCACTTTAATATACCGCTAGGCCCCACTTCACATTACGCCCGCAAAACACATTAAGCCCCACATTAATGTTTAACCCCTCCGATTCGTTTAAAACTTGACCCCACCTATTGAAACAACCCGCAATCAATCCACACCCGACCACCGTCTAATCTCTGCCACCCGATCTAATGGCTCGCGCTGTTTAGAACCATCGAGGGGTTGTGAAATGGGTGGTTTTGCAACCCCTCCCATCTGCCACGCGTCACCCTGTTATAGCATCATTTCTCACCTTGACATGATTCATGATTGCTACATGGCTTTATGGGCACCCATTCCTACAGACTTGGACAAATTCACTTAAAAACAGTGGAAAATCCTTCATACGCGACTATGCCTGTGTTTTTCGCGTGTATACGCGAGTACGACTGGACTTTTCGCGTATGCCATTTTAATGATTAAAAAATATATAAAAATCCTAATTTAGCGTTGGGTTGGTGGTTACTCGTGGTTCAACTACCCCATCCCGTGCTATTTGTTTCCAAGCTGGCCGAGAACTACTTGGAAAGACTATAAAAAGACCTCATATGTATGGCCTAAGGGAGAGAGAGAATTATTATTGTTATACTACGTTGGTTCCCTATCCAAGTACTGATTCCCCAGTGCCTCTCGCACTTTCCCGGTTCATTTCGGGGAAACCCTTGTTTCCTTGAGATACACATCCCTTTATATGTTATCTCGTATGCACTCATTGAAGGAGTCTTAGCGAGGCAAGGTGCCGGACGGATCCCGGACGACGGTTTGCGAGAGGCCTCGAAGGATCGGGTGATCTCTCCACTTACTTTTTGTACGTACTATTTTTATAATACGAAGTATCATCGTTTGTTCTAAAACAAACGTGTTAGTGTTTGTGCTTTTAATGTATGAAGAATATTTTTTTATACAAGCATTCATGATGATTTATTTAATGTTTTATATGAATCTCACTAACATGTAGAGTGAGAAATATACTGTCACATGACTTGTCCTTTGTGCGGTTTCTTCTTGTATTTCGGTGAAGAGAGGACGGTTGCGATGGGAGTTTGAACTCCACGTGGATCTACTTCAAACGTAGGACCAGCGGGTAAACCTCTCATTCTACTCGATTTCGTTTTTACGATGTGCATGATCGTGTGAGTCTGCGGTAAGTAGTACGCACCCGCTCTGTGGAGGTTGAGTCCCAACCAACCTCTAGGGTGTTAAATCCCGAAACACGAAGCGGGCGACTCCACTTTGGGGATCACATTTTTGTGATTCTCTGTTGGGTTGTTTCAGTATTTGGATAGCGATACTTTACTACTGTCTTTTACGACCCCGGCTTTGCTTTCTTGCATCTGAGTCCGAAGCTTTTATACCTTTCGAGGCTTGTACTTTTATTTTCATTATCTTTCTTTGTATACGCGATTTTTCTTGCACGATCGCGTATACCCGCGATTTTGTGTAGAAGGAACCGCGTATACGCGGGTTCGTTCAACACGAACGCGTATACACGCACTTGTTGCATAGCTGCATGGTCGCGTATACCTAGGCTGAATTTGAAATTTCAAGATTACGGTGTTTTTGGTCTTTTAAAGGGCTTTTGTGGGCCTCGTGTCTGCGAAGTCTACTGTACTTCGAGTGTGTAGAAGAGGTTTTAAGTCTTGGTTCTCTTTCGTTTGTCCGAAAAGCCCAGTCTTTTGGCGAAGTGTTCTTGTTGGTGCTAGCACTCATAGATTGAGTTCGAGATCGCTTTACAGAGCGTTCTTGGCTGTTAAATTTACCGAAGCAGAGAGATTTTTGCTCACGCAGCTCGCTCTTGTCTTTTGTTGTGCTTCGCATTGCGTTCTTTACTTTGTTTTCGATTGGTTTTCTTGAGTTTTCATAGGCTAGGGTTTTTCGTTGCAATTTTGAAGATCTTTTCTTGTTTCTTTGGAGTTTTGTGTTGCAACGAATTTGCACTATTTCTCTTGGCTGTTTGATTGAGTTTTTGGTCTTGGTTGCTCTCATTGATCTTGCTATCATTAGCCTTATAAGGTTTGGGGGCATAAAGTTTGAAGTTTATGCTTGAAATTCGGTCTCGTTTTGGCTTGGATTGGATAGTTGTTCATGGTTTTCTTGAAACTCTTGTTTTATAAAACTGAAAAGCCCAAAAACATTTTTTTTGCTTTTTGTTTTTGCATATCAAAAACTCAAAAAACATTGTTTCTTGTTTTTCGTTTTTGTTGTTGCCTTTTTCATTTTCGTTTGGCTTCATCTTTTGGGACTTTAGTGAAATTTCTTGCTTCTAGTTTTTAGCTTGATTTTTGAGAGGGTGTCTTTTGGAGTTCTTCTTCTTCTTGTGGAGTATTTTTGTGTCTTATATTGAGAGTTCTTGTTTGCAAGAATTGGCTTTACGGATATCAAAAAAGATTAGTTGGTCGAAGGAGCCTTTTTGGGAAATTTCACCTTGTTTCAAAGGGACTTTCTGCATCTTAGAATTTACATGCTAGTGGTCATTTGCATTAGGTGCATTGAATCATTTTAGTTAGCTTCTTAATTTTTTGTGCGTGTGAGTTTGTGATTCGAAAGAAAAATATATATTTTTTTAGCCTCGTAGAACTTACATAGAAATTGCTCTTCATCGAAAGACAAAAGAAGTCTGCATGTGCATGTAGTCGGGTTTTTATTAATTTCTGCTGACGTCGAACATCATTGGTTTCAACTCCATATCCTTATGACTTAATACAACGACTTAAAATAAGCGATTTAATCTAAAATCAACTAGCGAGTTTTATTAAGTGTCAATCACCAACTAGCTAGGTTGTAGGGCCTTGGAATAGGAGAGAGGAGAGTTAACTCTCCAAGGGCCGCTCAAACAAACATAGAAGTTTATTAATTGAGCGAAATCCAACTCCGTGAGGTGGTGGGGAAAGCTATCATCCGAGAGTCAGCGCGAGGGGAAGTGAAGGTTAAGAAGAGGGATACCCCCTCCAGGTTAGTCGAATCTAACCTCAAAGACCGTTCCGCCCAGACTTCACGATGCGGATCGGTGTCCATAGTTGTTGTTCCTAGGTTCCACACAGTGGCTGCGAGGGGAATGACGCGTGGTACTCGAGGCGAACGTCGCATCACTTCCCAGCAGTATAGCACGGGGTGCCCTTGCGAAGCTTGGGTGCTTGAGCCGGCAAAGGCTTTTGTTAGGAGGTCGGCGTAGCCGCCCGATGCCTTCACTAGTTGTTACGGGCCCTAATCATCCCCGATTTGCTTTCGGAAGGCCCTATACTTCGCTTTCACCCGTATGTTTGGTGTCCGGTCCTCATCACCCGGAGCGGAAATACTTGGAGGGTCGCTTTGCTTGTTGTTTCCTAGGGTTTTGATTTTAGTGGTGTCTTTGCTCCTGGCTTGCCTAGCTTTTCACTTTTCTTGAGTCTAATATAATAAATTTGTAAAAGTGGGTCGATCAAGGCGCCTCGACGTTCAGAGAGTCACGTTATCTCCCGAGAGTGCGAGCCTTCTTTAAGAAGGCGTAGGAAGCGATCTGGCGGTGGTTTTCTGCTCGGAGTGCCGCGTTTCGTGGAGAGATCCTCCACTAAGGTGCGAAGGGTTTCGTTCTTTCGATTCGGTGTCGGTTCGAGAGGAGCGTTTCGATCACCTCGAGGGTATTGTTTCCTCGAGAGGAATATTTTCGGATAGAAGATATACACGAGCACGCGAGCTACGGTCCATCTCCTCTTCCTCTTGATCATCCGTTTGTTATAGAGTACGTCGGACCGGGAGTACGAGAGACCGCCGGATCTTCCATATCTTTCTTGTCTTTCGATGGCCCACCGGCGGGAACGCGGCTTCTACCGTGAGTCTTTGCGGGCATTCGGACCCACCGTTTTCGTCGAGCGGCGGGGGCACTCTTGCTCATCTTCGAGTGCTTCTAGCATCGCTATGTTTGGCTGCGGGTTCACCCAAGCATATGCTTCTCGATACTGGTCCCTTTGTTTCGGGGATGTCCATTGCGGAAATCCCTCTTTTTTCCTTTGCGCGGTGGAGCGCGGATCTACGCCCATGTCCAACATGGCTAGTGGATCGCTTCTTTCGGGTTTCCCCTTTGGGACTGGGCATGTTCCTAGTCCCAATTCTTCTTTAGGGATCGTTTCCTTTTACGTCCCGGGACCCAAAAGCTTTCAATCCTTGGGCTCGGGGGCCAGGGATTATTGCTTTTGTGGGGTGGAATCCTATGTTTGCAGCGTCGAGGCGGAGAATCGGTTCATCGCGAGTCATCCGGGGGAGTGCTTCTTTCACGCGATGTATCAACGGGTCTTTTCTCCTCTGTCTAATGCATGGAACCCCTACCGAGGCTTACATCTTCGGTCAATACTTCGGGCGGGGGAACTAGTGCAGGTCTTGGTAGCTCGGCGTGGGGAGGAGGTTCTTCTCCGTTTTCTACGGGTCCTTGCTGCGACTGGGTGCCTCATCAAATCCGTGCTATTCTTTTCGAATATGGGAAATCCATCCCATCAAGGATGGAATTCTCGAGCTCGCCGCGATTACCATTTACGGCAACGTTAAACTTGCGGACTTGGCGAAGTTAACTAATGACCCGATTCGATATAGTCGGGTTGGCCTCCGGTTCCAACCAAACTTCCTTCGGACATTCCTAAGTTTGAAGGTGAGAGTAGATGCGTGAAGATCACGTACCACCACATTCCACTTATGGTGTTCATCCAACTCTCGATCGACGATTCGATTAGATTGAGATTATTTCGACGCACCTTATGCTTTCGGAACGCCACGAAGTGTATATAGAAACTGCTTTGAGGGCGTTTCGCCACATTTGGAGAACTGGGCTGTCACTTTTCTTAACCATTTTCCGATTGCCTACTCGGATATGAGGTCGGGACCGAACTCCTGGCTAATTTTAAACGGGATGAGGCAACTCACATTCGATCATATTCGGGAATGGAGGAGAAGGAAGAGGCTAATTAAAGCCCATATTCCGGGTGAGTTCCTTCTCGAGTGGTTTTTGAAATCGCTCGGTCGGATATTTCAAAGGATGTATCCATGTCGGTATATTCCGAGAAGCGAGGCCATCTTTAGGGCCCGGCGGTTAGAGTTGATCTATTCTCGATCCCGGGCATGCTTTACAAGTATTTGCCTAATGCTCCTCGCTCCAAATTGGATCTCTCGAAACCCAAACTCCGGCCCGCATGGTGACGGACTTGTTGGATCGGTCGGTAGTAGTGCGGCCGACTGCTTTCTCAATTGCGATAGTTGTCTTTACAATCAGCTTCTACGGTCGGTGTGCTCGCTCGATTCTTCACCTTCCCGGTCTTTGTCCATTAATGTTGTCAATCTTACGAACCCAAAGGAAATCAATGAGTCCGATGGGAAGAAGAAGGGACGTAATAACAGAAGAAGGGCAAGAATGGGAAGGGCAGTGCAAATAAGACCAACGGCGTGTTGGTGAAGGGGCAAAAGGAGAAAAAGAAAGTTAAGTTTCCGTGCAAGCTTTGTACGTCGGAGACCATCTCACGCATCTTTGCCCGAAAATTCGGGATGCTCGCGCCCTGTTATCTACCGGCAAGGTTCTTCTGGTTCCCGCGGTGTGCTAACAAACCCTTTTCCCCAAGGGCGCAATTAATTGCTGGCGCGAATCAAAATCACGGGGGCTTCCTACGGAGGTCCTCGGGAAAGGGAAATTCCATCGAATATCTTCTATGATGAGTGCTCACGTGGATGTCGCTACGAGATCCCAGTGATTATGGCGGAGAGGAATCTTCGAAAGCTAAGGAAGTTCCGATGCTACTCGAGCCGCTTCATGTCACGAAGCCAGCGCAGCCGAGTCTGTGCCTCGGATACCGAAGGCATCCTATAAGCGATCAACGATTAATCCGAACATGAGGGCTGCCCAGCAACTACTCGATTGTAGAAGATCTCGCGCGAGTCCTTGTGCTATGTCGACTTTAGAGGTACTCGGGTCTTGTCAAAGCTCGGCGCAGATGCTTTGCTCCTTGCCATTGGAGCTATAGATCCGAAAAATTCTCTTGCGATGTACCTTTGATGTGAAGAATTTTAAGAAGAGACTTCCTCATCATATGGCCTTCCATATTAAATCATCGTCTCAGGGAAGACTAATATCTTTCGCACGGTCGTTGATGAGGGTGCTTCTACTTGCGTGATGTCTCTCGCATCGTTGGAAGACACTAGGATCTCCCAAAGTTGTTCCATCTAGCACTATTCTTACGCATTCGATGGCCATTCTCATAGGCCCCATGGTATTGTCCGCGCTTTGCCACATCCGCTGTTGGGGAAAAAGCGATTTAACATAGAGGTTGAGGTAGTAGATGCGGCCTCTGGACTACAACCTTACGATGGGGAGGAACTGGATATATGATATGGATGCCATTGCATCTTCGCTGTTTCGGATAGTATGTTTCCTCCCACCGAGGGAGGATAGTCACGGTGGATCAAGCTGGGCCCTGTCCTCCTGTGAGACCCGGATGCGCCTCACGACTCATCTGTCCCTAAGTTGGACAATACTCAGGCACCTATCGAGAATGCTGGGAGTTGGAATGTATTCTTCCCACGATGGGATCTTTTTGGTCTTCCTCCTCTAAGGTGTCTATCAATGCTATTTCATCCTCCAAGGCTCCCCTTCGAAGAGAGTTCTTTCGAACTCATTATTTTTCGGACCCTTGGACCTTACCTTCCCCAAGCTGCCACTTTGGAGGAAGGGCAGAGTGGGTGGAATGGCATTTCCCAGATTTCTGCAAGTCGAGATTGCATATCGATCTGTTGTTGACACTTGCAGTTTGATCCGGCTCCTCTTTCGCCTGGGAAGAGTTGGATGGTGATGTGGCTCGGCTTGGACGCTTACTTCTTCTTTTGCCCGAGATTGTCTGAGATACAACTCTTCCATACTGAAGAGGCCATCCCGGAAGCAATGACGGGTATAGGAGACCGTGGGATGACTTGCATCATCGGTCTTACTTCCTACGACTTGAGCGAAGTCGAAGCTAGTTTTCCAAAAGTCCTCGGTCTCCTGGACTCGTTCACCACGTCTTGAGCCCCTTAGCACCCGGCACAGAGTTTATCTTTGAAGGGAACATGCTGTGATCTCTCGCGACTATCCCGGTGAACATCTCCAGGAATCCCAACATTATCGAGAACGTTTTCATTGGAGTACGAATGTTCCCGTGAAGAAGTTCAAATCTATACCGAGAAACTCTTTCCGAAAGAGTATAGGGATGTTTTTGCTTGGTCTTATGAGGAAATGCACGGCATGGGACCCATCTGTCGTCCGGCATGAGATCGAGACGTATGAAACGCTAAGCCGGTCAGACAAAAACTTCGTCACGGTTAATCCTGGGAAGGCGGCGACTATCAAAGCTGAAATTGAAAAGTTGCTTGCAGGCGGGATTCATTTTCCCGGTTCTCTCGGTCGAATGGGTTTCAAACCCCGGGTCTCGCTGATAAAAAAGCAAGGAACAATTCGAGTGTGCATCGATTTCGAGACTGAATAAGGCGTGTCCCTAAAGATAATTACCCACCCTTCATTGGTCGGATTATGACGAGTGTGCCGGTAACGGAACTTTTTTTCCTTCATGGACGGTTTCAGTTATAATCAAATTACTATCCGTCCGGAAGATCAACATAAGACCGCATTTATTTGTCCTGCGGGAGTACGTTTGCATATAAGAAAATGCCTTTTGGTCTTAAAAAATGCTGGAGCTACTTTTCGGCGGGCCATGTCTTACGCCTTCCACGACATCAAGAAAATTATAGAGGCATACTTAGATGATCTAGCTGCTCATTCTCGAGAGGATGGATCTATCAAGGACACCTCACGGCAAATATTTGAGAGATGTCGTTTTTATAAGAATCGTTTGAATCCGAACAAGTGCGTTTTCGCGGTAGCATCCCGTCGGGACGTGCGGATTTTATCGTGTCTAGTGAAGGGATAAGGGTAGATCCCTTCAAGGTTGAGGCAATACTTCGGTTGCCTCAGTCTTCAATCCGTCAACTTCAAAGTCTCCAAAGGAAGTCTAACTTTCTTCGGAGGTTTATCGTTAACTATGCCGAGATTACAAAGGGATATATGAGACTGTTGAAGAAAGGAGTCCCTTTTCTTTGGGACGACTATGCTCAACGCTCATTCGATGCCTTGAAAAAGGCATGGCCTGTCTGCTCATCTACGAGTCCACCCGATTATATGAGAGATTTTCTTTTGTGTCGGCTGCAGACATAATCTACCATTGGTATGGTTTCGGGTTCGGGAGGATGATGCTGCTTGTCGAGCATGTTATTTACTACCTTAGTCGAGGGTCGGTAGGACTACGAGTCGCGATACACCCCGATAGAAAAATTCAGCCTATAGCGTGATTCATGTTGTGCGGCGACTCCGGCATTATATTATTCTTCGCAAAACTTATTTCTTGGCATTGCCAATCCATTTCGATTTGTCCTCGCAGCGAGTGATTGGGGGCAAATATAATAGATGGATTGTGATTTTACGAAATTTGATCTAGAGTTCATGTACCGCAAATCCAAGAAGTCATTAGTTTTTGCGGAATTGATCTCCGAGTTGCCTTGTGGAGAGCGATGATCTATGATGAGTCCTTTCCGGACGAACACTTGTTTCTGATCTCTCCACAAGATCCTTGGTATGGGGACATCATTGTATGTCTCCAGGCTGAGAAGTTTCCTCTTCTTTTTCGAAAGATGAGCGTCGTAAGTGCGTCACTTAGCTAAAAGGTTATCTGATTATTGGTGATGCTTTGTACCGTTGAGGGGTTGATTCAATCCTAAGACGTCGCTAACTTTCACAGAAGCTGAGGTTTGTGCTCAATGATTCTCACGGTGGAGCTTGTGGGGGTCGATTTATCGAGCTTGCCACGGCCCAAAAGATTTTTGCGTCGGCTACTTACGGCCCTCGATTTTCAAAGATTGTATTGAATCGGGTCGAAAGTGTCATCCTTGTCAAGTGTATACTCGAAAAAATGCGCGCTCATCCAGGCTCCGCTTTTTTCCAGATCAGTTCTTTGTCGGACCCTTTACAAAGTGGGGTATGGATTATACTACTTGTAACCCGCCTTCGACAAAAGGTCGCAAGTACATTATCGTAGCGGTGAGACTACTTTACAGAAGTGGGTCGAAGCTATGCCTACTTTTGGGAACGATGGTGAGGCTGCGGCTCTTTTCTTCTTCAACCAAGTCATTGCTCGTTTCGGTATCCCTAGAGAGATTGTCACGCGACCATGGCGGATCACTTTCGAAAGCAGTATGATGGGCCGGGTTGGCTCTTACGTTGGGTTTCAGCGGGAACATTCATCTCCATATTATCCTCGAGCCAATGGCCGAGGTGGAGACGTGAATAAGTCCTTGAAGACAATTCTTCAACGGACGATTGATAAACATAGATCCAGTCGGCATTATGCTATATCTGCACTGCGGGCGTACGGACGTCGATTAAACGCAAGCGGCTTTACTCACAGATTTCGGTTGGTCACGGGGTAGAATCCGTGTTCCCATTGAATGCGAGATTCCTTCCACTTAGCGGACTGTTGAGCTTCTTCCACGACACTTCTAGTACCGCGAGAGCGGCTTCTTCATACGGAACATCTTGATGAGCGGCGTCGAGGATGCCGCCACGTTGAACGAGCGCATAAAAACCAAGTCAAAGTCCGGTACGATAAGGCGGTTAAGCCTAGGGTCTTTTCAGAAGATGACCTTGTTTTGGTCTTTGCCCAAAGAAAAAGATGCCTTGGGGGCGAGAAAGTTTAAGTCGATGTGGTATGGCTATATCGTAAAAAAGGTCCTTAAGAAAGAGCGTATCTATGGTTGACTTTGAAGGAAATGAGTTGTCGGAGCCCGAAATGGGCTCTATCTCGAAAGAAGTATTATGCCCTAGGCTTTGCCCCGGCATTTTTGCTTTCGTATATAGTAGTTTTGTCTTGTACATATCTGTTTGATTTTTCGATTTTTGGTGAGATGGTGATGTTTTTGATCTGCTTTGGCGAGTTGTGTTGATGTCATGAGTCATTATGGTTTCGCCGATGGTGCTAGTAGACACACCGGAACTTAGCTTCGCGGCTTGGGTGCTTCATTATCCTTCCATGTCAAATTTGTTGGTATCAAGAGGGTCACGCATGCGTCCCTGCTTCCAATAACGTAGTAGAATACATACGGTCATTCATCTACTCTCGGAGGCAATATCTTTGGGTGTTGATTCGTTGGTAGTTTTCTTGGACTCCCAGTGGTGGTGTCATGGATTGAACAACACTTATCGGAATCACGAGATCCGGTTTGTACAATTGTTCTTGAGGGTACGTTTGTTACAAAGGTCATTTCAATTTTTAACATTCATTCATATTCCTCGAGCGACAATTGGTTTATTTGACTCATTGGCTAATCAAGCTTTAGATTGGCATATTAATCATTCAATACAATAAAAATCTAATCATCATAGACATCATATATTTGATACATTTATCACATCACATCAAAATATAGTCGTATATATATCATCGAGTATGTCAAAAAACTTTGGATCCATCAATGCCGTACAAAACTTGGGCTTATGCCCCATCATGTTCAGATCTCAAAAAAATATACGATCATCTAATATGCAAAACTATCTGCTCCACGGGGACCACGCCGGCGTTCCTATAGAACATCACTGCAGGTGCCACGCGGCCGAGCGATCTAGCCGATCCGGGGTACTCCTACAGCCAGTCTGCGGACGCGACCAGCAAGTCCTCCACGGCAGCGAGAGGGATTTGGCGGGTCGGTCCCTCAGTTTCTCTGCACGGCCTCGGAGTGTCTGTACGGAATCCGTTGTCTCTACCTCACCTCTCTGCGGCGTTTATAGCGTGCTAGGCCCTCGGGACGCCTTTGGTCAAGATACGAAACATGATCATTTTTTCATTTGTCGGTCATTATGAATCCAATCCAAAAAACATGTTTGTTTTTCATTTCATACATATTTGAAAAAATCCAAAAAAAATCATATAAGTTAAAAAAAATTTGAAAAAAACTTACAGAAGTTGCTCCCCATGCTGCCGGGTGGAAGTACTAGATGCGGATCTCCTCGGAAATCCATCCCACGCATAGGGGTAGTCATCCACTGCGATGATTTGTTCTCTCACCATAAGAAGAACTCATCATCCCCGGAGTGGGTGCGAGGGTACTTCGCTGCCCCCCGGTCTCTTCATCATGTCCCCGCCCAACGGGGCAGTTCACGGTCCCGAAACATCTGATGAAGCCGAGATGACTTTGGGTCTCAAAGTCTGGAACTCTCTCGAAGAAGAATGTAGTCAAAATGGTCCCATAGCCAAAGTGTTTTGTATGTGTTTTGCAAATGAGGTCGATTTGTTGTTTCATGTTCGATGGCAGGGCGATTGCACCAATCATACACATGAATTAAGCACTCTACGGCTATGCTCATGTGCGTCCGAACGCACGATGCGGTGAGGCATATCCCTGCCACTCTGCAGATGGTGAATAGGAGGGATCTTTATGTGCAAGTCTGATATCTCTGATTGCAATACGTGTGCCAACTTTCTTGGAATTTTCTGTGCAATAGATTTGGACATAGTCCTCCACGGTTAACCCTCCCAGGGGCCTTCCGTGCGGATCACTTTGGGTCTCCCCTTCCGAGAGTCCAGTGATGAAGTATATGTCTTCCACTTCTATGCGTAGTGGCATTTCGATCAATGATGAAAGCAATCTCGATCCGGTTCCCAATAATTTACCGGCGATTTCAAAGCAATCTCACATTACTTTTCATATTGGGCATCTTGAGAAAATTTGAATAATCCCACGATTTCGAGGACATTTTTGGGCTGTGCGATCTTCCATGACCTCTTGGTCTATTGCACTATGCTCGCGTTCCCTCCATGAAATTGTCATCCTGAAAAAAATTCATTAAAATTTGCATTAGAAACTCATTTTTGAAAGTGGGACTTGCGCATATGCTGGTTTTCATTTGTGCACGATCGGCATGCACGCGACTTTCCTTCTTTGAACTCGCGTGTGCGCGATACACGTTTTTTAATAAGGGTTTCAGGTAAAAATCCACTTAATTTTCAAGTTTTAACGGACAAAATGAATCAACGGGATGAATAAGGAGCCTGCTGAGGTTTATGTGAATTCGAGCGGTCTGGGTCGTTGTTGATTTAGTGAAACAAGTTTTTAGCTCAGGCTCTTTTCCAAATCAGCTATGCAATAATGAGACCAATTGAGAGGTAATTTGTGTATTGTGGCTAAAAAATTGAAAATTTTCGCAAAAAATTCCTTGTGCTTATTTTTTCGATCCGTCTTGTCTTCGTATAAACTCTGATTGTTTGGAAGTGCCCGAGTTTGGTATATTTCGATGTGCATTTTGACATTTTCGAGATTTTTCCAGGTTTTACGTCCATGTGTTCGGACTCTTCATGGCGGGTATATGATCTTCAACGGCATATAGGTTAGGGAATCACTTTCCGTTGCATCTTGCATTCTAGCCTCCATGCTGATCACTTGCCTTAGGGTCGATCCCATCGGTCATGAGTATTATACCCATTTCACTCGCCGATTTTTAAATCATGACTTGATGAGTAGTAGCCTTCCCTTTACATGGGCTTCCTAGTTAGTTCCTCGCTATCACTTGTTGCCCATGTCTTGCTTTTTATGTAGGCTCGAGGAGTCCTCTTTAGTCCCGCCATGTCTTTCGTGTTGAAGTTTCATTCTTCTCCTTCATCACTTATCTTTTTCTAGCTTATACCCTAAAGGCTCACACAGGTGTCGTTAAGTTGTATTACTTGCATTGCATATTGAGTGCTTGTTTATCACTGGCCTTTAGCCGGCTTCATTTGGACTGCGATGTTTTTAAGCCAACTTTTTGACCTTGACTTTCTGTACAGGTTAACCATTGCATACACTTAGCTATCACGACTTGACACCTTTGTACCCATGGATGGAACGTTCCTCGCGAGTATCAACGACCGAGTTTTAGCCACCTTGCATTGAGCATAGGATTGTTCCAAACCACGAACTAGTGCATCCGCTTTCTTGATACTGTTACTCGTCCATTGTACCATAGCATTCTTTTATTCTTTTCAGGCTTATTATGAAAAAAGACAAAAAAAATCAAATATAACAAAAAGAGCGAGAGCGGGATGTATCTTCGTTATTTTGATGGCGATGCGAGTCGGTTTGTCACCCTTGAACAAAGCACATGTACTTATATATATTTCCTTCATTTGGGATGGTTCTAGTTTGACCTAGGTTCAGCCTTTACCATGTTTCACTTGTCGGTTCTCCCCGCGTGTGATTTTCTCTTGATCATATGGAGAGTTTGTTTTGCCTCTGCCGATACGGACTTATACGATGTCACTTTTTTCGCCATGGTCATCATAGAGTCGTGCTTTTGTTCGAGGAAGTCTAGCTCTGAGTCGGCCGATTAGCGGTGTCTCTTGACTCATTATTCGACGGCCTTCCCGGTCTTGTCGGTATCATGTTCTATCACATCGGATGTTTTGATCTTACGCTCGTGTTTGGTTTGAGAAGGTCTCCATTGACTTCTTGCTCGGCGGGTTTGTCTCTTATCGACTACGACACATTGCTACGAGAGCAAGCCAGAAACCGCACCTTGGGCCTATTTCCATCATTGATAGGTGACCTCGTGCTCGACATTTGATCATCATCATGGGTCTTTGGTGAGTGGTTTCCCCTGTGTTCGACGTCGACACACATTATCACACTTGGGATTAAGTGCGGTGCCGGATTTCCATTTGACCCTATCGGTGGATTTCTCGCCTCTGCGTCGGCTTTCATTATTGGTTGGTTCGAGAGGGTTTCTTCCGTGCGCTAGCTTCATCTTGTGCACCGCCAAACGTACTTGGTTTTAGTTCCATCACTCTCCTTCGTCCGATTCCTTCCAAAGTCTTGTCATGTGGGTTACACTCACTGTCGGGCCCTGATGTGGGATGCCTTAATGCCTTCCTTCAGCGGATCTTTTTCCCATCGACTCAGACTCATTGCTACGGGAACAAGATCTAGAGTCTTTGTGTCGATACCTTAGGGTTTGCGGTCATCGGTGGCAGACTCTTCGCTATTGACAGTGGGGATTCATCATTGCCTCACGATTGGTGGAATTCTTTCAAGTGTTCGACTTCAACTCATTCATTCACACTTGTCGAGATTGTGCGGGACGCACTTTGACACTCATTATCATTATCGGTGGGTTGTCTCACGTTGGTTGACGAGAAACATCATTGCGGTAATCAACGATTTCTCACATGGTCGACTTTCGGCTCATTTATTCCCGGTGGGTGTAGAATTGTGCGTTGTGATCGGTGAAGACCTCCCGAGTTGCATCAACATTTCTGGGTTCACTTTGATGCGATTCTCTCGATGCCGGTGTTGCCGTCCACCCTATATATGTTGCGATTCAGCACACAGTGACATCTTATATGTTGATCCAGAGTTGCGTGATTGTACCGTTTGATCACGCCTCTTATGATCCGGGGTACTTGGAGATTCGGTTACTTGATCGAGACATCCAGTTGCACTATCTTTGATCGACTTTCTATATGTGATACGGACATTGATACGGAGCTTGTCTTTACGACCCCTGCTCGAGATGATTCACTATGTATTTTTCGGTTCGATTATACTTGTATACGTGTTGGATCTATTCATGTCGTATATATGTGATGTATTTTTTAGTTGAGCATGGGTATGCCCGCCTCGGCATGGGTTGACTCTACTGGTTTCTTTCATTGGTTTTTGGCGGTGCATACGGTGAAGTCCTCTCTTGTCCTTGCGAAGTTCTTTCTATGTGCATAATACATTTCGGCCATCATGTACCCTTCGACCTCATATGTTAGGGAGCTCTGTACTGTAGCATCATTTCTCACCTTGACACTGATTCATGATTGCTACATGGCTTTATGGGCACCCATTCCTACTGAACTTGGACAAATTCACTTAAAAACGGTGGAAAATCCTTCATACGCGACTATGCCCGTGTTTTTTCGCGTGTATGCGCGAGTACGTGAACTTTTCCGCGTATGCCATTTTAATGATTAAAAAATATATAAAAATCCCTAATTTCGCGACGGGTTGATGGTTACTCGGGTAGTTCAGCTACGATCCGTAATGCTATTTCAATTGCCGAAACTACTTGGAAGGACTATAAAAAGATCTCATATGTATGGCCTAAGGGAGAGAGAATTATTATTATTATACTCGTTGGTTCCCTATCCAAGTCTGATTCCCCGTGCCTCTTGCACTTTCCCAGTTCATTTCGAGGGAAACCCCTTGTTTCCTTGAGATACACATCCCTTTATATGTTATCTCGTATGCACTCATTTGGAAGGAGTCTTAGCGAGGCGAGGGCCGGGACGGATCCGGACGACGGTCTGCGAAGGCCTTGGAAGGATCGGGTGATCTCTCCACTTACTTTTGTACGTACTATTTTTGTAATACGAAGTATCATCTTGTTCACGAAATAAACGTGTTAGTGTATGCTTTAATGTATGAAGAATATTTGTTATACAAGCATTCATGATGATTTATTTAATGTTTTATATGAATCTCACTAACATATAGAGTAGAAATATCTTGTACAACTTGTCCTTTGTCATGGTTTCTTCTTGTATTTCGGTGAAAGAGGAAGGACGGTTGCGAGTTTGAACTCCACGTGGATCTACGTCAAACGTAGGACCAACGGGTAAACCTCATTCTGCTCGATTTCGTTTTATGTGTGTGCATGATCGTGTGAGTCTCTGTTAAGTAGTACGCCCCTGCTCTGTGGAGGTTGAATCCCAACCAACCTCTAGGGTGTTAAATCCCCGAAACACACCCCCACGCTTCATCGCATCCCTTTGAACTAAAGCCACCTAACCGCTTATCACCGCGCGATAAAACCACAAACCGCCTCCTCGCATATAATAAAACCATCCTCTGTTTGAAGCTAAACCCACTTGTGTTACCCTGCGCCATGCGATAAACCACCATTGCTCGCCTCCCTACGAACCTACTTTTTTTTAACAATTGTTTTGATTTTTTCAGGTGATCTACATATAAGAAGATGGGATAAATAATTTTCAATGCTAGTTCCAACAAATTGTTTAAATCCAAACTCTCTGGATTTCAATTTAAAATCCTATTTTACCATAAGATTATGAGCAAAGGAATAAACAAAAGAAACAATGGAGCAGAAAGGAGGACAGTCATGATTATCAAGTATCACACATTTACTCCAAAGACAACAAATTTTATTCAAAGTAAAAGATAGTGAAAGGTAAAATATTTACTGTAGCAGTGAAAGGTAAAAAAAGTAAACAGAGCAGTCAAGGGTAAAAGAGATATACAGATAAAGATAGGTTAAAGTTAAAAGTCATATCAGAGAACAAATCAATGAGGAAGACAAAGATATATGTCAAGGCCACTCAACATTTGCCTCTTCTCAACCATGTTGGCCACCTCCAGCATAATTTTGATTTAATGAAAGCTACCACGGTTAATATTACAATCAGAGATATTTTAACATCAGTTCATAAGTTATTGTAAAAGTTAATTTTGCAGGCAGTTGTTCAAAGATATTTTAAAAGTTTGCTCAGGATTTAATTTGAAAGTTATTACTACTGTAGGTTTGTCAGGGATATTTTTGGCTTGGGCCTTACATGGTTACAATTGTCAAAAATTCATTTACTCTGTAGTAAATGCAGTCTGTCACCCTAGATTAGGGAAACCTCCTCAGTTGCAGTTAAATAATGCATGTATTTTCATTATCATTGTTGTTTGGACTTTTTTTAGACTCTGAGTTGCAAAGATTATTGTATTGGAGTACTGCAACTGTTTTGAGTTGGACATTAGAAATACAAGCACTTCCACAAGATCCTTGAGCTATGTTAATGGTGATGTTATCCCATTTATGTTAATGTTTTCCCTTTTTTTTCCATACTGTACATCAATTTATTTGATAGAAAAAACATAAATTTTAGATTAAGATATGTTGCTTGAGTACCTTAATTCTGTTTGTTACTATTATCTTAATGTTTTCCTTTGAAAGTATAACCAAATAATTCTTAAATTCTCTTTAGTATTACTGGACTGTTGTCTTGAGGTTTTATTTGTGAAGTATAGCTAAAGAATTATTAAATGCTCTTTAGTTTTACCAAAATGTTCTCTTAAGGCTGTCTGAAGTTTAGTTAAAGAATTCTTAACTGCTCTTTAATTTCACTGAACTGTTATCTTGAATGTTTTTCTCTAAAAGACCTGAATGCAGAATTCAGAGACTTTCTGCTCTGCATTTATGTTGAAGTACATTTAAAGGATTCTTAATTTCCCTTTATTTTTACTGAATTCACAACTTTCTGTCATCTCATATCTATCTTGCCACAAAGATCCATTTGACATGATTATTTTTCCCTGTGAAACCCCTTGAAAAGTTGATGTACAACTCACCTCTTTTATTACTCAATAGCCCAATGGATTAAGCTTCACACATTCTATTTGTGCAACCAAACAAACAATAAAAAAAACAACCCATATCTTTTTAACTAGCCTTGAGTCAAAAAATATAATCATAAAGCTAAATAAGTTAATCATAAATACAAAGAGAGCCCTCTCTGAGCCCAGGAAGGCTGGGTCCTGGACTCCAAAGTGGTTTGATGTTGTTCTTTACTACTTGTTCTTGCCAGTCTTACAAATTACAGGGAGCTAACATGTTGTACGAAAGGCGACACTACTGGCAGATGCAGAGATATATTCCTTGGTGAAGCCACCCAATGGTATACGGTTGCGGGTGTGCCATGGTCGGTAGGCTGAGTTGCTTCACGACCTCTGCTGAAATGAGGTTCTTTTGGCTTCTGCTATTGACAAGGAATTGTAGTGGAGAACCCTTCACCCACATCTGTGAATGGAAGAGGTGTTGCCCCTCCTTTGGATCCTCTGGATTCTCCCTCTGGAGCTTGGTGGTGGTAAAAATGGCACTAGGATCCACATCAATGATATTCTTCCCTTTTTCACTTCCCTTTTCTGGTTCTGACTTAGGATCAGAACATGGATATGATTCGAGTGCCTTCAGTTTAGCCACCAGCGACTGTTTGGCCCAACACTTGTTTGTGCTATGAGTGAGGTTGATATGAAATTCACACCACCCACTCATGTCCTTCTTTGGATTTGTGGTGTTGTTCTGAGTCACCCCACTTTGGCTTTTCTACTTGTTTTGCAGTTCTTGGGTGCCTTTCCCTGCCTTCAAATTCGCAGATCCAAAGTCTTTCTTCTTCTGCTTAAATTTTTTCTCGATCTTGGAAGCATAGTGATATGTCGTGCCAAGCGAGGTAATTTCAAGGAACTCCATTTCCTACTAAATGTATCTTTGTAAACAGATGTGGTACTTGAGCACCAAATTTCTCTCTGAATATTTAATACAAAAATTTGTGCACAAGGTATGGAACAAAATCGTCAGTTCATGCACATCTTGATCCCTTTGGTTCCGCAGCATGGTCCATTGGATGTACTTTTCCTCATAGCTCACCATAGGGTAATATTTTTCCTTGATGTCATATCAGAACGAATTCCAAGTGGGTGTGGCCGAGAATAGAGAAGGTTCCCTCTTGTCCTTCTAGTCACAGTAGGTTTCCCACCAGTCTTTGACATGGGGGGCAACTTTAAGGAGTGGAAAAGTAATATTTTCTCGGTCGGAGAAATCATGGACCAAAAAATACTCTTCCAGAAAATTCAACCATCTATCTATGGCGTTTGCATCTATATGGCCTTCAGATACAGGAATGTAAAAGTTGACCTGTACCTTGAAAGGAGAGGCACCTCTAGAGTGGCTGCGGGATGTAGATGCGTAGTCGATGGGCAGTCGTTGAAGGATATGGGAAAAGTTATCCATCATTATGTTCCTTTGTTTCTCAAGGGCCTCCTTGAGAAATAATTTGATAGGATCTCCTGCTCCCTCATCTTTATTTTCTTTCGCCATGGGAGGTCATCAAGGTTTGTGAGGCTAATCTTGCAAGGGTTCAACCAAATCGTGCCCTAACTCCTTATACCCTGACCTCGTTGGGGACATGCAAAGGAAAACAGAGAAAGAGAAGACTGCTCTAATACCACTAATTCGTATTTATGCAGGAATGCAATAATATACCGAAATAAGCGTAAACATAGATATGTAGTGGAAGTAAAACTTCATTTCATTAGTATCAAATAACAGAAATATGATTACAGGCATAATGAAAAAAAATAGTTAGGGCGTTGGTAGCTTATCTTTGAGGAAGATATGTGGCAACTACAGGCCTCTGAACTATGTTACAATGAGGCTCGAAGGCCTATTTATTGTTGAGAAACAATTGAAAACCCTAAACATCCAAAATCTAACCCTAGGAGATGAAGCGCAAAAACTATGGGCCTCATTTGGGTAAATTAGTACATCAACTTCTCGGGGACGTAAATTTGGCATATGATCTCTATTTGATGCACTCAATATCTCGTTAGAAAGACCTATCCGAGGACTAAAACTATTTATGTGAGAAACATCGAAGGGGATTCCATGTTTCTCCCAATTTTCCCAAAAAATGTCGTATAGGGCCTCAAAACGGCTCCGGAAGTTCACGACCCTAAAAACTGCTAACAATAGTAAGTTGTACTAAAACTGAAAAAATAAAAGAACCGATGGTGGGGGTCCAAATGGAATAGGTGGGTGGCCACCAATATCCAACTAGATCAGATGTTGAGATGTCTTGTCAATTATACTACACATCTTCTTCTAGCACTATTGGATGTTGTTTTCATGAGACAAATGTGCATCAAGCTAGCCAATCATCCTAAATTAAAGCCAATATTGGATATATGTGAACTACGACAACAAATGAAAGAACATTCAACTTCTCATTCTTGTGGATCTTGTTAAAACAAGTGCTTATTGTCCTTTAGTTTTATTTTAAGGTTGGTTTTTTTAAATCACCTCAACATTTTCTATATTTATTATTATTGTAGTTAAGTTTTCAACTATAAAATCCCCTTCATGTCAATGAAGAAGGGGTTCTGAATTTTTGTAAGGAAAGATTTGGAAATTTTTCACTACTATAAATCTCAAGACTTATGAATAGAGAAGTTGAACCATAGCTATTTTTCTCATGAGTAGAGTTTTGATATATCGGGTACTATTATCTCTATATTTTTGTTGTGCTTAAATGTGATTAATAGTCATTTTAAATTATTTTTCATTATATGTTTTCTTACATACATTCAAGAATTTATTCACTATTGATGTGTAAGATTGTTATCTTTTAAGATATATGAGAAACAATGAAATCTTTTTATGTGATATATTTTAAACAATTAATTTAATTCACTACTTAATTAAAGTAATTATTCTTATTATTTTTTACTTCATGAGTACTTGATAATCTGTATTCTCTTGTATTTGATGAAATATTTAAAAATCACATATAAAGAAAGAGCTTGTCTTGGGATATACATACTTATTTTATTTTATTCTTTATTTCCATTTAGTTTATCCACATCACTACTCTTATGCTTCATACCCATCCACTTCTATATTTTCAAAGGGAAAATAGTCTCATTATCCCCAGTCAGAGCCACCATTCCAAATAGAAAATGTGTTGTCTTAAGTTCCCAACTGGGTGGTTATCCCCGATGTTGAGGAAGATATTTCCAAGCCTTCAACACATGGTTGTACATTTCCCCCAAACAACCAACATAGGACTGAACCATGAGTCCTGTTAGCACTCTATAATTAAGGAGATTGGAAAAACTAAACTATAAAGCATAGCACCAAACCACTTTGGAGTCTAGGACCTAGCCTTCCTAGACTCAGAGAGGGCTCTCTCTATTTTATGATTTAAATCGATTTGACTTGTTGGTTATAAGTATTGATATTAGGCTAGTTACAGTGATGGGGGTTGTTTATTTTTATTAATTGGTTGGTTGGACAGGTAGGGCTATAGAGGCTATTCCATTGGGTGATGGAGTCAAAGGTTAGAAAGGCACATCAAAATCAAGAGAAAATCACAGGGCAAGCTAACCATGTGAAATGGATCTTGAGAGATGTATGAATTTGAGGTGAAAGAAACAATAAGGTTCAATAGTGAGTAAAGAGAAGTTAATAATTATTTAATCAGACTTCAGTAGAAAAACATTCAGATTGTAAATGCAGACAAAATTAAGGCACTCTGACAGAGAATCTTAATCTAAATTTTTTGATTTAAAATTAGATGAGTAGATGCACAGCGGAGAAAAAAAAAAAACATTTAAACAAAGAAGAAACACATCACCATTTTAACATAACTCAATAATCCTGTAACCAGTATTTGATTATTGATGTCCAGCTCCAAAATTACAGTGCTCCAATAGTAATTCTTACAATATAGTTGCTAAAATATCCAACCCTTGATAATGAAAATTCAAGCGGTATTTAACTAAAACTAAGTAGGTTGCCCTAATTTACTTTGGAAATTTTCATTAATTACAAACAAACTGAATTTAGAAAAGCGTGGCCCTGCAAGGCCCGAACAAAGAAAATCTCTGACAAACACCACCTGTAGAATTAATTTTGGGCAACTCTTTGTAGATCCAAACGCTTCAATGGCTCCTTGGAAGATCAAATAGTCAGCTTTAGAGGTGGCTATGATGGTGTCAAAGAGGCAACCAATGGAGGCTCTGACATTTGGCTCAGTTTTGCAGAAAACTAGCATTTAGTAATTAATCTAGTGCAGTGCTGGCCACTTCTCATTGATTGGTGTCAGTGTTGGTGTGTTCTACTACTTTTTTTCTTTTGCACAATAGTTCTGCCTGAACATCCTTTTCTCAACTCGACCTCCCATGCTAGCACGCCTTGTCGGGGCTTATTTCAAAAATAAGTCCTTTATGTCATCATAACATAGCAAGTTTGGTAAAAATGAATTTTGCTGCCCACCTCGACTTTCTTGCCGTGTTTCACCCCTTTTTCAAATAAAAAATTGCAAAAATCATTTTACCAGACCTGAAAAAATTTAAATTGTAGTTCTGAAGCCGCATCACATCCACGCACTTCACATTATTTAAAATTTAATTTTTGAAGAATGTAATTGACGTGTGCGATGCGAAGTTGGAGGTTAGTTGGAGGGAAAAGTGGGACTAGACCGCAACACGCAAATCACACATTTTAAATTTGAGTCGTAAGCGGGGTAGGTAAACACTAAATCCTGAAAAGTGAGAAGTGCGGGGTGAAAGGAGGTGACATGTGTTATGGCCTAAATCTACCTCTGGCTGAGAAAGGCGGAATCTAGGGTAACATCAAACCACGCTTAACTTGGTAGATAGCCCTACCAGATCGGGAGAGGGCTCTCTCCTTGTCAATCTCAGCAAAAATGATCATTAAGGCCTGAGATGACTTGAATGAAGGCTGATATTAGGCTAGGTTTATATTCACAAGAGTTTGATTTGATTTTACAGGTGTTTTGTTGGATCAAAGGGAAAGGCAGATTTTGGGTCTGGGGAATGAGGCCCAGTTTTGTAGAGATTTGAATGGGGCAAGGTAGGCAATTGATTTGACACTTTCAAATTTGAAGGAAATGGAGAATTGAGAAAGGTGAGGATTTGAAGAGGGAAATAAACCTTCAAGGATCCTCTCCAAACAGCTGAAAACATAGAAAATTAAATAAACCCTAGGTAGAGCATTGCAAATTTTAATGAATTCTATTTTTATCCTTGTTTGTTTAAGTTAAGAAGAAATAAGAGAGAAAATGGTATACATAAAACACCAGTAGACTTACATTTATAGAGAGAAACATATTATCAAACCAAAATACCACAAGAATCCCATAGAGTTCTGCAAACCCTGGTCTATTCCTTGCCAAACTGCAGAGATGAATGTACAATGATGCTCAAAGCATTCCCAAAAGTCCAACCATGCTAATGACTGAAAAACCACAAGATATAGACAAAAAACCACCTATCCCAGCCTCTAGGGGTCAAGCTCACAAGTTTAGGAGCTGTTCCAAAAAAATCTAAACTGAGAACTAGAAAGTAGGCAGTGGAACAACTTGCCTCTATAAACTAGGAAACTGATTCATTCAGTTGCAATTCACCTTTTGATGGATGAATCTACTTCTATGAGTCAAAATTTAACAAAATTACATCAAGATCCATCAAATTACATCAAATTACATCACGAATTTGACATTTATAAGTAATAAATTCAAACTGTTAAAAACTAGGTGAAAAACAGAGTTATTGAGTCAAAAATGAGAAAAATCCTCCAACGCGCTGTGCCTGATTTCTCTATGCATCGTGCTAGTTTGCAGCTGATTTTGGAGGCCTTCCCTGTGTCCAAATTTGCACCAAGTGGGCTTGTTGGAAAGGTATTCCTGTATAATTTCCAATACAAGTGTAATTTCTAAATTTGGTCTTCATTTTCCCCACCAAAATTTAGTTCTCCCAAGACTGCTTCCTGTGTGTCAAAAAAGGGGTAGAAAGGTCATTTTTGGGGTGTTTTTGACCATTTTGGAAGCCCAAAACCTGTCAAAATTTCTTGGCCATAGGTAGCCATGCATATTTTTCCATAAAAAATCCAAAAATGCTTAGTTTTCATCAAAAGGAGCCCCCAATCATAAGCGTGCGCCAAGTGGCGCGACGCATAGAGCTGAAAAGTTCGTTTTTAGGCCAAAATTTTCAACATTGCAAAAAGTGTCCCAAATTTTTTGAAATTTGGGCTGAATGTCCTCCATTATGTGCTATACTGGGCCAAGTAAGCCTCGGCCAAGATTTAAAGTATATCATGCCATTTCCGATGCTTTGAGGCCTTCTTCAACTTGGCCTTCAAAATTTTGATTCTTGCTTTACAAACATGATTTCTCGCCCAATAGTGATTGGCCATGTGCCTCAACATATTATTTTCCTCATTGGCTTTCTATAACAGCTTTTCCAAATGTATATTTACTCTTTCAAGCCAAGTTTCACGATTAGCCTCAATCTCCTGCTCAAGTGATGTCATCTCAGTTTTAATCCTTTTGGCAGCTTGCCGGTTCTCACATATGTTTTGCAACTCTAAGATGGTCTGATGATCCTCTAGCTGTTTGTTTATCTGCTCAAGGTAGTTGATTATCCACTGGGCTCTTTGCAATTTTAGGGACAAAGTATTTATCTCCACCTTCTGCTCCTGAATGATCTCCCTGAACTTTGAGATTGGTGAGCCCAAATCAGTGTCATCATCCTGAATGAGGATGAAATATGTCTCTTGTTCTCCTGAAGGCCCCTCATCATGTATTGGCCTCTTACCCTTGTCCTGTACCTCTACTGCTGATGAAGGAAGCGAGACCCCTTCCACCCCGGGTGGAGATAATACTCGCTTGGCTGCTACAAACAACCTTCTAGTGCCATTTTGATAGGTGACAAACACTGACACACTAGCGGTCTGTGTCTCATGACCTTCCTGCTGATGTGAAGGTTCACTGGTCTCATGAAAAGATTCTGGAGGTACCTGAGGGGTTGTGAAGAACTCATGAGAAATTAAATCCTCCCATGAAATGTCCTGCAAAACAAGTTGATGCATAACCACAATTTTGATGAGTGAAAAATGATAGATACTGTTATACTGCTGCTCAACAGTTTTCTTTTGCACTAGGGTGGTCATCTTCTCAATATTTCAGCACATGAAGTAGGGGAGGTTCATCATTCTCACCCTTGTAAAGTGCATCAGCAATATGATGTGATAGGCATATAAGCGAGAAAACCGGCCCTCACAGCTGAAATATTTGATAATGAGCTTCATCAAAGGATCATATGAATCTTTTAGGAACTGAAAGGGAAAAACTCTGCTGAGTTGTCTCAAAAAACTGGGCTTAATGTATGGCTCATAGTGTTCCATGTCAACTTGCTGCCTTTTGTTCCATTTCTCTCCGAAATTTGGAATACCGGTTGCTAGAGAGATAGACTCAGGTGTCAAGGTGAATGTCACATTTGAAAGAGTGACTTGGCCATTATGTAAATGAAGCACAAAAAAGCTGGCCAACTCATGATGGTACTGGACTCTAGCAACCATCTCAAAAGCTAATAACAAGACTGTTGTTGAAAACATGTGATAGCAAGGGGGCAGACCTGCAGCTCAGCAAGTGAAGTAGGCTCTTCCCTAACATGTTTACCACTCTTGCAGGGTCTCCTTGGTGCATGCAATTCGATTGTAGAGTCACTATCTTGGTCGTAAGAGGAATCTGTCTCCATGTTTGCCAAAGTTTGTGTTGTCTTAGATGAGTATGAAGAGTTTAGGTGTCTTTGGTTTTTGCTTCCAAATGTATGAAAATGTGTGAGGGACTATGGAGGGAGAGGGTAAAGGGAATGCTGAGAATATTTCCAATTGGAATTTGGGGAATTGAATGGTTTTAGGGATAGTCTCTAGGCTTTGGGATAGTAATTGGGGTTTGAGAATATTGTAACTTAGGGTTTGGGATAATGAGAATTGGGATAGGGAATGAGTGAATTTAGGGATATGGGGAATAGGGAAATGGTTTGATGAAACTATAAAAACAGTGAGGGAATATAAAAGATGAGGGAGTGATGGGCACAAAAACTAATGTATAAACCCTAAGGAAACATTTCTTGAGCAAGAAAATAGGGTTTGAATTTTTTTAATTAAATCCTCATAAAAATCATAAGACACACGTTTTATGGCATTGGAGGGATTGCTTGACTTAATTTGGACTGGAGGCAGCTAAGAAAATTTGAGTTTTGAATGAAATCGTGGTTTAATTCAGCTGGAAACTCTATACGCCGCGACAGTTATGTGCATCGCGCCTGTGTGTTTTTACAACTGTGGAGGCCGACCCAATGCGTCACGCTGGCTCTATGCACTGCGCCTCTCGGCCAATGTGTCGCGACCACAAACTTGCATGACTTTGTTGTGATTTTGCTCTCTTCATTCCACACGGCCCTTTCTTTTCTCACTCTCTCTTCTTGGAATACAAATGAGCCCTTTGAAACATGAAAATGACTTATATACCAAAGGCTTTTAATTTTCCACTCTAAAAACCCACTTTTGTAATGTTACCTTTGACACTTTTTTTAAAACTCTGTTTTAGGCTTTGCTTCATTTTGCCTCTGATTAACTGAATAATTTTCTTTTTGTTTTCCTTGCACGGTTGCTGAAGTTTGACAAGGTGACTAGGGTTGCCTTTGAAATTATTTACAAATGAGAGAACATGAAATTACATTAAATTTATATAAATGAAGGTAAAATACTTAATTTTTCTCAAAACAAAGTTTTGAGAAAAAAAAATACATTTCTAAGCATATGATGATGAAACTTTTTAGTATTGGAACTTTATTCAACCTCCTCATGCGCCTGCTGACCATTATTGGACATTTTGAAGACATTATTGATGAAACCCTAGACCTAATGGGACTGAAAACCTAAAAAATGACTCTTAGAAATTTAAGGACAAAAAGTGAATGCAGATGATTTTGATGAAAGGAAATGGGCTAGCAGGTAAAGGACATGAGGGAAATGTATAAAAATCCACTACCATCAGATGATCCATGCTCCTAATGGAATGCAGCTGACGAAGTGAGACACCTAATATGCAATGCAACAAGATAATTTTGATCACTGACGGAGGGATGAAGACACCGACACTAACATTGGCTCCAATGGGGATGGTAGCTTCTTGGAGGTTCCAAGAACTACAGATCTCTAGGAAAGTAGGCAGTGCCTTCGTCCATTGGGCTATGGAATAAATAACTTCGACAAACCAAAACCAAACTCTTGACTCAATTTTAGGACTGAAATCTAACTCAAAGAATGACTCAATTTCAAGACTGAAATCGACAGAAAAACTTAAATCTAACAAACCAAACCAAAACTGAAATCAACCTTCAGCTTTATAGCCTTCACCTCAGGCCCCAAACTGAAAGAATGATGACAACACACACTTGCAATGAAATTTAAACAAACCGCTATGTACAGTGATAGATATGACAACATAAAACATTTCAAAAATAGTACCGTTTGAGTAGCCGACCATTGACTGGCCCACCGGGACAATCTTCTCCATTAATTTCTTTCAAAAGGAAAGAATTTTGGCCTCGATATGTAGCAATTCTAAAAGGTCCTTTCCAAAGATTCTCAAACTTGCCATGCTTACCTTTATCTTCATTTCTCGCGTCCCATTTTAGCACCACTTCCTCTATTTGAAACTTTTCCGCCTTTTCCTTTCGATCATATATCTTCTTGATTCTCTCTTGCAGCTTGAAAGTGTTCTCAAAAACCTCCTCTCTAGCCTACTGTAAATGGATCATTTGATTAATTCTTTGTTGCAAATGATCATCTTCGCTACCAACTTCCTACAGAATTTTAACCACTAGAACTGCGAGAGAGGTCGGGAATACAGTGTCAACACCATACACGAGCTCAAAAGGGGACATGCCTATAGATTTATTTTGACTTACTCTGTCTGCCCAAAGTGCATTAACCAGTTTCTTGTGCCAACTTTTCTTGTTTATTTCCAGCAACTTTTTAATAATATTGACCAAGGATTTATTTGAGGACTCGGCCAATCCATTGCCTTGTGGATGATATGCGGTTGAGTGCCCCAAAGTGATTTGATACTTATTAAAAAAGTCAATCATTCTTTTAGATTTAAAATCTGCTGCATTATCAGTGATCAACTTGTTTGGACAACCAAAATGAGACAAAATATTATTTTCAAGAAATGATATTATTACCAAATCTATGGCCTGCCTAGTGGGAATCGCCTCAATCCATTTGGTAAAATAGTCCGTCGCTGTAAGGATCCATTTATGCTGAACTGAAGAGGTAGGATGGATCTCGCCAATGAAATCCAAACCCCGCTGCTGAAAAGGAGCACTTACTTCAATGGGCTTCAGCGGCAACGGCTGAAATTTTCTCCTCCCTTCAAAAATTTGACATTCATGACAACTTTTAACAGTTTTGTACATTTCAACAAAGAGAGTTGGCCAATAATATCCTACTCTCAAAATTTTGTTTGCCGTTTTCGTCCAGAAAAATGTGACCTCCGCAATCTCCCTTATGAAAGTCTTCCATAACCTGTTTCACTTCTTCCTCAACCAAACAATTGAGCAATACACCACCGGGATCTTTCCAATAGAGCACATTATTCATGATACAAAAATTTGCAACCTTCAATTTCAGTGTCCTAATTTTGTTCTTAGCCATTCTAGGTGGCGGTGACAAGTTTTGGAGTACATACACAATGTCCGAATACCAAGGAGAAAGAACAAAAATTCTTGATACCTGAACAGGCGAACTTTCTTCATTTTCCTCAAACATAGCAGCAATGAGATTAATGTCCAAGGCATGCAAATTTGACTCAGCCATTAGCTTAGCCAGCCCCTATCCTTTGATAAGCTTTGTAGGTTTTATCTCCACGTCATATTCCAACAAGGCTGCAATCCATTTGCCTTGTCTCCCTTCTGGATCTGTTTGCACTAAGACTTCTTTAACAGCAGCATTAGGAACATAAGCAAGGATGTGAGAATGCAAAATATAAAATCGAAAATATTTCAATGCTTTTACCAAGGCAAGAGCTTGATTCTCAACAATATTATACTTTAAAGTTGCATCCCTTATGGTTCTGCTGAAAAATGCTATTGGTTTCTCAAGCTGGTCTCTTTTCTGCATTAAGACTGCTGCCATAGTATGATCTGAGGCAAATGAAAACAAAATGAAATCCTGAGTATAGTCCGGGCTGATCAAAACCGGAGCTGAAGAAAGGGCCAATTTCACCAAATTGAAAGACTTTATTGCTTCCTCAATCCACTTCACTACACTATCTTTCTTGAGCATGTTTGTGATTTCCCTTAAATGTTCTGCAAGATTGGGCACAAAATGACGTAAGAAATTCATCTTACCGTCGAATGATTTTATCTCCTTTTTATTTCAGGGAAGATCAATTTGCTAAATGGCTTCCACTCGGGCTGGATCAATGTGAATACCATCCTTTGATATAATATGACTGAGAAGCTTTCCTTCATCCATGTCAAACAGACTCTTATTTGGATTGAGAGATACACCATATTTTCTACACCGCTGAAATACAATCTTCAAATGATACAGGTGCTCTTCATCTGAATTAGAAAAAAATTTCAAGTCATCAAGATAAACAACTAGAAAGACATCTTTTTCATTTTCAAATGCCATATCCACTACTCGCTGAAAGGTCGCACCAGCATTCTTCAAACCGAAAGGCATTTTAGCATAATGAAAAGTTCCTCACAGGGTGGTGACCGTTGTTTTATCTCTATCATCCTCATGGACCAGAATTTGGTTATAACCTAAATAACCATCGAGCCGGGACATGCAGGATGTTCCAACTACTCGCTGAAGTATGTGATCCATTTTGGGCAATGGATAGTTGTCTTTCAAAGATACTTTATTCAGATTCCTAAAATCAATGCATAAGCAAATCTCACCTATTTTCTTGCGTACGGGTACCAAATTAGAAATCCAATCTAAAAATCTTATGGGGACGATGATATCGGCTTTGTACAACTGATTCACTTCCTTCTCTATTGAGGGCCACAGCTTTGGGTTTATTCTCCTCAACTTCTGTCGAAAGGGCTTTTGATTTGGCTTGATTGGGATGGTATGCTGAATTATATTTGTGTCATATGTCTTCAAATCTGAATATTCCCAAGCAAATACATCAGAAAAATAAGATAATAAACTGATATACTTTGATTTTAATTGTGGGGGAAATGCCTTAGACAATTTCACCATTTTAGGATTTTCTACTGATCCAATGTTCACATCCTCAACTCCTTTCTCAGTTGGCAGCAAGCTTGGTTTTCGAGCTAAATCATCTTGGTCGAAAAGCTCCTCTAAAGGTATTAGACCTTTAGGAATGACATTATCCTTCAGCTGCAAAACTTCCATCTGATTGACTTCTACATCCGCCTCGCCATCATCATGCTCCCCATCAATAGAAGTGTCTTTGAATTTACCTTTATTTTGCATAAATTCATCAATTTCTTTATCATCTTGAAACACTTTCCAATACCTTTGATTGTCAGGGACAGTCGGATGATGCTTCACATGAATTTCAAATTTTTTTCTTGAATTCATCGGAATTTCGAAATTACTTGCTAATGTTGCTAGTGCATCTGCAATGCCATTCTGAATACGAGGGACACATGTCAAAGTATAATCTGAAAATAATCTCAAGATATCTAGTACCGCATTGTGGTAGGCCCGCATTCGAGGATGCTTAGCTTGATATTCACCTTTCACTTACTTAATAACTAACTCAGAGTCACCATACATTGCAATCCTTTTGGCATTTAACTTTCTACGAATTTTCAGACCAGCAATTAAAGCTTCATATTCAGCCTCATAATTTGAACAATCAAAAGCCAATTTATAAGAACATACCCTTACATTACTTGGCACTTTGTTTGGAGAGGAAATAGGGTTGCGTATCCAAATTCCAATTCTAGCACCGTCCCTTCCTACCACACCATCAAAATCCATGGTCCACAAACCATCTTTGTCCTCTTCCAGATGTTGAAATTCTGTTTGCTTCTTTACTTCTTCTTACTATTCATCAACATTTTGCTGCTGTCGGAAGGCTGATTGCTCATCGGTACTATCAAGTCTCTCTCTCTCTCTTTCTTTAAGACCTCTCTAAAATTTCTCAGTGATTTTCGGAATGTCTTCTACTTCAATTAATTGGCTATTTACATCATTAAAGCTATCTTAGTATAAAACAAATGATTCTAAATCAGTATGTACATAATTGATTGGATGATTTACCGATTTCTCCTTGCTAGTAATCATATACTTCATCTTTTGCTCCTGGTATAATTTCCTCATCTGACTAAACACGGGAATAGTAGCATAGGAGAAATCAAGCTGCAATGTCCCTTTAAGTTTTGCTCCCCAAGATCTAGAAAGAAGCATGCCAAATCTAGGAGGAATATCCACCACAACCACATCCATAAAAACATTTTTAGTTGGAATCTAATCCAAAATGACCACCAAATATTTGATAAGCCCAATTCATATTACTCTAGTAGAATCAAAATAATAAAGGTCATGATACTTTTTGGTGATATACAATCCCAATTTCTCCATGATTTCCCTAGGCATGAGATTATGAGAGGCTCCGGAATCAAACATGGCATTATGTAATACATAGTCGTGCAACCTAAGGCTGATGTAAAAAGGAGGTACATCACTATCTGGAGACTCTCCATCCAATGCTGGACCAAAAATCAACTCAGGTTGATCATTTTCCAAGTTTACCATATTAGATAATGGATCTAAACTCAAAATCTTAGACACCTAACCCTTATAGCTACCATTCTTCATCAATTAAGTCAAAGGAATGGATACCTTAACTTAGAAATTTCATTTTCTAAGTTAAAAACTGAAGTTTTCTCTACCTCTTTAGTTGGAACATCCTTCTTTTTAGTTTTCTTCTTTGATATATTTGGCTGATTGGATCTTTCATTGGCTGATGGTAATTTGCTAGTGGTGGGATCAACTGTTTCTTTCCCCTTTTTCTACACAACGAGTGGATCATTCTTTGGTGTTGTAGCTTCCTTTCTTTTTTGAATTGGATTAATGGGTACATCTCTACTTCTGAGTGAATATTGTCACTACTGGGTGGTCAAAGCATTCATGTATCCCCTCTGATATTCATCAGACTCTTCTTCAAGAGTTGTTTCATTTGCCAAGATGAAATTATCGTCCCTTTGCAAAGCTGAGTTCTCGGAATACTCCTCGTCTTCAGTGATAAAAATTGGCATATCATCAGGTGTAAAGAAATGATTCTATTCTCCAACTACATCCTCATCATCATCTGATTTTGGACCATGTAAAAAATTCTGCTGTAAGGGTGTCTTCACTTGCTGCTGTACTGCTTGTTCTTGTGCTTGCTGCTCTCTTTGCTTGATTCTAAATTGTGGTTGCTGCTGGCCACGGAAGTTAGGATTTCTGACTTGCGGTTCAGGCTTATCAATTGTTAATTTTTCAAACATATTTTCCATCTTACGGACCACTTGATCTGAAGTGGAAACCTCTTCCTTGATTGCTACTTTATTTTCAGCTCTCGTTCTAGCTCTCTTGGCAAGCAGATTTGCTTCAACACTGACTGCAATTTTATGCATGTCTTCTAAAGTGGCTGGATCTCTTTCTCTCAATTGATAGGCCATATCAGGATCGAAACCGTCTGGAGACTTAATCAAAGCCAACCCCATCAGTGGCTTTATATCAGCAGGAATTGCATTGTAAACAGAATTGAATCTAATATAATAATCTTGAACAGACTCACCAACATTCCGCTTGATATTCTCATATTCGGAAAGGATCTAAAGAGGGTCTTTCTTCACTTCCCATCGATCCAAGAATTTTCTCTGAAGATTAGCCAATGTATTAATACTTCCAGCTGGCAAAGCTCTGAACCACTTCATTACTTCACCTCCAAAGGTTTGAATGAACAGTCTCATTGTCACATTTTATGCATCAATCTCATGAAGGTCAAAGAAATATGCCATCCTATCCAAATGTTGCTGAGCTATAACATTTTGAGGGGTGCCATCAAACAATGGAATTTTGCTTTGATAATCAGCGGGCATATTATCCAAATTTTGAGGTAACACAAGGGGTGCAAATCAGGCAGCCATTGCTCTAGGTGGATTTACAACCGGGCTTGGGGATATAGGAGGAGTTGGAGAAGTTGATGTATGAGGTGTATGTGGGGTGGAGGGAGGTGATACTACTGCAGACTTTTGATCAGAGATAGAAGGTTGCACAGGAATGGTGGGAATGAAAGGAGGCTCGGTAGGAATTTGTGAACTAGATGTAATTGCGGATGACCCAAGAGTTGCAGATGCAGACTCTATGAATTCAGGAATGTTTGTTTCCACAATGGAATTCCAAATATTTAGGATATAAATTTCAATTGATCTATTGGCATTTTCAATTTAAAGATCTTTGACAAACTATGGATTTAGGATATTAGAATCAATAACACTTTCAGATTTGGTCTCAAACAACGATAGCTCAAATTGTTCCTCAAACTCAAGATCTTCAAGATACTCAAAAACAACAAGACATGAATGAGATTTGAACATAAGAATCACAGGAATTTATCGACGAAGGATTCTTGGAATAAGATTTGGATTTTCATACACAGGAGGTGGATCGGGATCCGGATTTGCCCTGGTGTGTCGTCTGGAAGCCAGTGTGTTGAATTATTCCCAAAAATCAAAAAGAAAAAATTAACTTATTTAGCCTATCAAATTCTAAACTTATCACCCAAAATTCCAAAATTATCTAATGTACTGGGGAAATTTACAAGTCAGGTGTTACATCTATAAGACTAGATTGGAGATTGACTGAAGCAGCGTTTATCTACTTATGCACTTGCAAAGAAATGTGCAGTTTGAAGGGTACCTGGCATAACTTTAGGCTTCGTATGTAGTTTATAAAACAAATAACACTAACAAGAAAACAATATTGAGATCCCCAGTATGGTCGCCACTATGTTATGGCCTAAATCTACCTCAGGCTGAGAAAGGCAGAATCTAGGGTAACATCAAACCACCCTTAACCTGGTAGCTAGTCCTACCAGATCAGGAGAGGGATCTCTCCTTGTCAATCTCAACAAAAAATGATCAGTAAGGCTTGAGATGACTTGAATGAAGGTTTATTTTAGGCTAGGTATATATGCACAAGAGTTTTCTTTGATTTTACAGGTGTTTTGTTGGATCAAAGGGAAAGGCAGATTTTGGGTCTGGGGAATGAGGCCCAGTTTTGTAGAGATTTGAATGGGGCAAGGTAGGCAATTGATTTGACACTTTCAAATTTGAAGGAAATGGAGAATTTAGAAAGGTGAGGATTTGAAGAGGTCAATAAACCTTCAAGGATCCTCTCCAAACAGCTGAAAACATAGAAAATTAAATAAACCCTAGGTAGAGCATTGCAAATTTTAATGAATTCTATTTTTATCCTTGTTTGTTTAAGTTAAGAAGAAATAAGAGAGAAAATGGTATACATAAAACACCAGTAGACTTACATTTATAGAGAGAAACATATTATCAAACCAAAATACCACAAGAATCCCATAGAGTTCTGCAAACCCTGGTCTATTCCTTGCCAAACTGCAGAGATGAATGTACAATGTTGTTCAAAGCATTACCAAAAGTCCAACCATGCTAATGACTGAAAAACCACAAGATATAGACAAAAAAACACCCATCCTAGCCTCCAGGGGTCGAGCTCACAATTTTAGGAGCTGTTCCAGCAAAATCTAAACTGAGAACTAGAAAGTAGGCAGTGGAACAACTTGCCTCTATAAACTAGGAAACTGATTCATTCAGTTGCAATTCACCTTTTGATGGATGAATCTACTTCTATGAGTGAAAATTTAACAAAATTACATCAAGATCCATCAAATTACATCAAATTACATCATGAGTTTGACATTTATAAGTAAGAAAGTCAAAATATCAAAAACTAGGTGAAAAACAGAGTTACTGAGTCAAAAATGAGAAAAATCCTCCAATGCGCAGTGCCTGATTTCTCTATGCATCACGCTAGATTGCAGCTGATTTTGGAGGCCTTCCCGGTGTCCAAATTTTCTCCAAGTGGGCTTGTTGGAAAGGTCTGCCTATCTAATTTCCAGCACAAGTATAATTTCTAAATTTGGTCTTCATTTTCCCCTCCAAAACGGAGTTCTCCCAAGACTACTTCCTGTGTGTCAAACAAGGGGCAGAAAGGTCATTTTTGGGTTGTTTTTGACCCTTCTGGAAACAAAAAACCTGTCAAAATTTCTTGGCCATAGCTAGGCATGCATATTTTTCCATAAAAAATCCAAAAATGCTGAGTTTGCATCAAAAGGAGCCCCTAATCATAAGCGCGCGCCAAGTGGCGCGGCGCATAGAGCTGAAAAGTCTGTTTTTAGGCCAAAATTTTCAACAATGCAAAAAGTGTCCCAAATTTTTTGAAATTTGGGCTGAGTGTCCTCCATTATGTGCTATTCTGAGCCAATGAAACCTCTTCCAATATTTGAAGTCTATCATGCCTTTTCCGACGCTTTGAGGCCTTCTTCAACTTGGCCTTCAAAATTTTGATTCTTGCTTTACAAACATGATTTCTCACCCAATAATGATTGGCCATGTGCCTCAACATATTATTTTCCTTGTTGGATTTCTCCAACAACTTTTCCAAATGTATATTTACTCTTTCAAGCCAAGTTTCATGATTAGCCTCAATCTCCTGCTGAAGTGATGTCATCTCGGTTTTGCTCCTTTTGGCAGCTTGTCGGTTCTCACGTATGTTTTGCAACTCCAAGATGGTTTGCTAATCCTATAGCTGTTTGTTTCTCTGATCAAGGTAGTGGATTATCTACTGGGGCCTTTGCAATTTAAGGGACAAAGTATTTATCTCCGCCTTCTGCTCCTGAATGATCTCCCTGAACTTTGAGCTTGGTGAGCCCAAATCAGTGTCATCATCTTGAATGAGGATGAAATCTGTCTCCTCTTCTCCTAAAGGCCCCTCATCATGTATTGGCCTCTTAACCTTGTCCTGTACCTATACTGCTGTTGAAGGAAGTGAGACCCCTTTCACCCCGGGTGGAGATAATACTCACTTGGCTGCTGCAAACAACCTTCCAGTGCCTTTCTAATAGGTGACAAACACAGGCAGACTAGCGGTATGTGTCTCATGACCTTCCTACTGATGTGAAGGTTCACTGGTCTCATGAAAATATTTTGGAGGTACCTGAGGCGCTGTGAAGAACTCATGAGAAATGAAATCCTCCCATGAAATGTCCTGCAAACCAAGCTGATGCATAACCACAATTTTGATGAGTGCAAAATGATAGATATTGTTATACTGCTTCTCAGGAGTTTTATTTTGCACTAGGGTGGTCGTCTTCTCAATATTTCAGCACATGAAGTAGGGGAGGTTCATCATTCTCACCCTGGTAAAGTGCATCAGCAATCTGATGTGATAGGCATATAAGCGAGAAAACCGGCCCTCACAGCTGAAATATTTGATAATGAGCTTCATCAAAGGAGCATATGAATCTTTCAGGAACCGAAAAGGAAAAACTCTACTGATTTGTCTCAAAAAACCAGGCTTAATGTATGGCTCATAGTGTTCCCTGTCAACTTGCTACCTTTTGTTCCATTGCTCTCTGACATTTGGAATACCGGTTGCTAGAGAGATAGACTCAGGTGTCAAGGTGAATGTCACATTTGCAAGAGTGACTTGGCCATTATGTAAATGAAGCACAAACAATTTGGCCAACTCATGATGGTACTGGACTCTAGCAACCATCTCACAAAAATGATAACAAGACTGTTGTTGAAAACATGTGATAGGAAGGGGGTAGGCCCGCAACTCAGCAAGTGAAGTAGGTTCTTCCCTAACATGTTTACCACTCTTGTGGGGTCTCCTTGGTGCATGCAATTCGGTTGTAGAGTCACTGTCTCCATGTTTGCCAAAGTTTGTGTTGTCTTAGATGAGTATGAAGAGTTTAGGTGTCTTTGGTTTTTCTGCCAAATGTATGAAAATGTGTGAGGGACCATGGAGGGAGAGGGTAAGGGGAATTTTGAGAATATTTCCAATTGGAATTTGGGGAATTGAAGGGTTTTTGATGCAGGGGCATTAGACACTAGCCAGCAATGTAGGAGTTTTGTCCACATGTTGTGGCTAGGAGGATTTGAAAACATTTGAATTGTTATAGCTAGGTGTCAATACCTTAGCTGATTGTATTATTAGATTAGTTAGAGTTGTAGAAGTCGAATGGTTAGTCCACCTGTCATGTTTTAGTTTCGAATAATTCTCTTGAGTTACCATAACGGTCCTCACAGAGGAACCAAAAGGACATATGTTGATCTATATAAATGTAATCCCTCGAATGTATGGAGGAGAGAGCGAGAGGACGAGAGGTTCCTACAATAAATCTGTGCATTGCTTCCAGTTAAATGAATTTCAATTTCTGTTGAGTATCTAACTATCTTGTGTCACTATTTGTGAAGAAATTGGTTTAACTGTGAAGTGATTGGACTCTGTATATCTATATATATATATATATATATATATATATATATATTTGTTGAATTAACCTGCCGTATAGGTTTTGTATCCCTCAGTCCATTATTTCTCTTAAATTTAATTGGATAAATCCTGTTGGATTAACACCACCCGCAGGCGAGGTCTGTGCAGAAGAACCATGGTCGCGAACGTTGTTTGAATGGTAGAATTCCTGCTTTACAATGGGATAGATTTGTTTGATATCGGAACCCTGACCTGAGTTAACGAATTAAAAGGATAGCTCAACCCCACGTGAACCCTGATTAAGCATTGTTCCAAAACCACAAATGGAATTGCAGAAGTGGGTTGCCCATATCGCACTGCTTTTGGTGAAGAAGCGGTATTTCCTAAGGGGGGGAGCGATTCCGTAGAGGAATCGACACGTGGCGAAGTGGACCCACACAAAACCGCCTTTCCGTATTCTCATCGCACATTAAAGTTAGTACGAGGACACCGAGCGATATCGTCGAGAGTCGTTGATCTGGCGCAGAGTCATCAGACGGTGGTCGCACAACGAAGATGCATGGAATTTAACCTAAGGTACGGGCGTACATTTGATTGGATATTGATTGTAGAGGGGGGACCCAGAGCCAAGGTCTGTTTATGAATCATTTATTAGGAAAGTGTTGATTTTTAATATAAGGTCCAATTATATAGTTAATCGCCGAAGGTTTAATATTTGTTATAGTATGCGGGGACAATATACATATGTCGGGAAATATAATATAACACTCGAGAGATATGAATAAGTTTATTTGTCAATTTCTTTGAAATTGATAAATAAAATAAAAAGAAAATAGACCACGTGGAGTGAAGAACAAGGTTTCAAAGGGAAACGAGGACCGAGCCACGTCTCAGTTGACCAGCTCTCCTTGTGCTGACTTTCAGTGTTGTTGCGTCAGTTTTAGGGACAGTCTCTAGGCTTTGGAATAGTAATTAGGGTTTAGGAATCTTGTAACTTAGGGTTTGGCATAATGAGAATTGGGATAGGGAATGATTGAATTTAGGGATATGGGGAATAGGGAAATGGTTTGATGAAACTATAAAAACAGTGAGGGAATATAAAAGATGAGGGAGTGATGGGCACAAAAACTAATGTATAAACCCTAAGGAAACATTTCTTGAGCAAGAAAATAGGGTTTGAATTTTTTTAATTAAATCCTCATAAAAATCATAAGACACACGTTTTATGGCATTGGAGGGATTGCTTGACTTACTTTGGACCGGAGGCAGCTGAGCAAATTTGAGTTTTGAATGAAATCATGGTTTAATTCAGCTAGAAACTCTACGCGCCGCTCCACAAACCCAACGCGCCACACCAATTATGTGCATCACGCCCGTTTGTTTTTACAACTGTGGAGGCCGAACCAATGCTTCGCGTTGGCTCTATGCACCGTGCCGCTCAGCCAATGCGCCGTGCCCACAAACTTGCACGACTCTGTTGTGATTTTTCTCTCTTCGTTCTATACAGCCCTTTGTTTGCTCACTCTATCTTCTTGGAATACAAATAAGCCCTTTGAAACATGAAAATGACTTATATACCAAAGGATTTTAATTTTCCACTCTAAAAACCCACTTTTGTAATGTTACCTTTGACACTTTTTTTAAAACTCTATTTTAGGCAGTTTGCTTCATTTTGCCTCTGATTAACTGAATAATTTTCTTTTTGTTTGCCTTGCACAGTTGCTGAAGTTTGACAAGGTGACTAGGGTTGCCTTTGAAATTATTTACAAATGAGAGAACATGAAATTACATTAAATTTATACAAATGAAGGTAAAATACTTAATTTTTCTCAAAACAGAGTTTTGAGGAAAAAAAATACATTTCTAGGCATATGATGATGAAAATTTTTAGTACTGGGACTTTATTCAACCTCCTCTACGCCTGCTGACCATTATTGGACATTTTGAAGACCTTATTGATGAAACCCTAGACCTAATGGGACTGAAAACCTAAAAAATTACGCTTAGAAATTTAAGGACAAAAAGTGAATGCAGATGATTTTGATGAAAGGAAATGGGCCAACAGATAAAGGACATGAGGGAAATGTATAAAAATCCACTACCATCAGATGATCCATGTTCCTAATGGAATGTAGCTGACGGAGTCAAAAACCTAATATGCAATGAAACAAGAGAATTTTGATCACTAACGGAGGGATGAAGATACCGAAAGTAACACGTGGAGCAGAGGTGGGGCCGAAATGCCACATGCACATCGCAATTCTTAACTTTTAGCAGCAAAGGTAAACTATAAGGGATGCAAAGTATCACGTGCGGGGAGGGCAGAGTGACATGGAGGAGAGGTTGGGCCTGACTACTGCTTGCAGATCGCAAGTCTTAACTTTTAGCAGCAAAGGTAAACTATAAGGGATGAAAAGTGTGGGGAGGGTGGAGTGACGTGTTAGGGGGATTGGCCCACCTTAACCACAATTGGGGAGATGGGTGTTAGTATGAATCTTTTGTCGACGTGTACGAAAAAAGACCACTTTAGCTACGCATAAATAATAGCCCTAACATCAAATATGGCTGCCAATATCTTCAGATCTGCAGTTAGTTGACCAGGACAAGTGCTGCAAAAACCAGATCTATGCATAAAAAGACATTAAGCAGTAAAAGAAGGTTTTGCTCCATATATCCAATAGACAAGACAAGAACAATTTTTGAAAGAATGTTTTGTATTAAGGGCACCTGGGAGGAAAAAAATAAGGTGTTTCCAATTCTCCTCAATGGGATGGGTTCTTGGAAGTCCTCAGCACTTCAGATCTAACATTTCTCTCTCCTGTTGATGTAGAAAACCCAAACAAAGATAGAACTCAAAGGGAGTTTACACAACAAATGATGGGGAATATGACAATGATAATGGCTCAAAGTCAGACCAAGAGTTTAGATCCAGAGTGATCTAATAGGCAACAAAAGGTGAAGAATGGTAGGAAAAACCCTCCTATTTATAACAAATATTGGGTCATTCTAGATCTTGGTGCATGATTAAAATAACATTAACCAAATCTAGATCCACCTTTTATGGAATATTTTATTATATTTGTTGGAGGGAAAAAATATTTGACTTGGGTCAAATCCCTTTATTTGTGAATAATAAATAAATAAATGATTTATTTATCATTTTAAGGAGGTGGTTAAAAGATAATCAAATAAATAATGATTTATTTAATTATTTATGGGTGATTTAGTCATATTTAACAAGGAATATTATTTAAATAAGATTTAAATAATTATTCCTAGAAAATAATAAGATAAATAAAGATTTATCTAATTAATTTCTTTGTTTTGGGTTAAACACGACCAGGAAAATCAAACAAATATAGGTTTGTTTAATATTTCCTTTTGGGGTTTCCTGTTTAGACCATAAACAACCTAATAAATGTGTTTTATTAAGTTACTTTACATAGTGAAGGCAATTTTACGTAGGGTAAAATTGGTCTTACATGGTGTACTTGGGTCCATCTAATGATAGTAGGTTAGATGACCAAAAAATGGTGTAACAGATTTCCCCCCAGCGTGCGAGTGTTAGGAGAAAATTGTATGACCGAAGTACGTTGTAAGAACTCAATCACCAGACATCAAAAGGGAAGTCAGAGAGAGAGATGTAAGGTAGACTAATGTGTTGAAGAACTAGACCCTGAGGAGATGAGACTTACAGGTGCAACAAGTCTCTTTTTATGAGAGGTTACCTATGCTAAAGGCGGTGGGGGAGGCATACCTATGCCCGCCGAGACAAAGTAAAAAAGAATAGTGTGTCCAGTAAACAAGGGACCGAACCATAAAGTACAACCGGCATAAACATGAGCTAGATAGAAATACAATGAGGAATCCCACATACATGATGTGCCTGGGATAACAGCCAGGACTTATACAATAATATCTGAGTACATGAGATACAAATACAACCCAAATGCCCCCTGAAAATGGGGAAGGGCTCGCAAAATTTGACTGATACATGCAAATCAAAAAGGCGATGCAAGCGGCTAAGGCCGGCATCATCAAATATATGGAGCTGCATCAAAGGTTGTAATGAAGAGGTCATCTGGGCATGTGGGGGGCTACCTGCAGGGCCACCCCCTCATGAGGGCTGAGACATCTCACACACACCTGGGAATCACCAAGAGCTGCTACTACATCACTGAACCATCAAGTATACGGATCTCGATCATGCTAAAAGGAGCTGGAGCTGAGAAATAATCAAGTCAAGGGGTAATGATAAAACCCTTTGCCTGATCCGAGGCACCGAACAAGAGTGGAAGCTGGAACCAAGTTACACCGCCCTCTAGACCAGTCTTCTGGAATGAATGAGTTGATGTCGACAGAAGGAGGTCCGCCATAGGTGAGGCAATGAGAGATCCTCAACTAAGGCACAAGAGAAAATAGTCGAGCAACTGACAGACTAATACCAATGATGATGATGAAATAGAGGGGACTGAGTAGCGAATGGACGACTTCCCTTGTTAGAGCATAAAGGGCAGGAATGGCATGGCATCGACTGACACAATATCATGAGGGATAGGGGACAGTGGGACTGAAGGCCATAATTTGCGACATAAGAGAGGGATCAAGCAATGAAGGATGGAGGACTATAGTGGGGTACAAAGGGACTCGGGATAGACTCCATGAATGCGATGTGGACTCAACTTGGATGCTCTAAACAAGGGTGACTTGATGGTGCTGCCACAAATAAAAGAGCCCATGGGGGACCCGAAAAACATGAGTACAAGATGATATCTCATGACGAAAATCGACACAAACAAAGACAAGTATGGAGGCAAAGTGGTGACCCAAGTACAAGTGTGGTAAGTGAGGAAATTCGATTTTGGGGGGAGGTGAAGTGACCCATCTTGGACAAAATGTGTCCTAGTGAAGTATCAAATCAGAAAAAACTAATAGATACCCATTTGAGGGCTTGGTGAGAGCTTTCCAACGGTGCAGACGGTTTGTCAAACGGAGCTACGGTATGGTCGCAGCAGGTGAAAGAAGAAAAAATGGTTCTCTTTTAATAAGGCATTTTTCCCTCCAAATCCACTCATTTGCTAGTGTTGCTGTGGTGAATGTAGAGAGGAGAGAAGGCCCTAAATCTTACGGCGAGCATAGTGGGAAAACCGACAGTTGGAATTGAGATCCGTCAGTTGCAGGTAAGAGACCTAACCTTACTCTTTCATTTTGATGGATTGAAAGTTCAGATTAGGGCCCAAAATCTCAGGAACAGACCCTCTTTCATATCTACGGCCGAGTCGCACTTTTTGGGCCAAAAAATGCGACCTGGGACACAGGTTTTGAGCCAAAAACTGCGACCTGGCCTAGGATTGGGCAGAAAAGTGTGACCTGGAGGATGAAGGAGATTTCAGTGCTGTGTTAGGGCTGAGATTTGGGTTTTTGTGATTGGTTACGGTGTTTCCTATCTGTATACTGACAAAGATGATATTTTTGTGCAGATATGGAAGATATACAGGTCAACTGGAGAGAGAGAGACCTGGGCACATTACGGACAGAGATCCATGCAGATCAGGGTGTCCATCGTGTATTGGCTAGGTTTGGGGTTTTAAATTTTTTGGAGAACCCTTTGATGAGAGCTGGGGAGCCCTTGTTGGTCCGGATTGTCAGTTATTTGGATCCAGATCATGAGGTATTTATATTTCAGGGGCACAGGATCGAATTTACAGTCCAGGACCTGTATTTTCTGACTGGTCTCCCACCACTTGGGATGGTGGGAAATACGCAGCCAGTGTTACCGCGGGGGTGGAACATCATGGAATTTGTGGAGCGACATTGTCAACCGAGTCTCCAAGTCAAAGGGACTCGGATATCGATCGGGGACTTAGAGAGATTAGAGACCCGTGCAGTGGCTGCAGCAGTGCTGCGGATCCTAGGCAGCCAGGCGTTCCATCACATCACTGGGGGGCAGATGATGATTGTGGAAAGTGTGTTGAGTGGGACCTACTATGGGTGGGCCCAAATGATGTTGGTGTCGTTAAAACGACAGCTGTCGCTGTGCAAGCGGCAAGTGAACCATGATTGCTCGTATGGGAATTTATTGTGTTCCTTCTGTTTTGAGAAGATCTCGACCTTACGACCTCGTATACAACTCCCAGATGGGGGCCTGAGAGAGCCTAGGATGCGCCGGTGGGGGCGCCTACTGTGCAGAGGAGGAGGAGGGGCGGTCAGACGGGTGTTTCGTCCTGAGTTCTTTGCCCATTGGGATTAGATGCCGTTATACATAGACGACTATCCCTATAGAGGGATGAGTTATTGTGGAGATCGGGACCTGCCACTTCTGCTTGGTCGAGTATGGGGGCCCGATGGTAAGTGACAAATTACTATTATTTTATGGGAATGTTAAATTTATTGAATAGTAGATAGGGTACTGATTCATGTACTTTTGGTATGCAGATATAGCTCCCGTAAAACTGGCCGGATACATGGGACGACCGACAGCATCAGGAGCTGCAGGCCCGAGTGGATTGAGAGCGGCGCAGGGTGAGGATGCGGCCGCCCTCCTGGAGGACATCCGTTGTAGATGGGAGAAGTTGCTGACTGGTGTTTCAGAGCGCGGGTGGCAAGACTTAGATGACCAGTACATAGAGCCATGTATTGTTCTACCCTCGGAATTGCGAGGTGTCATGCGGCGCATGGCGATGGCCAGTCAAGGAATATGTGATCTATGAGCTACAGGAGCAGAGCCATTGGCTCAGGATCCACCAAATAGTGATTAGTTGTGGGGCATGTGGTGCCCCCTAGTGTGTATGTAGGGGCAGGTGGTGCCCGAGTTTTGAGTTTTTTGTAACATGCTATGGGCATTTCAAATGTATCAGAGTAGATGGACTCTAAACACATGTTTTTCAACACATATTATGGATATGCATCTTTTTAATGATTATGAATTTTATTGTCTTGTATGAAATGCGTGTGATAAATGCCAATCTAGAACATGGATTGCAATGCTATCTACATAGTGATTCTGTTCTCAAGGTACATGGTTGAAGGTTATGGTTTCAAATTCACGTATCAAGAGTTTCACTCGTAAATATCGTCTAAACAGCACAGGATTACGCACACGATAGACACCATTTAGTTGCATGACAAGAAGTAGGGAATCTAAATGAACATGTAGATGGAGGATGCGATGAAAAAGGGCATCAGCTAAGAGACCACGCACTACATCATATTCGGCATGATTGTTGGTGGCAGTGCCAATGCAGACCCCGTTTGAGAGAACAAGGGCATGCAAGAGGGTGAAAATGGCCCAGCCTGCCGAGGCTAGATTCTGGGAGTAACGACTTGCACCATCGGTGTAACCAATATAGGGTGGGGACGGGAGGTCCTGTGGAATAATGTTACAAGACAAAAAATGGGGGGAGGAGGTACAATGACGGCAACGTGAGTGTATAGTAGACATCGAGTGGCAACTGCGAGAGGGAGTGAGATGGGAAAGATGGCTATGACGCATATACAAACTGGATGGTGGTATATGAGGGCTATAGGAGGGGTGGCTGGGACTCAGGCTGCGGAGGTCAACAGAGATACGGGTGGTGTTATCCCGTGTATGGGTGGGAAGGAGGAGGTCAAGGGTGGAAAAGGTTCCCAAGGAGGCATCCATATGGGAAAAGAGGGGATGAAGAGTGGAAGGGAAACCACATGACGCGACAAAGTTACCTAAATCATCCATAGAGGAAGAAAGGCTCGCATACAGATCGTCACGGGGAATGACAGAAGAACAGGGAAACAAATGGTTGAATGATGTTGAGCCCAGGGTGGTCGCTGAAGGGGGGTCAAGTGAAACAACAAGGGAGGATTCAAAGGGAATGTGCTTCAAGGGTCTTAGAGAGGATGATAGGTAAAGAATGGTGGTAGTAGACTCCGTCATCTGGACATCAGGGGGGGGATGTCAAAGGGAACAGGGGGATCCTAAAGCTGGCCTGAAGCATACTGCGCAAGTATGGGAGAGGCGGACTGGTTTTGTTCCACCTCATACTCGCGGACTACTTCTAAAGAGGTGCGGTAATGCATCAGGTGAGGACAATGGTGGGAATAATGGCCATGGACACCGCACAAAGCACAGGGTTTTCTGGTGCGAATAGTCTTTGGGTTCTTGGTTACGGACGAGGATGGGAGAGGGGGGTCAGGGAACGTGACTTTAACCATGGGTTGAATGCGGGGAAATTCGAGACAAGTATGGGTGGTGTGATCGACGACATCACACAAGGCGCAAGGCTTTGCGGGCGGAGGAGGAGCCAGGTTAGTTGGGGTGACCTTGTCTTTGGATGCCCCCTTGCGAGCTTTGCCTTTCTTTCCTAGAGCTGTCGCCACAGGGGTAGGGTCCTGGGGAGGTGCGAGGGGCATGGTGGCAATGGAGGAAGCGAGGGGGACTGGTTGAACCGGTGTCAAAGCGATAGGGTTTGGGGTGACCAGGTGGGGTAGCGGCTGGAGGGTCAAGGTACCAGACGGGTATGCCCAGGGTCAGGTTAGGGAGAGAGAGGGTGGCCATGACAGGGACCGTATAGACTCCGGGAGGGAGAGCCAGGAAAGGTATCTAACCAGCGGGATAATGACCAGGAGGGACGGCTCCGAGATGGTTGAGGCCTGGGGGGACCGACCCAGGAGGATAGAGGGGTTCAGGGATACCAGTTGTAGGAGAAGGGCCAGAAGGAGGAGGTCCAGCTGGCTGAGATGAATGACTAGGAGCGGGTTGCGGTGGGCGAGATTGAGTCTGAGGTTGCTAACTAGCCGAAGCGGGTCTCTTAAGGGCAGCCCGAGACGATTGCATCATGCAAAAATTCGATAAGCTGGGATCAGAGATATGAGGAGGAGGGAGACCAGGGAAGGTTCCAAACAAGGAGGAGTCTTTGTAGACACCGGGGGAGACACTTGGTCAAAGAATCGAGATTTCTTATCGTTGCTGTGGCGATGGTCGTCTCCGGACAACCGAGCTTGGTGTCGGTGGAGCAGCCAATCGGTCGATGGCATTCATCTTTCCATTATGAGGAAAAGACATCTTGCTAAAAACCGCGGCGATGGGACAAAAAAACATGGCATAGGTGGAAGTGCCCTAACAGAATGTTGCAGTTGAGAGGGGCGTCGGCGCACTTCGACGTCAACGCAAATAGTCTTGCCCGTGCGTGACAGACAATTACCAAAAGGCCAATGGCCGGGGAGGCATGGCCATCCCCACGCTCGGGTGATCGTGGAAGGGGCCAACTCAGAGATCCGAGTTGTTTCAAACCGAAGAGGACATCGCTGGCTGTGTGGATGTCCTTCCCCTTAATAATTATACACCAAGAAACGTTGGCATTCCGCATTTCGACTAGGATTTGGAAGGCAATGGAAGCAGGAAGAGGAGGATGTTCTGATTGATGGGTGTCGAAAACAATCATTTGGTCATCGGCAGGATCTACAGCAGCCACGGCAGATAGCAGAGCCTTATTTTGGGAAGGGCACGACTGGAGGAGTTCCAATGTGGAAATGGCAGCAGGAGATTGCGCCAAATCATCTACTATGCTATATGAATGAGCAGCTCGACCAGAAGCAGCATTTCAACATAATGGTCCGTTAGGAATCTTGGTATGAACCTCAACTTTGGGTTGAGGGATATGTAATGGACCATTGGATGTCGAAAGAGGCTCTGTAGAACCTGAAGAAGGGGACTCAGGGGCAGAATGAGCAGAAGGCTTGGGGTACTGGCGAGACCGAGTTTGAAGGTGAAGGTTGACGGTTGGGGATGGATCAAACTTCATCATGAGGATCTGGTAATCGAAGGAACCAGAAGGGGGAGGTTGAGTGGTGACCTGTCCGTCAGGTGGTTGGGCAGCCACGAATCCTTGCTGAGGGAAAGGATCAGTAAACACAGCTGGTTGAGTAGTGGTCACATTAGGGGGAGGATGAGGGGAGGCATGTTTTCCTTGAAATGTGGCTTGAGACTCCCACATCTGCCGCATCTGCAGCAAGAGGGGACAATCGTGGGTGTAATGACCGTAAACACCGCAACACGAACAAGGCTTATTGGTGCGAAGAGGCCTGTTCGGCTTGGGCTGAGTGCCCTGTTGCTGGTTAGCAGTGTTAGAGTCAGTACCTTGAGGATTGGGTCCACGCATACCAGGGGCGGATTGATTTGGATTTCCTCTCCGCCTTCTTTGAGAAGGGGGATTAGTCACGCCCTGCTGTGCAAAGACTTGCCCTGGAGGGGGCTATAGGTGTTGTTGCCAGGGCGGAGGAGGCAAGGGAGGTGGAAGCGTATATGCTGGAGGAGCTGGCGCACCAGGCTGCGGATAAGGATAATGGTTAGGTTGGGAAACATTGAGGTAAGCAGGAGGTTGGGAAAAATGATGAGGCATGCCGTATCCTGGATACATGCTACCTGGAGGGGGAAAAGTGCTAGAGGTGCTGGCCCCTCCCAGAGGGAGACCATAGCCCATAGGAGGTTGAGCATACGGATGAGAAAAGAGGCTCCAACGATGCGTCGGCGAATAGAATGCCCCGGGGTGTTAGCGCCACGGGCATGGGGAGGTCGGGAAGGACGAGGGTATAAACATAACGGACGGCGTAGATCGGGTCATATTTCAAGGCTACTTGGAGGGGCGACTTATTCGGTTTGAGGGAAATGGGAGCGACATCTTTGCCAATGGGAGGTAGAAGAGTGTGGAGAGTGCGAAGGAACCGGTCCATATAAACCGTCTTCGAAGAGGGAGTGCGACATAAGCTGCGGCATCTTCTGCGGCCATTCTCGGACATGAGTGGAAAGACGGGTCGAAGAAGGTTTGTCGAAAAGAAAGTCAAAAGCTGCGGCCCGGTATTGTATCGAAGAGGGAAATTTCGGAAATAGGATAAAAAGGCTTGGGCAATGGTCGCAAAGGTGGTATGGGAAGAGGTGGCTTGATCAACATACCATTTGGAAGCTTCACCGGTAAGCGTGTGCTAGAACAAACGAAGACGGATGGAGTCATCGGTGATGGAATTGGAAGAACACCACATGTAGAAAGATCGGATATGGTTAGAGGGATCTTCACTAGAAAGGCCTTCGAACTTGGGAATGTCGGAGGGGAGCTTGGTTGGCATAGCAGGCCAACTAACATCATGGTGAATATGATCATTAATCAGCTGATTGAAATCGGGGAGATGAAGACTGCCATGTGAAACAAGGTGTGGCGAGGTAGATCTGTGGTGGTTCCGCTGGTAGTAGTCACGACATTGGGGCGGGATTACGCGTAGCGTTGGGCCTAGACCCGGAGACATAGTGAAGGTGACAGAGGGAGAACCAGAAGTAAAAGGAGAACCCAATGAATCAGAAGAGGAGTCGGAGTGCGGACTCGGAGGAGGACTAACTCGACGACGACGGGAAGGAGTAGGTCGACCGACCGGAAACTGAGGGTGAAGGCCAAGAGGTCTCTGGGATGTGCGCTTTGGGGGCGCAATGGTGACAACACAAACACGGCACGAGGGGAAGAAGAACGATCGACAAAGGCAGGGAAGTGCAGAATCAAGTGATTACAATGTCAAAACAAGGGCAGAAAGGTGTAGTGTCAATTGATTTTAAAGTCTTTGCCTGACGGTGCAAACCAGGCTCTTCTTCGCTTAGGGTGAGTGTATGGCGTGTGTTAATTTTAATTTTTAAACCCTTTTCGTTTTGAGAGCAAGAGAAAAAGTTTGTTGCATAACTGAAAATAATGCTGTAGAGAACAGTATATAATGCTGAAATAACAGAAAATTAACAGCTAATCAATGCATCGATCTAACCCAAAAAGGCGGGGCTCTCAAAACTAGTCTAACAGAGGGAAAAAATCTAGTCAAAACACACTAAAAAGAGGCCAATAGATCTAGGGTCGAAAGGGACAGGGATCTAAAGGAGAAATCTGCTGAAAAGAGGGGCAGAACACAGCCAAGAGGCAGAGGCAAGGTGGCTGGAAAAAAGGAGGAAATCAGCAAAAAGCAGAAGGGGCAAGGAGGAGGCCCTAAAGGTAGATCCAAAAAAATCTTCAAGAGGTGATTTGAAAGGGAGAAGAGCTGATTAAAAGGGGTCTAAAAATGAGGACTCAGATCTGGAAAAGGGGGGGGCTGAGAGCACTACGAAAAAAACGGTCTGGAGAAACGAGGATAAAATCCTTCCACCAAAAGTGGAGGGTCTACCCAAAACCCTGGGGGCTATGTTCCCATGAATGGAAAAAAATATCGAGAAACGCGGTCGAAACGGTGAAGACAGTGGAAAACCACGACGGGAGTTTACGAAAAACCAAAAAAAATTGAAAAAGCAATGAAAAATTGGTAGGTCGCGGGTTCATTTTGTTTACGCTCAGGTCACTAAAAATGGGATGAAAAGTGAGACACAGAGTCCGGGTTGCGGTTACGAGCTGAAAAGTGCGACATGAAGCTCCAAATGTCCCGACGGCAGATTCGAAAAAGTTGCGGAAAGTCTCGATTTACGACTAATGTCGGCCACTGCGCAATGAACTGAGAAACACACAGAAGTTAGAAATTTTCATGTTTGAGGGTTTTATAGGTGAAAAAAAGCATAAAAATAGGAAAAACAAAAAGCTGAAAAGAAACCCTAGGGTCTGAAGTAGCTGGATATGCAGGAATATGAAAAACGACAACGGTCATAATTGAAAACCCGTGTGGAGTCGCCAATTGTTAGTATGAATCCTTTATCGACGTGTACGAAAAAAGACCACTTTAGCTATGCATAACTAATAGCCCTAACATCAAAAGTGGCTGCCAATATCTTCAGATCTGCAGTTAGTTGATCAAGACAAGAGCTGCAAAAAACCAGATCTATGCATAGAAAGACATTAAGCAGTAAAAAGAAGGGTTTTCTCCATATATCCAATAGAAAAGACAAGAACAATTTTTGAAAGAATTTTTTGTATTAAGGGCACCTGGGAGGAAAACAAGAAGATGTTTCCAATTCTCCTCAATGGGATGGGTTCTTGGAAGTCCTCGGCACTTCAGATCTAGCATTTCTCTCTCCTGTTGGTGTAGAAAACCCAGACAAAGATAGAACTCAAAGGGAGCTCACACAACAAATAATGGAAAATATGACAATGATAATGGTTCAAAGTCAGACCAAGAGTTTAGATCCAGAGTGATCTAATAGGCAACAAAAGGTGAAGAATGGTAGGAAAAACCCTCCTATTTATAACAAAATATTGGGTCATTCTAGATCTTGGTGCATGATTAAAATAACATTAACCAAATCTAGATACACCTTTTATGGAATATTTTATTATATTTGTTGGAGGGAAAAAGTATTTGACTTGGGTCAAATCCCTTTATTTGTGAATAATAAATAAATAAATGATTTATTTATCATTTTAAGGAAGTGGTTGAAGGATAATCAAATAAATAATGATTTATTTAATTATTTATGGGTGATTTAGTCATATTTAACAAGAAATATTATTTAAATAAGGTTTAAATAATTATTCCTAGAAAATAATAAGATAAATAAAGATTTATCTAATTAATTTCTTTGTTTTGGGTTAAACATGACTAGGAAAATCAAGCAAATATAGGTTTGTTTAATATTTCCTTTTGGGGTTTCCTGTTTAGACCATAAACAACCTAATAAATGTGTTTTATTAAGTTATTTTACATAGTGAAGGCAATTTTACTTAGGGTAAAATTGGTCTTACATGGTGTACTTGGGTCCATCTAATGATAGTAGGTTAGATGACCAAAAAATGGTGTAACAGGCATGATGGCCTCCTTGCCATAAACCATCCTAAATGGTGTCTTCCTAGTCAACTTCTTGCAAGTGGTTCGATAGGCCTAAAGAATTGACGGGATGCGCACGTCCTAGTCGCTGCGATCGGCATTACAGACCTTGGTCAGTGCCTGCTCCAAGATCTTATTAAAAGCTTCTATAGCTCCATTTTCCTATGGATGATACTGAGTGCTTTTCGCATGGTGGATCCGAAATTCTTCAGTCAAGGTATGTATTGTTTCATTAACAAAAGGCGTACCTTTATCGCTCATTAAGATTTTTGGACAACTAAACCTGGTCAGAATCTGCTAAAAAACGAAGTGCATAGTGGTATCTTCAGTACAATCCTTCACAGCTTATGCTTCAGCCCATCTGGTTACATAATCAGTTGTAGTGATGATGTAGTGCGCACCTGTCTTCTTCCCTGGCGAGTTGATGGGCCCAACAAAATCTATGGCCCATTTGTCAAATGCTTGCAGGGCCATCAGCGGTTGCAGGGGCATTTCATCTCTGCGTGATGGTCTTCCTGTCCTTTGGCAAGTGTCACAGGCTTTGTAATAATCGTGAGAGTCGCTATGCAGTGTGGGCCACCATAGCCCGACTCGTCTTTCCTCGTGGGTTTTTTCTAAGATGGCGTGCCTTTCATGCTCCAAAACATAACTTCGTAGCACCTTGTCAGCTCCCAGCTTATACAGATGGCCCGCGATGATGGTAAAATCCGTTGCATGGGTTACCAAATATTTCTTCTGTTGTACTGAATACTCTGCAGGTGCCACTCCCGTAGTTAAGAAGTGAATGATGTCGGAGAAGTGCACATCAACTACCTTAATAGTGAACAGTTGCGCGTCAGGCAATCATTCTTCTAGGTTGGTCGGCCCTTCACCACTTTTGATTCAGGATAAGTGGTCCAACCCAACATTCAAATTCCCTGGCTTTACAATGATCTCAAAGTCATATTCTTGAAATAGCAGTAGCCATTGGTAGACCCCCCCCCCCCCAACACAGGCTTATTCACTAGGAACTTTAGAGCCGAGTGATCGGTAAACATATTGAATTTCCCTCCTAACAGATAATGCATGTATTTTTGCAAGGCATATACCATGGCCAACCCCTCTCGCTCAGTAGTGGAGTAGTTGTGCTCCACACCAGAAAGTTTCCTACTAGCAAATGCAACTAGATGGTCAATGTCTCCATCTCTAGGCTGTGTAAGGACAACTCCCAGAGCGATCCCTGACACATCTACGTGAACATGAAAAACCTTTGCCCAATCAAGAAATATGAGGATGGGTGCAGAAACCATCTTCTCCTTGAGTAGTTCAAAGCTCTTCTGACACTCTACATCCCAAAAAAATGAAATTTCCTTATTTAACAACTTTTCCATAGGTGTTGTGATCAGTGCGTACCCTTGAATGAAATTCCTGTAGTAGCATGTATGTCCGAGGATAGAGCACAACTGTTTCTTAGTTGTAGGTACTGCCAAGTTGATGATCGCTACTATTTTCATGGGGTCAACCATCAATCCTTGTCGACAGACTATGTGACCTAGCAAGATCCCGAAGGGTACGCAAAGTTTGCACGTTTTGATATTCAGGGAAATCTAGTGCTTTCGACATGCATCCAACATCATGTGCAATTTTGAGACCTGCTTCTTTACCAACCCGAAGATGGTCTAGTCATCAAAATATACCTCCAAAAACTTGTGGATGAACTCCTTGAATACTGCGACCACCACCCACGAAAAGATGGCAGGGGCATTCTTGAGCCCAAATGGCATGACAGTGTATTGAAAAGAGCCCCATTCAGTGGCGAATGTGGTTTTGCTGTGATCTTCAGGTGCGATCTTGATTTGATGGTAGCCCGAGAACCCATTCGTAAATGAGTACGCTTCCTGCCCTCCTACGCTATCAAGGATTTCATCCAAGAATGGCATAGGAAAGGGATCATGTACGCAAGAAACATTCAATTTGTGCAGGTCAACACATATCCATATCTCTCCCTTAGTATTTTTCTCCTAAACCACCATGGGACTTACCCAATCTGATTTTTCGACTAGTTCGATGATACCTGCAGCTATCATTTTGTCAAGTTCTTCCATGATTTTCTGCTTATACTTGGGGTTCAATCGATAAGGGCACTACTTCACACGTTGCGCATCTGGTTTTAGAGTGATGCGCATGACCCCTAGGTCCCCTGTAATTCCTTTGAGTTTCGAGAATTTCGTCGGGGATAGGTCCTGGTATTCGGTGAGGAGATCCACGACTCTTCCAATAGTATCATCATCCCAATAGTCCCTTATTTTAGCTATCTTAGGCTAGTCCTCTGTCCCAATGTTGACTTCTCATAGCTTCAAAGGCTTAGTGACATCGATGGTATGTAGTGGGGGTATAGCAACTGCGCGCTCTCTCCTCGACTCTGGGATAGAGATATTTCGTGGGTCTTTATCACATTCCTCCATGGACAGATTGCAACAGTTAACAATATCTTGCATCTACATCTCCCACGTTGGTGCCCAACACAGAGCTTCGTTGAGTGCCTCTGTTCTGCCCACCATGTCCCTACAAACTCATCCTTCAGGGTGTCTTAGTGGCGGGTGTGCTGGTGTAGTTCTGCATCTAAATACCATGTGGTGGGGATGGGCCCCAGGGCATGAATGAACAAGTGGACCCATTCATTCGTAGTTCATTCACACCATTCCTCTATCCATGTGGACAAATGCTCGCGTGGGTCCTCTGGGCCAAGGAAAGTATTTATGCACAGGTGACCCGGAGGTTCAAACCATAGGACCATCATCTCAAGACATTCTTCCCAATCCTGGAACATTTCCTTATGCATGTCCCACCACCTCGCAGGGGTTGCGCGCATGGCCAGATTAAGGGCCCACATCGTTCGCTCCCTTGGGACTTCAACTTCAAATTTTTGCAAAAACTCCTTAATACTACCAGAATGATCAAATTAGGGAAATTATCTTACCTTTGAGGAGATACACCGAAAGTTCTTTGTGATTCTAAGACATCGCAACACAGATACATCATGTAACCAATTTTGCCAATTTTCTATATCCCCATCGGAGTCAGAGAAGCATTCATTGTCCTTCTCCTAGCAAAGCACACTATCAGCCGTAGGATTGATCTAATCCTCATCTCGAGCAGTTAATTTATAGATGTGATCCACTTCCTCTTCTTTGTGCACTGGTTCTATATACCATTCTCCTTCCGCAAGGTCTAATGGGACTATCACCCTCGTACCCTCATTCTCAAAGACCATGCTTATTTTCTTTAGGTTGATAATGCCTCCCATATCTATAGCCCAATCCAGTCCTAGGAGCACAGGGTAAGGTCCGCATCTTCCACGATTTGAATTACTTCAATGTCGACTCGTACCTTAGCCCCTGCGATATCTACCATAATATTTGAAAACCTCCCCAATGATATGATATTTTGTTGGTTAGCCATGCACAAATATATAGTAGACCATTCCAGCTTAGGTTCTCCCATCCGTTGCCAAGTTTTCTTGGGCAGTGCATTTGCATCTGACCCTAAGTCCATGATAACCTGATCCATTTCATAGTTGCCAATCTACGCTGTTAGCTGCATCTCCTGAACAGTGCACTTCTTATGCATGTAAAGTTTGTGTACATACTTAACTTACGTGAGAGGGTTAGTTCTCTCTACGCAATTGTCTAGTAGGGCCTGAAGATTTTCTATCACCTTCTGTTTGCGTAGCAGCTTGATACATGCCTATAGAAATGGTTTAACTTCATTGTCCATTCATAGGTTTACTGGAGCCTTGGAAGTAGGCACCTCATCCTTTGTATTTAAGTCGTTGCGGCCTGCAACGAAGGTTTCCTTCTCCTTCTGTAGGTCTAATATTTCTTGCCTGATAGCTTCTTTTTGGATAAGAGATTTAACCACGACTTTCTCCTTAGCTCCCCTAGTAGCCATGTCGTTGCGCGTTATGACATTAATACTTGGCCCTTCATCATGCGGTTCCACCATAACCCTCTGCACGTTCTGCGTAAGTGTATGCTTTTTTTCCTGCATTTTTGCTATCAGAATTGGATATTCTCGAATCACATGGTCTAGTTGTCAACAATATCAGCAAGATTGTCTCACAAGGTTCGGACAGTTTCTTGCGAAGTGCCCTATTTCTCCGCAGTTGTAATAGATCAACTTTCCTCTTCCTCGACCTGCACCTCCACCCCTTCCCCCTCCCCCACCCCTTACTGGGGAGCCTCTTATGCTTGAGAGAGATAGTGGTGAAGAAGGGTCAGCCTGTATCCTACACAAGTTTCCTCGATCTATCATCAAGTCATAGGTCCGATAGTTATGCTCGTCGTGTCCTACAGAGGAGCAGAATCGACACCACTACTGCTTTAATTTTGGAACATAAGAACCAAGGTGGGGACAGTGGTTAGTATCGTGTAGCCCAACAACAAGACAATCAATGCACCATAATGTTGGACCACTTGGCCCCACAACCTCCTTAGGGCACAATGGGCTAGGTCCTCCAGCTTGCATGTAATATGTCAACAGAGGACATTGATCCTTGGTATGGCCGGACACCCTGCATCTTATGCACCATATGTCAGGGCTAGCCTATTTTCCCTGTTATTTTCGTAGGTTCTGTATTTCAATGTGCATTGCCTCCAGCTGTCCCTGGATCTGCTACACCCCAAACTAGGCATCGTCCCTTGGCACAACCTCTAGTTTCATAGCAATCTCCAAGGATTTTTCTTGCGTTGCAATCGCCTGCTAACCCATAGGTCCATGTAGGTGAGGCAACATTGCGATAAACCATTCCTTGTGCTGCTTATCATCATACTAAAATTCCCCATCTCTGATAACCTTCTTTAATTGCTGATCAACTTCCCATACTGATTCAGTGGGTCCATGCTTAAAGTTTTTGAAGTCTACCACTATTTGAGAGTAGGACTTAGGCTTCCAAAACTGTTATTTTAAAGCTATCTTAATCTCTTGAATAGATGGATCTGCGTGCTGTCCTACGTACCCCATATACCAGTCCAAGGCCCTTCCTTCAAAGGCGAGTGATAGTTGTGCTCTATTTACAGTGTCGGTAGCCACATTCTTGCGTAGTCCATATAGATTCTGATGCAAACCAATATTGGTCCATATATTCATCCCGCACACCCTTGAAAGAGGGTAGCTTCATGTGTGTGGCCATATCTTCTTCTGGTGGCGGTGGAGGTGTAGGTGAGTTGTTACCTTTATGCTAATTTGAAGGTGGTGTAGCTGGAGGACTATCTCCTGCGTGTGCATCCAACTCTCTTAGCAGACTGTAGATAGATCTATCCCCTTCTCGATCGGTTCGGTAATACGTACCACTTTGAGTTGTACTCTCTCTTTGATTAGAGTTCATTCAGTCGGTGTGGCTGCACAGAACGTCGATTTCGCACACTAATATTTTGATTAACAATGGCAATGTTTTCAAGAACTTACCCTGGAAACCTTTGAAGAACCTTCAATTTTCTTCAGAATAAGATACGAACTAATCGACTGCGAATTTTGTCACAAATCCTCCCAACACACTGTCCACCCAGTGATCTACCGTACAGGTGATTGTATTGTTAGTCCTATCCAACTGTTGAATCAACTCTGGTGTCCACTGTGTAACTTGATCATCCTTCCAACACATCTGGAACTCTATGAGCCTTGCCAACCACTCCTGAAGCTTGTGCGCAAAGGTTACAAAGAAAATTTCATAGACTTCGGTGAAGATGTACTTGTTCTTCCACTTCTCAGCCGTCAACTTTGTGTTGCGATTTTCCTTTACAACAAACTCATGAATCTGTCTCTCAAACCAATCTTCAATTTCCACCCTCTAAGGTCTCCAAGGACCTCGTGGCATTACCCATTCTCTCTCTCAAAATTATCCTGGTCCTGGTGACGGAACCATTTGTTGGCTTGAGGGATCTTGACCCAGGTTTGGAGGTTAAGGTTTGCCAACAAACCCCTATACTACTAGCCCTTTCGGAAATGACCTACTTGTGCAGGCCAAGGTCTCACCCGAAGTAGTATGGGAGGGTGCTAGAACTAGGTTTCCGCACCCTAAGAGAGAGTAGGTAATTCAAGGTAGATCTGGTTCGCAGCTTATTAGGTTCACACAGAAGGAGTCTATTCGCAGTTCTTTTAATAGTGTAATTAGCATGTAACCATAACAAAGCTATCAGATCTAATCAGTACATTCGCATCCACCTGTGTATTGCCAAATACCATCACATATTACTATAATCACAGTCAATGTCAGATCACATATATACATATGCTAATTTCAGAACATAGATACATTCACTGCTTAAATAGGTGTCACAGATGCACTTCAACAGTAAACATAACCAATTTAGATAACACACAGATAATTTAATGATACTTCGCATTCATTAACATTCATATCCACTTACAACCCAAACCACAACCCGCGCACATAGCCTAGCGGGGTCCGCACACAGTCAGCAGGAGTCCTTACCCAAATCAACCCAAAATAGATCTAACAGTTCGCATGTAGCATCTATCTATCAACTTACTTACTTACTAGACCCAACTATCTATCTATTTATAATATCGTAGCCTTCGTAGCTCTAGGGTCTGCAAACTGTGTTTTGCAGACCCTAGAGCTACCCTTTAACCCATTACAACACATTAGGGGCTTTGACCCACCCCAAAACCCCTACGCAAGACTGACTTTAACAAAATTGTATAAAAACCGTAGGTTAGGGAGCCCCGTTCCAACAAGTTGCAAAAATTTAAGAACTATATATTTTAACTTTACATTAATATTATATAAATTTACATAAGAGAGATATAAAGTAAATTTACATAAGAGATATTTGAACATCATAGAAATAATTGGTGATGACCCTCAATATTACAACAAGAATTTTGTAACTCCCGAGGGCTCAACTTTAATTATCAACCCAACGTTCATATAAACATAAGACATGTCGGCACTATATGTGCAACATACACCTTATTCTTCCTAGTCTGACTCTCTTTTATGCATGTGAAAGAAATCACTAAAACACTCCAATGAGCAGTGAATTAATCAAGCCGCCAATCCTAAGATTGCAGAAAGAAAATGACAAAAAATAAATTCTAACCTATCTTGCTAGAAAGGAAATGACAGTGAACGAAATATATTCTACTTTGTAGAAAAGGAAAGTCCTAGATTACTCTTGTAGGAAAGAAATCACACTTTGCTGAAAGTAAATTGTAGGAAAGGAAGTCTAGACCAATTACATAAATCAACATTCAAGAAGAAAGTATTCCATAAGCTAAATGGCGGCCTAAATATGCCTTACCTCAACCAAAGTGGTATTAGAGCATTAATATGCTATTCTAATACATAAATTTACTTCGACCATGAATTTGGAGTGAATATGGGCAAGGGGAGAGCTTGAAAATAGACTATTATAGGAAACTTTGTTTTGCTACAGAAAACTTCCAGCAAGTTGGTCTGTCGAGTTAACCTACCAAATGCCTAAGATAATCAAGTGAAAATGTTTTGGGGTCAAATTTATAATTAATTTTAACGTTTTTATACTTAAATCAAAGTGGAATCAGCTAAAAATAGCTTCATTAATACTTGTTAAGATTCAATATAAATTTACTACTAAAACCATAAATTTCATAACAGTGAACTAGTTAGCTAATCTAACAAATGCCCAATATAATCAAGTGAAAATGTTATGGGGTCAATTTTGTAATTAAGTTTAATGTATTTAGACTTCAATCCAAGTAGAATCAACTCAAAATATATTCATTAACATATTCTAAAATTCAATAAAAATTTACTACTAAAACATTGAACTAGTAAGCTCATATAAGTAACCCAATGATGAAAATGACTTTCCTAATCTACAATAGTGATGCATCACACTATTGATTATATAAATAACCTGAAAATAGACTCGTTTGAATCATTTAATCAATATGGCATACATAAAATGAAGAATGAACACTAAGTGAAAACAAGGGAAATGTAGATAAACAAGAAAATGTTGAAAAGAAGATAAAAGAAATGGTACAACATGGTTGTGAGGCTCTTGGGATGGTCAATCCCAAGGATACTTAGACTCCTATGAAGGAAACCAAGCCTTAGAAGTTGAAAGTAAAACTATTTTCATTATTGGAAACAATTCAAGTACACCATTTCTGGAAATTAAAGTAAAAGTCTTGAATAACAATAGTTCTAAAAACTACCAAAGATTCCTCCCCCAGAGAATAATTCAAATTAGTACTTATACAAATTGAAAAGAAAGCAACCTACTTGAAAGGAGGCTATCTTTCCCCTCCAAAATACCTCAAAAAATGGATTTGGTCCCCAGTAGCAGGAATCTTTATTTAATGTTGAATTATGGCTTCTCTTGTAGCAGGGAACACATCCCTAAATTAACTCAATCAATGGATCTTTAGAATCTGTTCAATAATTTCATAATATCGTATTCATTTACTATCCAATCCTGGTCCATCTTGTAGTAGGGAGAAAATCCTTGAATTCTCTCATTTTGTAGATCTTCAGAATATGCCCAATATTCTTACAATATTCTGCAAAATAAATAATATTAGGCACATAATAAGTAAGTATAAATCAAATTCCTAAAGACCCATTAAGGTTATGAATTAACTCTATAATGTGCAAGTAAGGGGGTTAAAAAATTGTTTTAGGTGCTTAAGAATGACCAAATGGGCCTTAAAAATATCCAATTCTAGGGTCCATCATCTCTTACACATAAGAAACTCAATCCTTTCCCTTTTTCTTGTCCTCCACTTGCCTCTATTATTGTGGTGCCATTGATTGCCTTATTTTCTTCTTTGTATGCTGGCCTGTTGCATGCTCTATTTGTTGCTCCATTCTTTGCTCTGTATGCTACTTTATTTTTTGTTCTTCATGTTGTTCTGCATACTGCTCTAAAGGTTTAGGTGGTTAGAGTGTTGTCGGTGTGGGTGACTTAATGCTACTGATTGCTGCTGATTAAGGATCCTGTAGTAGCCTACAAGAGATCATGTAGTTTCTCAAGCTTTCTTTTTGAGTTCTTGGGATATCATGGTCTTCATAACTCCTTTTTTTGATATTGCAAATTTGGGCTTGCTGGGATTTTGTAGACTGCTATAGGATTGTGTGATTTCTTGTAGCAACCATAAAATCCCCCCAGGCTCACAATTCCTTCTATTTGTAACCTTCAAAAATTCTTATAATTCAAGATGGGGCTACTTGTGGTGACAAAGATGCATTCTTTGTTGATGGTTGATGGAGAGGAGGAGGAAGGTTGGATTGTTTTGGGTGTTCAGTGAAACATTAATGAGAAAATTGAAGGTTGATGGAATGTGTAGGTGCTAGGGGCTTCTAGAGACCTTCTCCCTTGCCCATAGATGGAAAAATTAGCTTTGCAACCTTTTTCTATGCTTGGTGGTTTCTTGTAACAATAAAGATTTTTCCGATAAAAATTTAGGATAGTGATAAAAATGGATAAAGGGGACTTGGAAATGATGGAGGAGTTTTAGAAGAGACGTGGTAATGAGTGATATGGATGCAGAGAATATTGTTGAAGGTTATGAAGGTGGGTGCTTGGATTGTAGATTGATATTCTTGACTACTACTACAATTATGTTGTGTCTGCATTACACATTTTCTGCCCCACTGAAGTATATGTATCCCTTCTGCCTCCCAAAAATCATATTGAGGGTTCCCATTGATATGTTTCCCTATAGACCTTGTGAAAAATCCCTTCAGAGCAAAAAAAAAAAAATTAGGCTGGTTGTAAACATGGGTTGATATAGGAAACAAAGTTTCCAATGGTAAAAAAGGAAGAATTTTGACGATGGTGGCCTCAATTTTCAATTGTAGTATTTGTTTTTGGATTCTTGGCCATAGCAGATCATACTATCCTTCAAATCATTATGAACACCCCTGACAAGAAATCTGAATTCTACTCTTCTCAGTAAGTTCGAGAATTGAAAGCACTTAATACAAAGCTATTTCTTCTTATAGAGGAAGAAATGATGGTGAATAACCTGAAGCAAAAGAGATAAATATGCGATGAACAAACTGGTAACTTGGAGAGCTTTCACCCTTGGAGAATTTACCATTGTGCAGCCTAAACTGTCTGTAACACACCATTTGAAACTTTTTTGTGTTTCTTTGTACCTTGTATCAATTTAATAATTTCCAACACCCTATAGTAGATATTTTATATAGTAGCTCTCCTACAACAATTTTTTTTATATAAAAAATCTCCTATAACAACAAAACCCTTGTAGAATGCAAGCTTATTTCACTATTTCTCCTTGATTTGAGGTGACAAATGGCATGTTTTAGTTGTTGTATGAGGTGGTGGGCGGGGTCAATGTGTAGGGACAATTGTCCCATCTATCACTTGTAATTTAAAGATAAAATCATGAGATAATGTGATAGGTCCCTATAATACTAGTATAGCCCCTTGTTGTTATTGTTAGTGTAGCCCCCTTATTGTTATTGTTGTGCCCATGTAGTTCCCATATTATTATTATTGTGCCCCATAGAAGCCCACTATTTTTATTGTTATGCCCTTACATTTTTATTTTTATGTCGGCTAGGATTATATTGTGACCCATTGGACTCCTATATATATAAATGGGGTTTTTCCATTTGCATCATCCACGAATTGTTCATTTATGTAATGTAAAGGAGGTTTCCCCCTCAAAGAGGCTGATTTCTAAGTCACTGATCTCTATTTTCTTCTATTTTATGAGTTGGTTTCATAACATTTGGTATTAGAGCTTTGGATTCTAGGTTTTCACTGCTTCAAACAAGTCATCATGGAATTTTCACTATAAATTTTTTTATACGAAGGTTCAAAAGCTGAAAAAAAAAACCATTTGCGGAAATTTCCTGAGAAACTTTGTGTAAAAATTTCAAATCTTGGTTCACAAATTTTTTGGAGATATGATCTGTGGAACTTAGGGTTTTTACAGGATCTCGAATTTCATCTCAAAGAGGTGACCTTGGGAAAGTCGTCATAACTCTCTCTCTAAGCATCAGATTGGAATTCTGTAAAAAGTAGCTGAAAGGAGATAGACTGTAGTTTCCTGTGTATCAATTTCAGAGGTGAAGGAGGAAATAGAGACATGTGGCACGCCATGCAATTTCGCTCTATTGAACCAGTCCATAATTAGGTCATTGTGCATAAATTTGCCTTGAAGAATCCAAATTGGGTCGAACCTATCGTATTGGAAAGAATATTAAGAGGGATATTAAAGGACCAAATATGAAATCTTAGGGATCTGAAATTACAAAGATACATCAATTTCAATATTGAGCTCCTCAAAAGAAAGAAAAAAGTTTGTATTTGTTTTTAAAAATTGCATAAGTCTTGTTTGAAAAATCAGTTTGAAGTTATTCCAAGGGAATATTGAAGCATAGATATCAGTATTGGGTTCCAAAATTCCCCCAAAAATAATTTAACATCCATTAAGCCCTTAGAAGTATCTACTATGACTCATGAAGAGGAAGAAGTGAAACATGATATATCAAAATTACAAGACCAAGTGCAACAAATTTCTCTCTCGCAAAGAGTAACAAAAAATGAAATGGAAGCTAAAATGGATGGTTTGAAGAATGGCATGGAAGCTAATATTGATGGTATAGAATAAAAACTAAAATCAAATATGGAAGGTTTGACTAAGTTGATACAAGAGATGATTCCTAATGGAGAAAAGGTAATAGAGAAAACTCATGATGAGAACAAAATAAATATTAATCATGATTTCATAAACTGTCATGTTGTATTGAAGACCCACCTTATTCCAAATATCAATATGAGGAATTTTAATGGCAACGATCCAATAACATGGATACTACAGATGGAGCAAGTCCCAGTTTAAACAATATTGCTAGAACTTGACGAGGAAGGAAAAATAATATTAGAACCTGAAGCAGTCACAGAAAGAAGAACTTGACAACTATGAAATCTATCAATTTCAGAGTATCTCATCAAGTGGAAGAACTCATCTGCTAAAGATTCCACATGGGAGGATGAGAATTTTATACAGAAAAATCCAGAAATAATCAAGCATTGAGGACAACACTTTCTTGAAGGAGAGGGGCATGTTCGGTCCCTATAATACAAGTATAACCCCTTATTTTTATTGTTGTGCCCATCTAGTCCCCATATTTTTATTATTGTGCCCCACAGAGGCCCATTATTGTTATTGTTGTGCCCTTACATTGTTATTGTTATCTCGGCTAGGATTATACTGTGATCCATTGGAATCCTATATATATAAATGGGGTTTTGTCATTTGTATCATCCAAGAATTATTCATTTATGGTAAAAGATGTTTCCCCCTCGAAGAGGCTGATTTCTAAGTCGTTGATCTCTATTTGCTTCTATTTTGTGAGCTGGCTTCATAACATCATGCCACCTCACCACATAAGTCAACAAACAAATTTTTGGATGAGATTTCCTATTGTCTCTTTCTGTCCCCCCATGTGGGAGTTGAGGTAGGTAAATATTGATTTTGGCCAAGAATTTAGTATTTGGTTTGTTTCCTATATTGACCCCCAATACTTATACACACATAAGAGCAATTGCATAATGTTTCATGGAATCCAAAGGGTTTGATTTGCATACCTTGCTTACCGATGGAGTTGTTCGATGGTATTTTGGAGCTGATGAATGTTTGCAAGTGTTATTGGAGGTATGTGTTGGAAAAATACTGAAGGAAGGGTGGGGGGGGGGGTGAATCAGTATTTAGAGCTTACTGATAGTTTAAAATTTTTCTTTACTGAATTCCATATGCGACTTTGTTGAACCTAACTTTCATATACACGCGCATATACCAAAATAAACTTGCGTATACTGATATAATTTTATTGTTAGAAAAAAATTTAAGAAACAATTTTTAACTCAGCTTATCAGTCATGCATCTATTAGTTAAGTAGTAATATGTGCAGTAACATCAAAATAAGCCATCACACAAGAGAAACACAAATGAACACCAAGATTTAAGGTGGAAATCCAATTCGGGAGAAAACCACTACTGTTGTTGTCTCTGTCTTCAATATTTATTATATGGAAAAATTCTTACAATATTGTACTGATGCAAATCATATCAGTGCGCAAGCATCTACGTGCAGAAGGATGCAACCTTCTCTCATTTAGAGTTGCAATTGGAAGGGAGCTACAACCCCCTGATCTCATTTACTAGCCACTACTGTAAGGGAGCTTCAACCCCCTTGATCAGAACACCATCTTCTATTGGTAGGAAGATTCTACTTCCTTCAGAATCACTGTAGACCACATTTCATCAATTTTCATACTGGATCACACATCTTCAACACAACCCTTCATAAAGATCAACAATAATAAACTTCACCAAATACATTAAACCGAACAGTAAGATCACTGTAATAAGAAGACTGTAATAAAAAGATTTCAGAATCAGTATGCATAATCAAATTCAACCCTGAACATTCTTTGTCTTAAAAAGCATACACTACTTTTCTTCACTGAACTCGCGTGTATACGCGCTTTTCTTAACACCAACCTACATATAGATCTGTGAATACTATTTTTTAGAATATGATCAGTCATAGATCCAGTTCTAGGGCTTTCAGTCAGATACCTTTTTAGAATTGCAGAACCCTTGGTCAGTGAGTCATCATAGCACATATTTACCCACTCATTGATCAGATTTGTACATAATCAACTTAGCAGCATATACAACAATCAAGCAACCTAGATCTACATGAAGACTTCATTGACAGACTGCAGAAAAATAACAAAAATAACAGATGTTAGTATGATTCTTTCGTCGTAAAAGATCACTTTAGATATGCATAAAAGATAGCCCTAACATCGATTATGGCTGCAAAATATCTTTAAGTTTGCTGCACAAATTCAGATCTAAGCACAAAAGACATTAAGCAGATAAAATATAACATGGCTCCATAAATCCAATGGACAAGACAAGAAGAATGTATTTAAAAGAATTTTGTATTATATTAAAGAATAGGGCACCTGAGAGGAAAACAAGAAAGGTGTCTTCCAGTTCTCCTCAGTGGGATGGGTTCTTGAAAGTCCTTAGTGTTTCAGATCTAACATTTCTATCTCTTATGGGTGTAGAACAACAAACATAGAACTCAATGGGAGTTCACAAAACAAAATGGAAAATGGTGACCAAGAGTAGATCCAGAGTGATCTAATGCAATGAAGGTGACTAATGAATGGGGAAAACCCCCCTATTTATAACAAAATATTGGGGCGGTCTGGAACTCGGTGCATGAATAAAATATTATTAATTGAATTCTAGAAGCACCCTTTAGGAATATTTTATTATATTTGTTGGAGGGAAAAGGGTTCTTGACTTGGGTCAATTCCTTTATTTATAAATAATAAATAAATAAATGGCTTATTTATCATTTTAGGGAAGTGATGGGAATATAATTAAATAAATAATGGTTTATTTAATTATTTATGGATGATTTAGTCAAATTTAACTAAGAATATTATTTAAATAATGATTTGAATAACTTATTCTTAGGGAATAATTAAATAAATAAGGATTTATTTAATTAAGTTCCTTATTTTGGGTTAAATATGACCAGGAAATATAAACAAATGAGTTGTTTTATATGGTGAAAGAAATTTTACTTAGGGTAAAATTGGTCTTACATGGTATACTTGGGTTCATCTAATAATAATAGGTTAGATGACCAAAAAAATGGTGTAACAGATTGCCCCCCAACGTACGAGTGTTAGGAGCAAATCGTATGACCGACGCACGTTGTAAGAACTCAATCACTAGATATCGAGAGGGAAGTGAGAGAGAGAAATGTAAGGTTGGCTGATGTGCTAAAGGACTAGACCCTGAGGAGATGAGACTTACAGGTGCAACAAGTCTCTAGTTTATGAAGTGGTACCTGTGCTAAAGGCGGCGGGGGAGGCATACCTATGCCTGCCGAGACAAAGTACAAAGAATAAGGCGCCTGGAAAACCACGAAACACAATAAGTACAAAGAATAAGGCTCCCGGAAAACCACAGAACGTAATAATGAAGCATGTGCTAGCCGAAACATGAGCCAGATAAATCATAGGATGAATCCCACATAAATGTGATGCCTGGAATAATCTTCAGGACTTATACATTAATATGGTAGTACATGAGATACAAATATACCCAAATGCCCCCTACACACGGGGAAGGGCTCTCAAAATCTGACAGAGATATGTGAATCGAAAATGGCACTGCAAGTGGTTGAAGCCGAGATCATCAAATGAGAGGAGCTGCATCAAGGGCGGGAATGAATTCATCCGGGCATGTGGGGGGCTACCTGCAGGGCCACCCCCTCATGAGGGTTGAGACATCTCACACATGCCCGGGAATCACCAATAGCTGCTGCGGCATCATTGGACCACCAAGTATACGTATCGCGAACATGCTGAATAGAGGTTGGATCCAAGGTACCCAGACGAAGACTAATGATGATGTTGAAATGATGAACGGTCCAAAGGGGACCCGAAAAAACATGAGTATGAAATGGTATCTCATGACGTAAATCGACACAGACAAGAATAAAGATGGAGGCTAAGTGATGCCCCAAGGAAAAGTGTTGTGAGTGAGGAAATCCGATTTGAAAAAGGAGGAAAGGAAGACTTCGTGGAAAACATGTGTCCTGGTGAAGTAGTGACTGATGAAAACAAACATATGCTGGCTATCTACAAGAAAGTAAAACATGCATTTTGAGCGGGAAATGCTAAGGGTAATACCTCTTGAGATAGAGTGCATTGCGAGGATTAGGAAGGGGGTGGCCTTCAAAGTCCTCTAAAAGATATGCCCCCTTCCCAAGATTTTTACTGATGATGTAAGGACCTAGCCATAATGAGTCGAACTTCCCATGACCGAGGGTATCGTGGGCCTGGTCATATACTAGAACAAGGTCACCTTCATGAAAGGTGCGAGGATGCACTTTTCGGTCATACTGAGCTTTGGTGCGCTTTTTGGCCACTTCAAGAGTTTGTAATGCAACACGACGATCTTCAGAAGCGCACTCAAGCATGATAAGTCGTTGTTCTAGAGGTTGGGTATCAGGGAGAAGTTCGACGGCCAAATGAAGGGAAGGGATTTCACATTCGATTGGTAAGACTGCCTCCTCGCCAAAGACAAGGTGGAAAGGAGTGAAACCGGTGGCGGTTTTAACAGAAGTACGATAAGCCCACAAAGCAAGGAAGAGCATGAGATGCCAATTGGTTTTGTGTTTATTCACCGTTCGTTGAAGCATGGTCTTAAGAATTTTGTTGACCGCTTCAACTTGGCCATTACCTTGGGGGTAATAGGAAGATGAATATTGGTGTTCAAAACCTAATAAGGAGGAGAGCTCATGCCAAATCTGATCTTCGAAATGTCGGCCATGGTCCGAGACTAACTGTTTTGGAACTCCAAATCGAGAAATGACATGGTTAAAGAAAAAGAGGGCTGCAATATTGTTGAACGTAGGCATAGCTTCAGCCCATTTAGTGAAGCAGTCAACCGCCACGATGATATATTTGTGGTTACCAGCAGATGGAGGTCAACATTCCATAAAGTCGATGGCCTATTTACAAAAAGGACCAGCTGTGACGACAGGATGGAGAGGAGAGGGAGGAGCTCGCGCCTTGGGGGCAAAATGTTGGCAATTGGAATAGTGTTTGACTGCTTCAATGCAATCACTGAAGAGAGAAGGCCAAAAATACCCAGCATGCATGATTTTTTGGGCGGTGGCGAGGCTGGAGAGGTGGCCACCACAAGCGCCATTATGACAGGCATTTAGGACTTGCTCGGCTTCAGTGTGGGTGAGGCAACGATGAAGGACAGTATCTACACCGCGACGATAAAGGTCGTCGCCGATTAGAAGGTAGCGAGAGGCTTGGCGTCGGATACGTCGTCGAGCATCACGATCGAGGTGAAGGGAAAACTTTTGGGTTCGCAAGTAAGTAAGGATGTCACCGTACCAAGGATCATCGGTGGTGATGGAAAACAAATGTTCATCGAGAAGAGCGTCATTAATTGGAGTATCTTGCATCCGGGTAGGCAAATCAGAAATGAGTTCAGATAGGACTAAACCTTTCTTACTTTTTGGGGTGACAAATTCAAGGTCGAATTCTTGGAGAATAACGACCCAATGAGCGTACTTTCCATTGAGGATGCGGCGACTCAATAGGAAAGCCATGGGGTTGGAATCAGTCACAACCTTGGCGGAACGCATGAGGATATAATGACGCAATTTTTGGACCAAGAACATGACAACTAGTGCTAATTTTTATTCATGCGAGTAGGACACAGGTGGACCGGCAAGGTTCTTATTGACATAATAGATCACATGTTCGACCCCGTTATCATCCTCCTGGATAAGGACACCAGCAACCGAATATGTGGAAGCGGAGATGTATAGAATGAAATCTCTGTCAAAGTCAGGGGGACAGATCAAGGGAGCGGATGTGAGAGCATGCTTGAGGGCATCAAAAGACTCTTGAGCGTATGTATCCCAGACAAAAGGGGTGTGAGATCGAAGAATTCTAAGGAAGCCGTGTGCGGTAGTGGCGTAGTCAGGAACGAATCGGCGAAGAAAATTAGCTTTGCCTTGGAGACTTTGTAGCTGGTGTAAGGTACGAGGCAGAGGAAGTTCAAGAATGGCTTGAACCTTCAAAGGGTCAAGATTTATCCCATCTTTAGACACGATGAAGCGGAGGAGACAACCAGCGGGAACACAGAAGACACATTTCAAAGGGTTAAGGCGAATGTTATACTTGCGGCATCGGAGAAAAATGGTACGCAGGTCATGAAGGTGTTGCGCCTGATGTTTAGAACGGACGGTAAGGTCATCTAAAGAGGCAAGGATAATATGCACTAAGTCATGGAAGCAATAATACATGGCTCATTGAAAGGTGGCGCCGGCATTTTTAAGGCCAAACGGCATGACTCGGTATGCGAAAGTTCCCCACAGACTAATGAACACGGTTTTAAGTTGATCAGCACGACAGATAACAATTTGGTTGTATCCGGAGAAGCCATCGATAAAGGAGAGAATCTCGGGCCCCGCACACTCATCGATGATTTGGTCAATAAATGGTGTGGGGAAGTTTTCTTTGGGACAAGATTTGTTCAGATCGCGAAAGTCGGTGCAAACACGAATGGTGCCTTGTTTTTTGAGGACGGGAACTGGGTTAGACACCCAAGTGGTATATTCAATGGGGTAAATGAAACCAGCCTGCCAGAGCTTGTCGATTTCAGCTTTGATGGCTTCACGTCTAGAAGGATGGATGGGTCTCAACTTTTGATGAACTGGAATGGCATCAGGCCATGTGTCGATGTGATGTTCGACAATGGCAGGATCGAGTCTGGGCATTTCTGAGTATGACCAGGCGAAAACATCATAGAATTCTTTGAAGAGTTGCGTGTAGGCATCAATTTCTTCCAGAGTGCATTGGGCGCCCATGGTGATATGTTCTTCATTACCTGGCTTGACAGAAATGTTGATTTTGATGGTGGGAGAGATATTAGCCATATTTCCTTCCTCGAAAGCATCAGGTGTAGGGATGGGGTTTTTGAACCAATCGACTTTAGCAGGGATGAAGTCTTTGGATTCGAGGGCATATTGGTCATGGGATTGATGTGGGAGGAAATATGCACGATGGTGCATATCGTCCCATGGAAAATCAGGGTTTGTCATGGCTTCCATGATGTCTTCATCGGACTGGAAGATGGGAAGGGAGGATGGAAGAGGTTGACCTGAGGAGGTGGAGGGATGAGACTCTTGATTGTGATGGGAAGGGCTCACAGGTACGATGTTATGTGAGGTGACAGAGTGAGCAGTTGAATGATCAGGCGAAGCATTGGGGGAAGGTACTAAGGGGTTGGTATCCTAGAATCGCGGTGATGAGGAAAGGTAGGAAATGGTAGCTGAAGTCTCGGTCATTTCGGTATCAGGAGGAGGAATGGTAATCATGGTAGACAGGTGGTCCTGTGTGAGGGAAGAAGGATTACGGGCGAGGGCGGCTTCGAATTAGCGGTATGTGGATAAAGAGGCACGATACTCGTCAAGGTGGAGGCAAAGGTGGGTATAGTGGCCATGGAAATTGCACAAAGAACAAGGGTGATTGGTGCACAAATTATTAAGTTTAGGGGTAGAATCCGGTATGGTGACATGGACTTCTCGGATGTCTGATTTTGGAAACGTTTCATTAACCATGGTCTTGAGAGGTGGTAATTTGGGGCAGGTATGAGTGGCGTGACCAAAAACATCACACAGAGCACACTGGATGGGATGCTTGGGAGGCCGAGGAGGGGCAGGGTTGGGTGGGGTAGGTTTGTCCTTTGATGCCTCCCTGCGAGCTTTGCCATTTTTACTTGAAGCGGTTGTAACAAGAGGCGGTGCTTGTTGAGGTGACTGAGGTACCATTGTAGCAAGAGAAGTCGTAGGGATTGGTTGAACCGGGGTCAAAGTAATATATGGTTTAGGTTGACTGGGTGGAGTGGTGGCTGGAGGGTCAAGATACCAGACGGGTATACCCAAGGTCAAGTTGGGGAGGGATAGGGTGGCCAAGGTAGGGACCGAATAAGCTCCAGGAGGGGGAGCGAGGAAAGGGATCTGACCAACATGGAAGTGGCTAGGAGGAATGGTGCCAAGGGGGTTGATTTCAGGTGAAATCGACCCAAGAGGAGTGGTGGTAGAAGAAGATGCAGAAGGAAGAAGGGTGGCTAATGGGGGCGAAGGGCTAGGAGCTGGTTGAGGTTGAGGTTGCTAACTATCCAAAGTGGGCTCTCTAAGATTAGCCCAAGATGATTGCATCATGCAAACATTCGCCAAGCCGGGGTCAGAGACAAGATGGAGATGAGGACCTAGGAAAGTTCCAAGTAATGAGGAGTCTTTGTAGACGCCAGGGGAAACACTGGTCAATGAATCCACAGTTGGTTTATTGGTCATAGTAGAGATGGTGGACTCAGAGGAGGTCTGAGATTTTGGTTCATGGTAGGTCAATTGGTCAATGGTGACAATCTTTTCATTATGAGGGAAAAACATCTTGCGGTGGACTGCGGACGGGACGGATGACATGGCATAAGTGTAACTACGCCCCAAAAGGATGTTGTAGTCAAGGGGGGCATCGATAACTTCAACGTCGACAAAAAAAATCTTGCCGGCAAGGGTGATAGGACAGTTACGAAATAGGCCAATGGGCTAGGAGGCATGGCCATCCCATGCACGAAGGGTGATGGTGGAAGGGGCCAGTTCAGGGGATCCAAGTTGTTTCCAAACTGAAGCGGATATTAAGCAGGTATATGCCCCCTCATCAATAATACACCGAGAAACATTGGCGTTTCAGATTATGACTGGGATTTGGAAAGAAAGTGAAGGAGGAAGAAGGGGATAGTCTGACTGGCGGGCGTCGAAAACAATCAATTGGTCATCAGCAGGATCTACAGCACCCACGACAGATAGTAGAGCCCTTTTTTTGAGAAGGAAATGACTAGAGGAGTTCCAGTGTTGAAATGGCAGCAAGAGATTGGGCCAGATCATCTACTATGCTGTATGAATGGATAGCCCGACCAGAGGTAGCATTTTGGCGTAATGGTCCCTTAAGAGGCTTGGGATGAACCTCGGTTTTGGGCAGAGGGAGTTGCAAGGGACCATTGGGTGTCGATAGAGGCTCTGTAGGACTTGACGATGGAGACTCAGAGACAGACGGAACAGGAGGTGTGGAATACTGACGGGACTGAGTTTGAAGGTTGAGGTCGACAGTGAGAGGTGGGTCAGAAGCCATCATGAGAATCTGGTAATCAGAGGAGTCAGAAGGGGAAGGTTGAGTGGTTACCGGGGCGTGAGGTGGTTGAGTGGCCATGAATCCTTGTTGCGGGAAAGGATCGGTAAACACAGCAGGTTGAGAAGTAACGGGGGTGGTAGGGGTAGTAGGGGAGGAGTGTTGTCCCCGTACAATGGCCTGAGAATCCCAAAGCTGCCGCATTTGTGGTAATAAGGGACAATCGTGAGTGTAGTGACCATAAACACCGCAACATGAATAGGGCTTATTGGTGCGAAGTGGCCTGTTCGACTTGCGCTGAGATCCCTGTGGCTGGTTGGCAGTGGTAGAGTCGATATTGGAAGGATTGGGTCCATGATTACCAGAAGCGGATTGATTTCCTCTTCTCCTTCTTTGAGAAGGAGGAAAATTAGGTGCCCCCTGCTATGAAAATACTTGCCCTGGAGGGGGTAGTAAGTGCGGTTGTGGGGGTGGAGAAGGCAAGGGAGTGGGAGGTCCAAATGATGGAGGAGCTGGGACACCAGGGTGCGAATATGGATAAGGAGTAGGGTGGGCAGCAGTAAGGTAAGTAGGAGGGTGGGAAAAAGGAGGAGGCATGTCGTAGCCTGAATACATGCTACCTGGAGGGGAAAAAACGCCGGAGGGGCTGGACCCTAGAGGAAAACCATGGCCCAGAGGTGGTTGGGCAGAGGTATGTGATAGGGCTCCAACGATACCGTCGTAGAATGAGATGCCCCCAAGGCATTAGGGCCACCAGGTTTTGGAAGGTCAGGAAGGACGGTATAAACATAACTAGATTGGACGTAGATAAGGTCATACTTCAAGGAGATTTGGAGGGCAGCTTCTTTGGTTTGGGGAAAATGGGATGCGACATCTTCGCCAATGGGAGGTAAGAGAGAGAAAAGGAACCAGTCCATGTAAACCCGATCTTCAAAGGGGGGAGCTCGACATAAGCTTCTTCTGCACCGCCATTCCTAGACATGAGTTGAAAGGTGGGTTGAGGAGGATTGACAGAAGGAGGTTAAAAGCTCGGTACCGGCGGATATGATCATTGTCCCGAGGTGATGAAGTACGGGAAGACAGGCGGCCATATAAGGGAGTAATGGGGCAGTTGAGGTAGGTCCTAAGGTGGTTCCACTGGAAACAAACCCAGTAGTAGTACTGGGGTTACTGCTAGTGGTAGGCCCTGAAGTAGACATGGTGAAAGTGACAGGGGGAGAACCAGGAGGGGGAGAACCCGAAAAATCAGAGGAAGAGTCAGAGTGCGGACTCGGGGAAAGACTTACTCGATGACGATGGGAAGGAAGAAGTTGACCAAGCGGAAACTGAGGATGAAGGCCAAGAAGTCTCCGGGAGAGGCGCCTTGGGGGCGCGATGATGACGGGAAGAAGAAAACCGACAAGGGTAGGGAGGGACAAAATCAAGTGAGGTCAAGGGCAGAAAGGTGCAATGACAATTGATTTTAAAGTCTTTTCCAGGCGGTGTTAACCAAGCTCTTCTTCACTTAGGGTCAGTGTGTGGCGTGCGTTAATTTTAATTGTTTAAACCCATACTTTTTGAGAGTAAAAGAAAGAGTGTGCTGCGTAACGGAAAAGAAATCTGCAGTAAATAAGACTAAAAGAATAGAAAATTAACAACTAAAAATGTAGCAATCTAACCCAAGAAGGAGGGTCTCTCAAAACTAGTCGATAAGAGGGAAAAAACTAGGCAAAGCATGCTAAAAAGAGGCCAACAGATCGAAGGTCCGGAGGGACTGGGATCTAAAGGGTAAATCTGCTGAAAAGTGGTGCAGAGAACAACAAATAAGCAGAGGCAAGGTTGCTGCTAAAAATAGAAGAGACAAGGCAGTGGCCTTAGAAATGAACCCAAACAAAACGATATGAGGTGGTTTTGAGAGGGAGAAGAGTTGATCTAAAGGGATCTGAAAAGGAGGTATCAAATTAGAGAAAAAGAGGGTTGAAACTCTGGAAATTCAGACTTCTGAAACAGTACAGACTCATCCACAAAAAGTGGAGGGTACTAGAGCCCTAAGGGACAATAGTTCCTCTTAGTTGAGTGAAGCAGATCAGAAACAGGTCCAAACGGGCAGAGACAGAGGCTGGAAAACCCTGACAGAAGCTTCAAACAAACCCAGAAAAAGTGCTAAAAAATTTGCAGAAAAATTGCAGGTCGCAAGTTCTGAACTGTTTTCAGTCCAGGTCGCAGGTTTGGGGCAGAAAAGTGCGTCCTGAGGCTCAGGTCGCACTTTTTGGGCCGATAAGTGTGACCTGCAAATCCGGCTCTCTCGACGGCAGATTTCAGAAAAACTTGTCGTCTCAGCTGAGGCTGATGTCTGTCACCTGCACAATAAGGCCAGAAACACACAGAAGTTAAAAATTTGATTGTTTGAGGGTTTTAGGGGTGAAAATCACCATAAAAATAAGAAAAACAAAAAATGGAAGAGAAACCCTAGGGTCTGAAATAGCTAGATATGCAGGAATAGATAAAACGACAGCGGTCGCAAAAGAAAACCCGTGTGGAGTCACCAATTGTTAGTATGATTCTTTCGTCGTAAAAGATCACTTTAGCTACGCATAACAAATAGCCCTAACATCGATTATGGCTGCAAAATATCTTTAAGTTTGCTGCACAAATTCAGATCTAAGCACAAAAGACATTAAGCAGATAAAATATAACATGGCTCCATAAATCCAATGGACAAGACAAGAAGAATGTATTTAAAAGAATTTTGTATTATATTAAAGAATGGGGCACCTGAGAGGAAAACAAGAAAGGTGTCTTCTGGTTCTCCTCAGTGGGATGGGTTCTTGAAAGTCCTTAGTGTTTCAGATCTAACATTTCTCTCTCTTATGGGTGTAGAAAAACAAACATAGAACTCAATGGGAGTTCACAAAGAAAAATGGAAAATGGTGACCAAGAGTAGATCCAGAGTGATCTAATGCAATGGATGTGACTAATGAATGGGGAAAAACTCCCTATTTATAACAAAATATTGGGGTGGTCTAGAACTCGGTGCATGAATAAAATATTATTAATCGAATTCTAGAAGCACCCTTTAGGAATATTTTATTATATTTGTTGGAGGGAAAAGGGTTCTTGACTTGGGTCAATTCCTTTATTTATAAATAATAAATAAATAAATGGTTTATTTATCATCTTAGGGAAGTGATGCGAATATAATTAAATAAATAATGGTTTATTTAATTATTTATGGATGATTTAGTCAAATTTAACTAAGAATATTATTTAAATAACTTATTCTTAGGGAATAATTAAATAAATAAGGATTTATTTAATTAAGCTCCTTATTTTGGGTTAAATATGACCAGGAAATATAAACAAATGAGTTATTTTATATGGTGAAAGCAATTTTACTTAGGGTAAAATTGGTCTTACATGGTGTACTTGGGTTCATCTAATAATAATAGGTTAGATGACCAAAAAATGGTGTAACACCTTGCCCCCCAACGTATGAGTGTTAGGAGCAAATCGTATGACCGAAGTACGTTGTAAGAACTCAATCACTAAATATCAAGAGGGAAGTGAGAGAGAGAAATGTAAGGTTGTCTGATGTGCTAAAGGACTAGACCCTGAGGAGATGAGACTTACAGGTGCAAAAAGTCTCTAGTTTATGAAGTGGTACCTGTGCTAAAGGCGGCGGGGGAGGCATACCTATGCCCGCCGAGACAAAGTACAAAGAATAAGGCGCCTAGAAAACCACGAAACACAATAAGTACGAAGAAGAAGGTGCCCGGAAAACTACGGAACGCAATAATGAAGCATGTGCTGGCCGAAACATGAGCCAGATAAATCATAGGATGAATCCCACATACATGTGATGCCTGGAATAATCATCAAGACTTATACAGTAATATGGTAGTACATGAGATACAAATATACCCAAATGCCCCCTACACACGTGGAAGGGCTCTCAAAATCTGACAGAGACATGTGAATCGAAAATGGCGCTGCAAGCGGTTGAAGCCAATATCATCAAATGAGAAGAGCTACATCAAGGGTGGGAATGAAGTCATTTGGGCATGTGGGGGGCTACCTGCAGGGCCACCCCCTCATGAGGGTTGAGACATCTCACACATGCAAGGGAATCACCAATAGCTGTTGCGGCATCGACTACCAAGCATACGTATCGCGAACATGCTGAAAAGAGGCTGGATCCAAGGTACCCAGACGAAGACTAATGATGATGTTGAAATGATGAAAGGTCCAAAGGGGACCCGAAAAACATGAGTATGAAATGGTATCTCATGACGGAAATCGACACAGACAAGAATAAAGATGGAGGCTAAGTGGTGCCCCAAGGAAAAGTGTTGTAAGTGAGGAAATCCGATTTGAAAAAGGAGGAAAGGAAGACTTCGTGGACAACATGTGTCCTGGTGAAGTAGTGACTGATGAAAACAAACATATGCTGGCTATCTACAAGAAAGTAAAACATGCATTTCGAGCGGGAAATGCTAAGGGTAATACCTCTTGAGATAGAGTGCATTGTGAGGATTAGGAAGGGGGTGGCCTTCAAAGTCCTCTAAAAGATATGCCCCCTTCCCAAGATTTTTACTGATGATGTAAGGACCTAGCCATAATGAGTCGAACTTCCCATGACCGAGGGTATCGTGGGCCTGGTCATATACTAGAACAAGGTCACCTTCATGAAAGGTGCGAGGATGCACTTTTCGGTCATACTGAGCTTTGGTGCGCTTTTTGGCCACTTCAAGAGTTTGTAATGCAACACGACGATCTTCAGAAGCGCGCTCAAGCATGATAAGTCGTTGTTCTAGAGGTTGGGTATCAGGGAGAAGTTCGACGGCCAAATGAAGGGAAGGGATTTCACATTCGATTGGTAAGACTGCCTCCTCGCCAAAGACAAGGTGGAAAGGAGTGAAACCGGTGGCAGTTTTAATAGAAGTACGATAAGCCCACAAAGCAGGGAAGAGCATGAGATGCCAATTGGTTTTGTGTTTATTCACCGTTCGTTGAAGCATGGTTTTAAGAATTTTTTTGACCGCTTCAACTTGGCCATTACCTTGGGGGTAATAGGAAGATGAATATTGGTGTTCAAAACCCAATAAGGAGGAGAGCTCATGCCAAATCTGATCTTCGAAATGTCGGCCATGGTTTGAGACTAACTGTTTTGGAACTTAGAATCGAGCAATGACATGGTTAAAGAAAAACAGGGTTGCGGTGGCTGCCGTATTGTTGAACGTAGGCATAGCTTCGGCCCATTTAATGAAGTAGTCAACCGCCACGATGATATATTTGTGGTTACCAGTAGATGGAGGTCGACATTCCATAAAGTCAATGGCCCATTTACAAAAAGGACCAGTTGTGACGACAGGATGGAGAGGAGAGGGAGGAGCTCGCGCCTTGGGGGCGAAATGTTTGCAATTGGAACAGTGTTTGACTACTTCAATGCAATCACTGAAGAGAGAGGGCCAAAAATACCCAGCACGCATGATTTTTTGGGCGGTGGCAAGGCCGGAGAGTTGGCCATCACAAGCGCCACTATGACAGGCATTTAGGACTTGCTCGGCTTCAGCGTGGGTGAGGCAACAGCGAAGGATAGTATCTATGCCGCGATGATAAAGGTCATCGCCGATTAGAAGGTAGCGAGAGGCTTGGTGTCGGATATGTCATCGAGCATCATGATCAAGGTGAAGGGCGAACTTTTGGGTTCGCAAGTAAGTAAGGATGTCACCGTACCAAGGATCGTCGGTGGTGATGGCAAACAAATGTTCATCGGGAAGAGCATCATTAATTGGAGTATCTTGCGTCCGGGTAGGTAAATCAGAAATGAGTTCAGCTAGGACTAAACCTTTCTTACTTTTTGGGGTGACAAATTCAAGGTCGAATTCTTGGAGAATAACGACCCAACGGGCATACTTCCCATTGAGGATGCGACGACTCAATAGGAAAGCCATGGGGTTGGAATCAGTCACAACCTTGGTGGAATGCATGAGGATATAATGACGCAATTTTTGGACTGAGAACATGACAGCGAGTGCTAATTTTTCTTCATGCGAGTAGGACACAGGTGGACCGGCAAGGTTCTTACTGACATAATAGATCACATGTTCGGCACCGTTATCATCCTCCTAGATAAGGACACCAGCAACCGAATAGGTGGAAGCGGAGATGTATAGAATGAAATCTCGGTCAAAGTCAGGGGGACGGATCAAGGGAGTGGATGTGAGAGCATGCTTGAGGGCATCAAAAGACTCTTGAGCGTATGTATCCCAGACAAAAGGGGTGTGAGATCGAAGAAGTCTAAGGAAGCCGTGTGCGGTAGTGGCGTAGTCAGGAACGAATCAACGAAGAAAATTAGCTTTGCCTTGGAGACTTTGTAGCTGGCGTAAGGTACGAGGCAGAGGAAGTTCAAGAATGGCTTGAACCTTCAAAGGGTCAAGAGTTATCCCGTATTTTGACACGATGAAGCCGAGGAGACGACCGGCGGGAACACAGAACACACATTTCAAAGGGTTAAGGTGAATGTTGTACTTGCGGCATCGGAGAAAAATGGTATGCAGGTCATGAAGGTGTTGTGCCCGATGTGTAGAACGTGCAGTAAGGTTGTCTAAATAGGCAAGGATAATATGGGCTAAGTCATGGAAGCAACAAGACATGGCTCGTTGAAAGGTGGTGCCGGCATTTTTAAGGCCAAACGGCATGACTCGGTATGCGAAAGTGCCCCACAGACTAATGAACACAGTTTTAAGTTGATCAGCACGACGGATAACAATTTGGTTGTATCCAGAGAAGCCATCCATAAAGGAGAGAATCTCGTACCCCGCACACTCATCGATGATTTGGTCAATAAATGGTGTGGGGAAGTTGTCTTTTGGACAAGCTTTGTTCAGATCGCGAAAGTCGGTGCAAACACGAATGGTGCCTTGTTTTTTGAGGACAGGAACTGGGTTAGACACCCAAGTGGTATATTCAATGGGGTAAATGAAACCAGCCTGCCGGAGCTTGTCGATTTCAGCTTTGATGGCTTCACGTCTAGAAGGATGGATGGGTCTCAACTTTTGACGAACTGGAATGGCATCAGGCCATGTGTCGATGTGATGTTCGACAATGGCAGGATCGAGTCCGGGCATTTCTGAGTATGACTAGGCGAAAACATCACGGAATTCTTTAAAGAGTTTCGTGTAGGCTTCAATTTCTTCCTGAGTGCATTGGGCGCCCATGGTGATATGTTCTTCAATACCTAGCTTGACAGAAATGTTGATTTTGATGGTGGGAGAGATATTAGCCATATTGCCTTCTTCGAAAGCATCAGGTGCAAGGAGGGGGTTTTTGAACCAATCGACTTTATCAGGGATGAAGTATTTGGATTCGAGGGCATATTGGTCATGGGATTGATGTGGGAGGAAATATGCACGATGGTGCATATCGTCCCATGGAAAATCAGGGTTGGTCATGGCTTCCATGATGTCTTCATCGGATTGGAATATGGGAAGAGAGGATGGAAGAGGTTGACCTGAGGAGGTAGAGGGATGAGACTCTTGATTGTGATGGGAAGGGCTCACAGGTACGATGTTATGTGAGGTGACAGAGTGAGCAGTTGAATGATCAGGTGAAGCATTGGGGGAAGGTACTAAGGGGTTGGTATCCGAGAATCGCGGTGATGAGGAAAGGTAGGAAATGGTAGCTGAAGTCTCGGTCATTTCGGTATCAGGAGGAGGAATGGTAATCGTGGTAGACAGGTGGTCCTGTGTGAGGGAAGAAGGATTACGGGTGAGGGCGGCTTCGTATTGGCGGTATGTGGCTAAAGAGGCACGATACTCGTCAAGGCGGGGGCAAAGGTGGGTATAGTGGCCATGGAAATTGCACAAAGAACAAGGGTGATTGGCGCGAAAATTCTTAAGTTTAGGGGTAGAATCTGGTATGGTGACATGGACTTCTGGGATGTCTGATTCTGGAAACGTTTCATTAACCATGGTCTTGAGAGGTGGTAATTCAGGGCAGGTATGAGTGGCGTGACCAACAACATCACACAGAGCACACTGGATGGGATGCTTGGGAGGCCGAGGAGGGGCAGGGTTGGGTGGGGTAGGTTTTTCCTTAGATGCCCCCCTGCGAGCTTTGCCATTTTTACTCGAAGTGGTTGTAACAAGAGGCGGTTCTTGTTAAGGTGACTGAGGTACCAGCGTAGAAAAATAAGTCGTAGGGATTGGTTGAACCAGGGTCAAAGTAATATATGGTTTAGGTTGACCGGGCGGAGTGGTGGCTGGAGGGTTAAGATACCAGACAGGATACCCAAGGTCAAGTTGGGGAGGGATAGGGTGGCCAATGTAGGGACCGAATAAGCTCCAGGAGGGGGAGCGAGGAAAGGGATCTGACCAGCATGGAAATGGACAAGAGGAATGGTGCCAAGGGGGTTGCTTTCAGGCGAAATCGACCCATGAGGAGTGGCAGTAGAAGGAGATTCAGAAGGAAAAAGGGTGGTTAATGGGGGTAAAGGGCTAGGAGCTAGTTGAGGTTGAGGTTGTTGACTAGCCAAAGTGGGCTCTGTAAGGTTAGCCCAAGATGATTGCATCATGCAAACGTTTTCCAAGTTAGGATCAGAGACGGGAGGGGAGTCGAGAAAGGTGCCAAGCAAGGAGGAGTCTTTGTAGACGCTGGGGGAAACACTGGGCAAAGAATCAACAGTTTTCTTGTTGGTGACAATAGAGATGGTGGACTCAGGGGAGGTCTGAGATTTGGGTTCATGGTAAGTCAACTAGTCAATGGTGACAATCTTGCCATTATGAGGGAAAAACATCTTGCGGTAGACTGCGGACGGGATGGCTGACATGGCATAGGTGTAACTACGCCCCAAAAGGATGTTGTAGTCAAGAGGGGCGTCGATAACTTCAACGTCGACACAAGCAGTCTTGTCGGCAAGGGTGATAGGACAGTTACGAAATAGGCCAATGGGCTGGGAGGCATGGCCATCCCACGCGCGAAGGGTGATGGTGGAAGGGGCCAGTTCAGGGGAGCCGAGTTGTTTCCAAACTGAAGTGGACATTTCGCAGGTAGATGCCCCCTCATCAATAATACACCGAGCAACATGGGCGTTTTGGATTTTGACGGGGATTTGGAAAGCAACCGAAAGAGGAAGGGGGGGATGTTTTGACTGACGGGCGTCTAAAACAATCAATTGGTCATCAGCAGGATCTACAGCGCCCACGGCAGATAGTAGAGCCCTCTTTTGAGAAGGACACGACTGGAGGAGTTCGAGTGTTGAAATGGAGACAGGAGATTGGGCCAAATCATCTACTATGTTGTAGGAAGGGGCAGCCCGACCAGAGGCAGCATTTCGGCGTAATGGGCCCTTAGGAGGTTTGCGATGAAACTCGGCTTTGGGCAGAGGGAGTTGCAAGGGACCATTGGGTGTCGATAGAGGCTCTGTAGGACCTGACGATGGAGACTCGGAGACAGATGGAACGGGAGGTGTGGAAGACTGACGTGACCGATTTTTAAGGTTGAGGTCGACAGTGATAGGTGGGTCAGAGGCCATCATGATAATATGGTAATCAGAGGAACCAGAAGGGGAAGGTTGAGTGGTTACTGGGGCATGAGGGGGTTGAGTGGCCACAAATCCTTGTTGAGGGAAAGGATTGGTAAACATAGCAGGTTGAGAAGTGGTTAGGGAGGAAGGGGAGGAGTGTTGTCCCCGCACGGTGGCCTGAGAATCCCACATCTGCCGCATTTGTGGTAATAATGGACAATCGTGAGTGTAGTGACCATAGACACTGCAACACGAACAGGGCTTATTGGTGCGAAGTGTCCTGTGCGGCTTGGGCTGAGAGCCCTGTGGCTGGTTGGCAGTGTGAGGATCAATACTTGAAGGATTGGGTCCACGATGACCAGAAGAGGATTGATTTCCTCTTCTCCTTCTTTGAGAAGGAGGAAAATTAGGTGCCCCTGTTGTGCAAACACTTGCCCTGGAGGGGGCAGTAAGTGCGGTTGCGGGGGTGGAAAAGGCAAGGGAGTGGAAGGTCCAAATACTGGAGTAGTTGGGACACCAGGTTGCGGATATGGATAAGGGGTAGGGTGGGCAGCAGTAAGGTAATTAGGAGGGTGGGCAAAAGGAGGAGGCATGCCGTATCCTGAATACATGCTACCTGGAGGGGAAAAAGTGCTGGAGGGGCTAGCCCTTGGAGGGAAACCATGTCCTGGAAGAGGTTGGGCAGAGGTATGTGACAGGGCTCCAAAAATACCATCGACAGAGTGAGATGCCCCCGGGGCATTAGAGCCACCGGGCTTGGGAAGTTCAGGAAGGACAGTATAAACATAACCAGATTGGGCATAGATAAGGTCATATTTCAAAGCGATTTGGAGGGCTGCTTCTTCGGTTTGGGGAAAATGGGATGCGACATCTTTGCTAATGGGAGGTAAGAGAGATCAAAGGAACCAATCCATGTAAACCCGGTCTTCAAAGGGGGGAGCGCGACACAGGCTCCGTCTTCGCCGCCATTCCTGGACATGAGCCGAAAGGCGGGTCGAAGAGGATTGATGGAAAGAAGTTAAGCGTTCAGTGCCAGTGTCGTATCGGAGAGGAAGCTGGAAATAGGATAAAAAGACTTGGGAAATGGTCACGAAGGTGGTATGGGAAGAGGTGGCTTGATAAACATACCATTTGGAAGCTTCGTCGGTAAGCGTGCGCTGGAACAAACGAAGACGGATGGAGTCATCGGTGATGGAATTGGAAGAACACCACATGTGGAAAGATCGGATATGGTTAGAGGGATCTTCACTAGCAAGGCCTTCGAACTTGGGAATGTCGGAGGGGAGCTTGGTTGGCATAGCAGGCCAACTAACATCATGGCGAATAGGATCATTAATCAGCTGATTGAAATCGAGAAGACTGAGGCCAGCCATATAAGGGAGTAATGGGGCAGTCGAGGTAGGTCCCGTAGGGGTTCCACTGGACACGGACCCAGCAGTAGAACTGGGGTTAGGGCTAGGTCCGGAACTAGACATGGTGAAGGTAACAGGGGGGGAACCAAGAGGAGGGGGAGAACCTGAACAATCAGAGGAAGAGTCGGAGTGCGGACTCGGGGGAGGACTTACTCGATGATGACGGGAAGGAGGAAGTCGACCAAGCAGAAACTGAGGGTGAAGGCCAAGAAGTCTCTGGGAAAGGCGCCTTGGGGGTGCAATGATGACGAGAAGAAGAAAGACCAACAAGGGCAGGGAGGGACAAAATCCAGTGAGGTCAAGGGCAGAAAGGTGCAGTGACAATTGATTTTAATGTCTTTTCCAGGAGGTGTTAACCAGGCGCTTCTTCACTTAGGTTCAGTGTGTGGCGTGCGTTAATTTTAATTGTTTAAACCCAAACGTTTTGAGAGTAAAAAAAAGTGTGTTGCGTAATGGAAAATAAATCTGCAGTAAATAAAACTGAAAGAACAAAAAATTAACAACTAAAAATGCAGCAATCTAACCTAAGAAGGCGGGTCTCCCAAAACTAGTCGATAAGAGGGAAAAACTAGGCAAAACACGCTGAAAAGAGGCCAATAGATCGAAGGTCCGGAGGGACTGGGATCTAAAGGGTAAATCTGTTGAAAAGTGGTGCAGAGAACAACAAATAGGCAGAGGCAAGGTTGCTGCTAAAAAGGAGGAGATCAGTGAAAAATAGGAGAGATAAGGCGGTGGCCTTAGAAGTGAACCCAAACAAAACGATATGAGGTGTTTTGAGAGGGAGAAGAGCTGATCTAAAGGGATCTGTCACCGAAAAGGAGGTATCGGGATCGGAGAAAAATAGGAGTGAAACTCTAGAAGTCGGACTTCACAGACGGCAAGGCTCGCCCACCAAAAAGTGGAGGTACTAGAGCCCTAAGGGAAATATGCCCTCTTATTTAGTGAAAAGAAGATCGAAAGCGAGGCCCAAACGGCGAGAGAAGAAGAGCTGGAAAACCACTGTGAAGCTTCGGACAAACCCAAAAATGCGAAAATTTGCAAAAAAGGCGGTATGGGTTCGAGCTTTGTTTTGAACCGGGTCACGGAGTTTGGGGCAAAAAAGTGCGTCTTGAGGCTCCTGAGGCTCGGGTCACACTTTTTGGGAGTGATAAAGATGCGACTAAACGAATCCCGGTTCTCAGCTGTGAGATTTGAAAAAATTGTCGTCTCATTGCCGGTGATGTCGATGGCTAGCAATAAGACGAAACACACGAAGTTAAAAATTTGACTATTTGAGGGTTTTAGGGGTGAATTCTTCCCCAAACTCAAATAGAAAGATATTTTTGCCTGTGGGAAGGTCTAACCCTACTCGAACTCTATTGACAGAGATGAGAGGGGGGAGACTTGACCCCAGTTTTGGATTTTTCCTCTATTTCACTATGCATAAACAATTAAAACTACAACAACACAAAAACTAAATAGTAATGAAACTTATCAGAAGCATATCTAACTTAAATGACAAAGGAAAAGCTAGCTAAATGACAGAAAGGAAAAATAATAAGAATAGAGAAGCTAAGGCACATGGATTGGCCCCTAACCCACGAGCTTAGCCCTCTGAACTTAAATCAATCAAATGAATCAGTCTTCTCATTTCGTAAAATAATAACTACATACATCTCTAAAAGTTTTGATCCCCGAATAAAACAAAAATCTTCAACAGTTCACAACAATAATTCTGAATGGAAGAAAGACTAGGATAGACTAACTCTTCCAGCTCTAGCTCTACTCTATTTATTTTATAGGGAAGCTACCAACAACTCCTTACAAAAATGGTGATTGAGTCCACTGGAATCCAAGTAAACCAAGATTGAGTTCTATCATGTTTTAGTTGCTCGACTACCTGTGGAATTCGAATTTCTGGAGAGAATCCTTGGGGATCCTTCAGCTGCTTATGGAATTTGAATTGCTAGAGAGAATACTTGGGATCCTTTGGCTAACTTTGAGGGTGGAAAATCCTCCTATAATTTCTCCTTGCTATCTCCTCCAAGTATTTGTGATAAAATATTTATAAAAAATCTTAATAAATCATGATTTTCTACACTCAAACTTATAAAAGGCACTCATAGTATGTTATCCTCAATCAACACCTATACTAGCACCGTAAACCCAAATAATAATAAAAATTCAAGAAAAAGAGATCTAAGAAGGAAAAAAGGTTACTATTAAACCCTCCAAATATGTCTAATGATGAAGCTCATCATCAACCCCCTACTGAATGGTTGCTCATCCTCTGAGCAACTGATCCTCCCCCTCCATTTCCTTCAAAGCTTTGACATCCCCCTTGATTTCCTGAGGAAGAAGTGTGGGAGTTTCCCCAATGGGGTAAAATCCATCATTATTTTTTGCATTCTACCATTCTCTATCTTGTGCATATGTGTCCTCTTCATCAGTCAGCCCCAACAACAAAGGTGGGCTGAGCTTTAGTCCCAACCATCAGATATTTTTGGCCTGCATGGCCCTCTTGTATAATGGTGCCCTTTCCAATGCACCCCTTAGTATTTCTTGTAAGTTCCTGAATACCTAGAGGTCTACCTTTTTCTTTTTGTGCTCAGAGGATCCATGGTGGTAGTTATCTTTTTGTATTGAGGGGATGTGATGCTAGGTTGTGAGTCTGTGTATTTCTAACTTTCTACTATATCTATGAGTTCTATGGCCATTTCTTCTATTTTTCTTTGGCCCTTTGTCTCTCTCTCTTCTTCTTTTGGTTCTTCTTGTTTTTGTTGGTTCTTCCTCCTCTTCTTCTGGTTCTTCTTGTTTCTTTTGGTTCTACCTAGGGTTTCTTCTTTCATTTTTCTTTCTGGTTCTTCTTCTTCTTCTTCTTCTTCAAGCACTACATTCTTCCATTGGTCCTCTCCCTCTAAAAATTTTCAATTCACTGGTTTTGATGAGACGAAATCTCCTTTTATTAGATGACATATCTAAATTTGGATTTCCAATATAACTCCACTCGGCTCAAGTTCTATTGTATACAATTGGTTCCTCCTCCCTATTAATTCAGGATGGACTGCGTGTTTTCCTCCCCTCATTCTCCTTGACTCCACTGATAAAAAAAATTATTTTGCATGCAAAGGTGGCATGTACTCCCATTTTTATTCCATCCATACCTCAAGGTGGTGGCCGAGTTAACTGGCCACCTTTCTTCCCCTAAAAATCTAAGTTTGTAATTTTTTTTTTTCTGGTTATTATGAATGCGTAGCAAGGGATGAAGGCTTATACTTGAGTTTACTTGTTGTTTCCAAGGTATTTATAGGAGTGGGAGGTTTGGGATAAGCATTTTTAGATGCAGCGCTCTTCACCATCTTCTTGTTCTCTAAGTGAGCAGCTTGCTGAAGGAGCAACTTCTTGAATGAGATGCTAATCTTTTTCTGTTGTTTCTCTTTGTTGTGGATGTCATGTGGGGTGCTTGAGATGCCATGGGTGGAATTATAATTCTCCTATATTCTGTTATGCATTTTTCCTTGTTGTTCTTCTTGGAAGTCCATGAAAAAATTGTTTTTGAAGGAACTTCTTGATGTTTGTAGCAGTCGGTTTGTGTGTTGCTTCTCTTGCGACATTATGCTCAGGAATGGAGGAGTTTGTTGTATGGAGGTGATGGAGGAAGTTATGAATATGAATGGAGTGAATGATGGGATGGAAGACAAGATAGAAGAAGGGAAAAGAAGATGAATTATTCCCTATGTTTTCCAGAAACCACTAACACCCTGCAAAAAAACAAACACAGAAAAACACAGTGATGCAAATGCATTTTTTGGTTTTGTTCTTGTTATTTTTTTTTTCTTTTCTTTTTTTTGAAAGAAAGAGGGATGACTCCATGGAGGTTTTCAACCCACAAACTTTCCTTGGGAAAATTAGAGATTTTTTCATCCATGAATCTTTATTCTCTCTCTCTCTCTCTTTTTTGAGCAAGTGAGCTACCTCCATCAAGGTTTTCAACCCACAAGCTTATTATTTTTTCTTTTAGAAGGTGTGGGAAACTATGGAGTTTCCCATCGCATACACCTCTCCTCTTATTAAATTGATGAATTCTGCTCTTGACAAAGGCTTCTTGTAAATTTTAAGTTTCTGACCATTGACAAGAAATGGGATCCCTTCCTCATCTATGGTCCTGATTTGAATTGCACCATTATCAAAGCATTTATCCACTATGTAAGTCCCCAGCCATATTTTCATCAGCTTGCCTTTGAAGTCTTTAAACCTTCAATCATACAAAAATGCCCAATATCCTGCTTGGAAGGTCTTTTCTTTCATGTTCTTTTCATGCCATACCTTCCTTTGCAGCTGAAATACCTCTGTGTGAAGAAGTGATTGCATTTTGAACTCATCCAATCCATTTAGTTGCAAAAACCTCTCTTTTTGGGAATTTTCTAGATCTAGATTTAATTCAGCTATCATTCTTAAAGTATTGAATTCAAACTCAACTGAAAGTAGATATTCCTTACCATAGACTAGTTCATAAGGAGTGAATCATGTTGTTGTCTTCCAAGTGGTGTTGTAGGCCCAAGTAGCTTCTACCAATATTTCTGCCCAATATTTTATGTTGCTACTCACAACCGTGGTGAGGATGCTCTCTAAAGATCTGTTAGTTACTTCTACTTGGCCATTTTACTGAGGGTGATAGACAGTAGAAGTTCTATGATTAATCTTGTGCTTCCTCAAAATATTCTCAATGAGGTGAGAGGTGAATTGTGATCCTTGATTAGTGACTATTTCTCTAGATATCCAAATTTGTAAAACACATTCTCCCTCAGAAATTCGAATAGTTTTTTGTCGGTTGCTACCTTCACTGCTTTTTCTTCAGCCCAATTTATCACGTAATCAGTGCAGACTATGATATATTTCTTTTATCTGGATGGTGTATCGATGGGTCCAACAAATTCCATGCCCCACTTGTCAAAGGTCTCAAGAGCCGCCTGAGGGTGTAAATTCATTTCATCCCTTTCTATGGGTTTCCTCGTTATTTGGCACTGGTCTCACTTGCTGGTGTATCTTCTGGAATATTGGTTAAGGGTACGCCAATAGTAACATGCCTGCAAAAATTTGTAAGCAGTTCTATTTGCAGCAAAGTGGCCCCCACATGGGTTGTCATGACATTTAGAGAGGATATAAAAAACTTCTTCCTCCCTCACACATCTTCTTAGGATTTGATCAGGGCCTAGCTTGAAGAGAGTCCCCTCAATCCATGTGAGGGGGCATTTTTTCCGATGATTTTGCTCCTTTCGCTAAATGAAATATTAGGAGGGAGTCTTCCAGCAACCAATTAGTTGGCTATATCAAAAAACCATGGTGAGAGTGCTGATATGGCAAAGAGGTGTTCATTTGGAAGCTGTTCATCCACCCTTCCTTCTTCACCTACAGGGAGAACTAATCTGGACAAAAAATATGCAACAACATTTTCCTTTCCAGGTTTATCAACAATAGTCAAATCAAATTACTACAAAAGTAACAAGAATCTAATTATTCTAGCATTAACATCCGATTTTTTCATTTATTTTTTCATTTAGTATTAACAAATCAATATTCACCTAACCTCAACACTTTCACTCCTAGCTCCTCCGTTCGCAGGGAAACCGCTTTATTCCCCACGCGAGGACTTGTGAATGCAAACGCAGTCACAGGTATAGGCAGTGCGGGAAAAGTTGAGTTGAGAAATTTTTTTATGTCATATGAACTTAACGTTGCCAGGGCACCTCCTAAGCTGTGTCCTGTAAATGTCACGCTCAAGCTTTCATCCTTGAATTGATCCACCAATCTTAGAATCTCAGAAATAACAGTATCTCTGGCACATCTTGAATCTTGTCCTTTAGAGATGTAGCAGCATAAAAATCCTTTCTCTACTCGGACACCCTTATCACTTAATCTAGCTGTACTTGATAATCGGCGTCCCAAGCCTTTTTTCCTCAAAGGAGCAGTAGTTGCAAATCCAGCTTTGACAACCTTGTGCTTGAAACGACTAAAAGATAAGCGAGCATGAACTAAAATATCTCTAGCATCATGCATCCATTCTTGGCGTGTTTCAGTTCCTCTCCAGGCTACTACAATATCCTGTCGTCCTAGTGTTTGTATCTCTTGAGGATCTGTACAAACTGCAATAAAGCCAATCCAAACATACTGCTCTATCGGCGTCCCCACTGCATCAGTTTCCGCGTACAAATACTTGGTCACTTCATAGCTGTTACTACAGGAATGATGAGCCGTTTCACCACAACTCTGAAACAATTTATCAAAGCTGTACTTACACCCACCTAAATCATTGGTGGAAAGTTTAATATCAAATGCATCATAGCATAACTCTGCCAAATCACCATATCTTAGTATCTCTTTTTTGAAGACAATGTTCATGGGATCTAATAACCCCTTCCAAGATTTTTCTCCTTGAATATCTTTCCACATATCTGCAAGCGATATATTTTCGTATTTGGTGGGGTTCGTCAAATCTTCCTGCAAAAGAGGGCAGCAAGAACTTCTTGAGGGTGAAGGGAGCAACCTCATCATTCGTAGTAGTATTAAACACAGGTGATGTACGATTCCAAACATAATTTCTGAATTTCTAGGGTTTCAAGTGGAGAGAGACAGCGCAAGTTAACGATTTCAATAAAAACTTAACCTTTGCAGCTGTAAGTAAGATGTTCAATTATCTGCAATGTAAATCTCAATTTGTATATTTCCATCCCCCGAATACCATTATATAAGGCATATCAAAGTGGAATATCTTGTGTATCAATATGAGAAAGGAAATTCATTTGCAACAGCATAGAATACATGAATTTGACCATGTCAAATTTGAAATGGTCGCATCACCATGAAAAATCTCACCATAACGTTGAACATTGACAGAAAACGTTTTGGTTCAACTTTCCGCCATAAATTGTTCAATTGTGAACATTGAATGGGGAGCCTTATTTCCACTGGTGGCTCAGCAGGAATGCCCGCTGCCAGATCGTCAGATCAAACTGATCATCATCGTGCGGAAGCTCTAAAACGGAAGCTATAGACTACGCCATCAGATGAACCTTACCATGTGACTGACCGCCACGAATTTTGCGTGAGTCACCCGACGTGTAATTTTCTGTCATAATCACCACGCTTGTGGTGAGCCTTCGCAACATTTTTTCCGCCCTGTATCCATCGTCGCCGCCTGCTGTGCTACGTGTGGGAGAGATTCTGACGGCGACTAATTAGTGAGTACGACTTGTGCGGTGAAGAAATACCTGAGATTCAACGGTAAAGATTGATCCGTTTCTTTATTTATAAAAAAGTTTAATTATAGATGTATAATTTTACAAAATTATAAAAAAATTAATTTTTAAAATACTAATTAATTATATTTTAATATTAATATTAAAAAATAAATAACAACCACGTTCATAATTTTTATTATTTAACTAAAATTAACATTAATTTTTTATCTTAAATTAATTAATATATATTGTAATGATAATAGCTTTGATGGGTAACCCATTTCTCTCAAAGCCTCCACTCCCACCAATTTATGGGCTTCCTACAATGAGAAGCCGGTTCAATTCTCTTTAGGTCTGAGGCTCGTATGGTAGTGTCAACAGGGGCAGAGTTACATCAATCTCAACCCAAAAAATTAATATATAAAAAGTCATAATTCATATTTTAATAATAAAATAAAATGTTAATAATTATATTTCACGTTTATATTACTATTAAAATATATAAACATTATTTTTAATAATTTATTTTTTTAATTGTATAATAATAATATAGGATAAAAAAATTCAACATTATATTAAAAAAATCACAATTTAAATATTATTGTAAAAATTAATATAATATTTGAATATAATAAAACAATATCATATATTTTTCAAATAAAATATTATGTTAATAGATTGAAGAAAATATCATAGTTTAAATTTCATTATAAAAATATGATATGATATTTTAATATAAATAAACAATATCATATATTTTTTAAATAAAATATTATGTTAATAGATTGAAGAGATTGGGAATATTATTTATTTTCCAAATGTAGTTTTGAGAAATTTGGTAAAGATTTATTTTAGTTACAACTTTATAATTTGGATAGTTTCAATATTTTTGGAATTTTTTTGTGTTAAATTGATTTATGTATTTCAAAGCACAATTTCAAAAAAAACACACATTTTAAAATTTTGTTTTAAAAAAGAGTCCAAAAAAATAATTTAATATCTAATTTCAATTTTAATGATGAAAAGCTCTAATAATTATTTTTTTATTAAATTGGCATAGCCTAACTAAAAACTATAAACATTTTTTTTTCTTTTTATTAACTCTAGCAATAGATTTACAAATCAAAAAGATAAAATAATTAATAATTTTTTTTTTTAAATTTATATAACATATCTAAAATTAATAGTAATGAAGTTGCAAATTTATTGCTAGAGACTAAAAAGAAAAGAACCAATATTAAATTTTAGAAATAGATAACAATTTTTATATATATATATAATTTAAAGAATTAATTCCTAAATGCTTAAAAAATAATTAAATTAAATTAAATTAAAAAAATATATAGAATCTATAGACTAGAGTAAGCCATTAGTTTGCGGGATGAACCTTACCATGTGCCTGACCACCATGAATGTTACGTGAATCACACGAACATGTAATTTTATGTCATAATCACTAAACCACGCCTGTGGTGCACATCGCCTAGGGGAGGGACGCCATTACTTGGGCACCCTCCGTTTTACGTCTGCAAACCACGTGGCCAGCACACCGCGTGTTGTACGACACTTGCCAGCTACCATTGTTGACGTGTTCTGGTTGGAGAGGGAGTTAAATTCGAGCTCCTTCCGTACTTTTAGGGTTTCAAACGACCTCTTATGCAACATGCGTTCCTCACCCTATGCATTTCTGTTTGGGGCAGGATGTTGCTCGGAGAGCTCCGCCAGTGGTTGCACGATGTGTCGCCAGTGCTGGTGCATGTCTGCTTCCCCTGTTGACCAGATGCTCGCGGTTTCTGTTGCTGTTCGGATGGCTTGTTGGTTTGTCACTCTTTCGTTGATGTTGCTCCTGCGCCCTGCTATGGACATGTTTGGCTCCCACGACTACCATAGCTTGCTCCTCCACTGTCAAACTACCCTCCTTGACTGCTCAATGTTGTGGGGAGATGTTGACGGCTTCGTCCCCTCTACTAGTTTGCAGAAGTACCATGATTTTAAGGTAAATTTTTGTTTTCGAGGGTAATTTTTCCAGAAGTTGTGTTTCTTGCATTTTGAAGGGTTTTTACAGAAATTTTGGCTAATTTATGCTATTTTCAAGTGTTTTGCAGGGATTGCTGAACTGTGGTGGCCTCTGGCTATCAGTTGGCTCCTGCATCAACGTTTTCCTCTACATTTGGCGTGGCGTCTTCACCTCCCGATAGGAAAATAATTCCTACCAGCGCACTGTTCTATTTTTCAACACTTGAAAACATGTGTTTATGAACACTTCTAATCTATTTCGGTTCAATTTAGCTCTTCTTCGGACTGTTTGTTCATGGCACTGGTTTTGGCACTATTTGTTCTTCTTCCTATGTAGTTTAGGGTTTAGGATTTCTAGTGGTATAAGTAATTTCTCTTGTCGTTGTTTCTACTCTGTGCACATGTTTCGTAGGGTTTAGGGTTTCTAATGGTAGATGTAATTTCTATTGTCGTTGTTTCTGCTCTGTGCACATGTGCCTTAGGGTTTAGGGTTTCTAGTGGTATATGTAATTTCTCTTGTTGTTGTTTTTGCTCTGTGCACATGTGCCTTCCTCGATTCTGTGATATGCATGTGAAATACTTGGTTATTGTATACCTCTATGTTTGCTCAAATACTTGGTTGTATGTATATTTCCCGAGATACTGGTAAATCTGTGTATGGGAAATACTTCGTTGTGTACGTGTATGTTTGCCGAGCCGAGATACTTGTATATCTGTGTATGTTCGCTGAAATACTCAGGTGTGTATGTGTATGTTCGCTGAGCCGATATAGTCGTATATCTGTGTATGTTCGCTGATGTTTGCTAAAATACTTAGTTGTGTATGTTGATGCTTGCCAAGATACTTGGGGTTGTGTATGTGTGTTTACATCCCCCGCTTGAGAAATTATGAGATTGTTGTGGTTGATTTTTTTATCAACCCCGCTTAACAAATAATTATGAAATTGATGTGCTTGATTCATGTGCTGATTCAGTGTTTGCTAATGTTTTGGTCTTTCCTCCTTTCCTCTGGCGATACACATGATCGCATATCCTTTCCCTTTGGAACAAGTGCCACCTAAATCTATTGAATTTAGAAAAAAAATTATATGAGTTTTACAATTAGTCCTTGGCTGCTATTAGTTCTTTTGCTCTATTGCATTTTCTATTCTCAATTTTGGTATTGTTCTCCACTTCCTTGTTCATAAATTTAGATTTTTGTTCTTTCTTGTAAGTTTTGTTTTGTTCATGATTTTCTGTTTTTGTTCACTCTTATGTTCTGTTCATGTGTGTGTTATCTCAGATAATCTTAAACTGTTGGAAAGCATTCGGTTGTGACTCTGTGAGCTCTATCAACAATAAAAAATAAATTGCTTAAGGATTTTATCTATATCTCCACTCTTATAATGAGTTTTGGCAATATGTGTACTATGTAGTGAAGCTGTGAGCTTAAAGAAAAACTTGAATATCCTTTTTGTTTAATGAATTTTATGTTTGCAGCCAAAAATGTTTCCAAGTGTTGATAAATTTCTAATTATTCCTTTTTGGATTGGCGTGGCCTAAGATAGGTAAAGTGTTGGAGTCGAGTAGGATAGGTAAAGTGTTAAAAAACTTTTTGTGGAGCATTCATTTGTATTTGTTTCAAATGGGATGGGAGGTGGTTAGTTGAGAATGGAGTTGTTTATGGATGCAATAAAACATAAACAAGAGTTGTGTTGCATATATGTGAAGCTCATGCTGTTGGGTTATTTAACTCTAGGACCCTTTTTTCATATATTATAGCAGCATATTATTACTTCTCTGCCACATGTGAGATACACCGAACTTGTTATTGTATTTACAGATCACTTATGCAGGGTGCAGTTGAACGCTTTAATTTTAGTTAAACTCAATTTTTATCTGAAGTTCTATTTAATATGCTTTTCTTTTTGGAAGTACTACTTTTCTTTTTCTAGTTTTCTGCAGCACATTTGATTATTGAGGTACTGGCATTTTCATGTCAAATTCACTTATATTATGCTTCTAGTTGGAGATGTCCAGTCCTCCTTTTGGAAAACCATATTTCTTGGTAGCATTATACTTCTAAAAAACTTAATTCCCAAGTGCCAATGCTCTTTACAATGATATATTTTTTATCTTTTAGAATGGACTAACAGCTGAAATATGAGTGATATAACTAAAGAAGTTTCATCACCTATTCTAGTTTCCACTTTCAGACATTTAGAGACATTTTTCTTTTAATGCACTTTCCTTTAGAGACATTTCTTTCTTCTTTTAGTGCATCCAAATGACTTCTCAACATTATTCTGCTATTTCAAAATACATATTTGTAGCATACTCCAGCTAAGTCCTGTAGTTGACAAGAGTGCATGCTGTATAACCATTTTGTGCATTTCTCATCCATGACAAAGTGGATGTATTGCGATGATGTTAAATGGGGTCAATACTACAGACAGCTTGATGTAGCAGGTGTTTCAACTTTACAGTTTTGGAGCACTTCATATAATTAATTAAGAAATTACTCTCGATTCTAATGATTTTTAGTATCTTATGTTGGTAAAGTATATCTTAACCTTAAGGTACAATGTTTGAGAAGTACTCGACCAAGTTAAAGTTAGATGTTAGGTTAGATTGGGAGTCTTGTTTGAGATGATCCCAACAAATAGAAGTTGGGTAATGGATCCAACCAGCTGCCTATAACGATGTATGAAGAGATTCTGTCTATTGAACCCTTAGATTAACATCTCATGTTAGGTAGATATAACCAGATTGGTTCTGATTATGCTGTTAGGCTACCTTATTTTCCTAAAAAAAAATGATTTAATTATGAAAAACAAAATTACATTCACTATGTGTTTTTCTACATTTCAGATATATCCTTAAGCATAGGAAGTGATAAAATTATGGCTGGGAAGATATCTTGCTTCATAAACAGTCTTCAAAAATGTTAATATGACATCCCTATCACAATCATTCTAACATATCACCGATTTGAAACCAGTTTTGTCTCATAAAAAAATAGCTCCTAGGTATGTTCATAAACAGTCCCTTAAAAAATATACATATAGATATTCACATTTAAACAGTCCCATGATTATATGAAAGGTGTATGAAGATATTCCATGACATGACCTTCCACTTTCTTCTGAATGATCCAAGCTTCGGCTTCCAAGTGTAATCCAGCTTTTGAGAGTCCATGTTCCACTCCCTTACTGTTCCATTATCTTCTTGAATTCATTTCATGGTTAACAGAGTTGATGATTGAGGCTCCTTGAAAGTATGATGAAAACATTTAAATTATACTTAGTGTAGTAGAAAGGAAATCTGAGATCTATTAAGATATAAAAGTCCAAACATATAGTCCATCCAAAAATCCACATCATAATGTGGTTACATCCAAAATAATCTAACACTCCTATTCTTTATGGCCTTGAAAATCTTCAGTGCCAAACCCTAAGTTGCCTGATTGATCCAAGTAGGTTGGCCTTCCTAAGAAGGCTTGATTAGGTGCTCGTTGATTGCTGCCATATAATTGAGACCAATTTTCCAGGGCTGTTTCTCATTTATACTGCTATTTATCAAGGATTCTTTTGAAATTGGATACTGAGTATCCCACAGTTTACAGAAAGAGACAAAGTGGCCATGTTCTGTAAATGCTTTAGCATTAGTTCATCATGACTGAACACAATAATTGTGAGGTTTTAAGGTAAGGAATTGAATAATTGTGAGGGTTTAAGCATAAGTAACTGATCTATGTGTTTTCTATTTAATGCTAATCTGTAAGTGAAGAAACTGATCTATGAATTTAAGCCAAGAAACTGATCTGTGGGTGAGCCATTAAAATATTATTTTTATTATTTTATTTATTAGCATTGGAAAAACTCGTTATAATTCTATTACTCGCTAGAGACAAAATCCTCTAACTAATGGCATCTTGATCAAACCCTAACATTAATAGCCCTGAACTGAGCTATGGTACAAATACCTTTGGCTCGACTTCATTGGTTTTGATATGAGCCAATGGGTGAAGTTATTGTGGGTGGTTTTATAGGATCTAGATACTGTCATTTAAGTTTTGAATCCTAAGTTAGAAACATAGAAACATAAAAATAAACGTAGAAACATGTTCAAATGTTCAAACATTGATTGAATCAATCTCTCATTCGGTTTAGAAAATTAAACTGATATAAAGACTTGTAAGACAACTGAAATAAAACTGATATAAAGACTTGTAATACAACTGAAATAAAGGCTCATAAATGAAAATAAAAGTGTAAGAATAAAAAATAAATACTCAAAAATTAAAATAAAATTGTATGAAAATTGTTGAGAAAACTAACCTGATTATACTTTGAAATGTTCTGTGTTGGTTTGTCTCCAGGACTGGTGAATAGTTTGAATGTTCAGTAGTGGTTGAACTCCTTTTATAGTTTTTTACAGTTGAATTTAATTGGTGACAATGATGGCCATGGATTGCAATGGCTTCATTTTGCATGTGTGATCAAGATTGAATTTGATGTGATCCAATGGCTAGGAATTTGTTTTTGTTGATCCATGTGCTTCGATCTATTTTGATCTGTTTTAATGGAAAATCATTTATTGAATTTATTGGGTGGGTGTCATTTATTGTGGGTTTAAATGTTGTTATTGGGTGGGTGCCATTTATTGAACACAATGTGTTTAAATGTTGAATAACACAGTAGTTATGGCTGACAAACATTTCTTTTTATTATGTGCAGGTATTGATATTTAATTCTCTAACACAGCATCGGGGCTGATCAGATGGGCTGAAGTGACTGTATTTTTTTACTTATTAACTTGACCATTTTGGAAGGAAAAATGGTTTTATGAGTTTCTGAGTTGATATGATAGGATTTGTAATCTTGATACTTATTAAACTATTTATGGATAGTTGTGGGCTATTTATGGACAGTTGTGGGCCCAGTGAATGACTTGGGAAATTTTGGACTTCAAATTATTTCTTTATGTTTAATTATTGGATGCATATATATCTATTTTTGGTGGGTTGATGGGACCAGTAATATAACAACTACTGGTCCCTGCACAACATTAGAGAACTCTCCCCTAATACATGAACCTTCTTAACATTTTTTCTACCCAGTTTTCATCGCTCCAACCTACTATGCTACTTGTGCGAGATATTGTGGCAATAACTAATTAGTGAGTACGACTTGTACAGTGAGGAAATACCACTTCTTAGATATTAAATGACTTTAACATGAGTTTCAACTGGTAAGATTGATCGGTTTAATTATAAATTTGTAATTTTACATAATCATAAAAAATAATAATAAAATAAAATTGTAGAAATTTATAAGGTAAGTTTTGTAGATTAAGAATCAAAGTCACTGATCATAAATAGATTACAAATCAGTACACGAGTATAATCACGTGGTTAAAATCGTTAAAGAGGGAAATAGTACACGGCCTAAGCCAACTCAGCCATTTCAGGCAATTTATTAATATAAACGAAAATATATATATATATATATATATGTTTCTCTCATAAATGGTTACTGACAAATGAATGTTCGTGTGCTTTAAATAGAGATCATGGACCAATTAGGTGTTAAGCCACAGATCAAGTGTCGTTAATATCAGTACGAAATAACCATCGGATCATGACCTTGGAATTATAAGTTACAAATATACATGGTAAAAAAACACACTTTACCTAACCCTATACTTTACTAAGTTATTCTTAACTATTTCCTATATATCAGAATACCCTAACAAAAATATTTTTTAATTATATTATAATACTAATATAAAAACATATTTAACAACGAAATTCATAGTGTCTATTATATTTATTGATAAAATTAAAGGAAATGAATTATCTTAACGTAATTAATATATATGTTGTAATAATAATTGTCATGAGTAAGTTATGCACCGAACTTACTTTGTGGACATGGGTTTCATCCATATTTTTTAGGACTGATCTTTGGCCATCACACAGGTTTTGTGACAGCTTGTATTAGTCTTTGAACTGAATAGTAGTACATACTACCAGATGATGTAACATGTAACCTATCATAATGAAAAGTTACGAATTTTTTCTCTGTGAGAAAAAAAAAATTGTCGTGATGGGTAGTCTACCTTAGTTGGTTAAAGTCCCCACTCTCTATCAATTTATTAAGAATGATTCAATTTTTTGAGTTCATCAAGTTTAGGAATAAATTAATATATAAAAAATTATAATTCATACTTTATTAATAAATAATTATAGTTTATGTTTATATTATTATTAAAATATATAAAAATTTATAATTTGTATTTTAATAATAAAATAAAATTTCAGTCATTATAAATCATATCTATATTATTATTACAACATATAAATATTATGTTGAATTGTTTTTTTTAATTATATAATAATAATTTAGGATGAAGAAATTTAATATTATATTAAAAAAATATCAGAGCTAGACTATAATATAAATATAAAATATTATTATAAAATATGACATGATATCTAAATATAAATAAAAAACATCATATATATTTTTATGTCAAAATTATGTTAATATATTGAAAAGATTGGATTTTTTTTTTTTCAAAGGTAATTGTTATAGATTTGGTAAGGATTTATTTAATTACAGGTTTTTAATTTTTTATAGTTTCAAAAGGTTTGGAATTTTTGTTGTGTTAAATTGATTTATGTATTCAAAAATACAAATTAAATAATAAAAAATTATAATTTAAAAAATAGTTTTAATACATTCTAGGAGGAAGAGACAAAGAAATAAAATAGTTTTACTATCCATATTGATGAAAAAGACTAATAAAAAAGATAAATTAATATAACATAACTAAAAACTGTGAACATTTCTTTTTTTGTTTTTATTGCATCACTATAGCAATAGATTTGCATTAGTATTAGGTTGGCTTGAACTATAAATAACATATATTTTTATTATAATTTAAATAAAATTTCGAAATAAACAAAATAATTTTGTATTATAATTTAAAAAACTAATATGTAAATGCTTGACTGCAAAAAAAAAAAAAAAAAAAAAATGGTACCTTATTTAATCCTTAATACCATCTTCCATAGCTTCACCAATATACTCTGCTAACAATGATGAAATATGTAGGATATCAAAGATGAAATGTCATTTGGAAATGTCATTTTTACATTATTATGGTTGCCTCGACCTTAATCTTTCTGAATATGAGGCAGTCATTGCGCTAATGGAAGGTGCCTTGTTTCGCTTTGCAATGAACTATAGATACTCTAGAGTCTTTCCTAGTCTTTAAGCCATCACTTTTCTGTTTATTTCAAAAAAAATAGATAAGGTATGTCTTGATATGAAAAAATTTGTAGCATCAAGATGAACTTGTTAAAATATGTTTTGATATGAAAAAATTTGTATCATTTATTTAAATTTTTTGATATATCATGTTGCAATTCTTCATTTTCATGTATCATAGTAGAGATTTATGATGGCTTAATGGGTATGAAATTATTGAACCCAATACTGATATTTGTGCTTCAATATGCCATTGGAATCACTTCCAATTGTTTTTTCAAACAAAAGTTATGAAATTTTAAAAAGAAATTACACACCTTTTTGTTTGTTTTGAGGAGCTCGATATTAAACTTGATGAATCTTTGTTGTTTCGGATACCCAAGATTTGAACTACATTCTTGTAGTAGCTCTCTGCGTCTTCTTTCCAATGCCACATTCCAAACCTAATTTGGATTCTTCAAGGTAAAGTTATGCTCGATCTCCCACGATGACCTTATTATAGACTAGTTCAGTAGTGAGAACTTGTATGACATGCCAGATGTTACTATTTAAATATTCAGCCCTGAAATTACTAAACAAAAAACTACATTCCATGTAATTTCTGAATTTTTTTACATAATTCAAATCCAATTCCTGAAACAAAAGTTCTGACTATTTTCCCTAGGTCACCGGTTTGAGACTGAATTTTGGAGCCTGCATAGAACCCTAAATTCCCCGGATCATATCTCCAAAAATATATCGAACTAAGATCTGAAATTCTGGCATGAAGTTCACCAACATTTAAGCTCCATGTGGTTTCAATTTCAACTTCTGAATCTTTGCAGAAAAATGTTATAGAGGAAATCCCAGGATGACCCATTTTAAGAAGTGAAGCCCTAGAATCCAAAGCTCATGTACCAAATGTTATGAAACCATCTCACAAAATAGAAGAAAAGATAGATCAATGACTTAAAATTTATCCACTTTGAGTGGGAAACCTCTTTTACATTACATAAATGAACAATTATTGGATGATACAAATGAAAAAACCTTCTTTATATATATAGGAGTCAAAGGCATCACAATATAATCTGAACCGACATAAAAATAATAATGTAAAGGTAGAAAATAACAATAGTGGGCTTCTATGTGGCACAATAATAGCACTGTGGATACTACATGGGTAAAACAACAACACTAATGGGGATACAAACAATAACAATAAGGGGATACACTAGTCTTCTAGGGACCTAACATCTTCTCTCTTACAAGGAATGCTACAAATATGATTCATGGAGATGTTTTCTGTTGTTTTCATGTCCTCGGTACTAGTAAATTGCATAGCCACCCTATTCAACTAGATTCAATATCACAGTGATATTTTTAGCTATTGTAATGGATTCATATATAATAGAAATTTAATGAATAGTTGTTTTTCCATAAGCCCCATTAAAAAGGTAAAAAACATTTTTGTTTCAAGATTTGGTCATAGAAGTGAAGTAAATCTAATGGGAGACACTAAGTAGTGGATGTTGAAGAATGGGAGATGAAGTGGAGGGAAGAATACTATAATGCTTAAAGTGGGAAACAAAGCATTTGGTATATTTTGGATACAACCATTTTCACTAACAAGGGAATCACATGTTGACTCACATGTTTAAAAGGCCAAACATTTTACAATTTTTTGCTACAGTTTACATGATTCAGTGGGGTAAGGATAGAATTGAATGGTTACTTATATCCTTTGATGTGCATCGGGATACTATTGGATGCTATAGATGGATATTTGGAGGAAATGAGACAGAGTAGGTGATTAACCTTAATTCATGCATAAAACCTTGAATGAATTATCATTCACACGTTGGAACATGAATGGAAAGAGCTTTGGAAACTAGTCATCTTCCATGATGGAGGCTGCAAGCTCGAAAATGATGTTGCAAAACTTTGTTTAAATTATTGAAATCAACATATTTTTATTTCTCTTGGTTTCCTCTTGACTAACACTAAATTGGAAATCTAGGAAGAATGACAAACATGAAGATGATATTCACATCTGAAGTGTTTTCAATTATTTCTAATTTGGTGGATCTGATGTGGGATGTGCTTTTCTTAATTTATATTAGATAAGTTTCACATCTTCTTTGAGGGGAATGGAAAAATTTATTATCCTTTTATTATATGCTCTTAGAGATTCATAGATCCAATTGAAGACATCCGAATACTGTCTGAACAATTGCATATAAACTTGAATTTTTTCTTCTTAGTAGCAAGTTCCAAGGTTTATATTCTAAATATCTTTTTTCTCCACCCAAATTAATCGGCTCATAATTCATAGTAGAATTATTTGTTTTGAAATTTACATATTTTCTAGATCTACTCCTTTGGGAATTGAATTCTTCCTTAAATTTCGCATACCATCTTGAAAAATATTCATCGATTTTGAATGCTCTTCATCATCTATTACTACATTCTTAAACATGCCCTCACTAATAAAATAATTGGATAATCTATTGGTCATCATTGAACACCCACGAGTTAGTTACATTGTTTGGGATTAAAGGCTTAAAAAGGATTTCAATAGAAATATGTTGGTAGAATATCATCTAATGGATCTAGCCTAGAAGCAACTTCAGCTAGAGTATTCACAACTACAATCTTATATTGAGGAATGTACACAATACTAAAAGCATACAATTCAGTAATCAATCTTCGTACCTCAGATTGGAAATGATCCAAATGAAGTAAAATAAAGTGGATGGAATTCTTTACCTTCCATAATATTATTTTCAAACTAAAACTTTTAAATGTTTCACCTTCAAATCAAGAACTTTTCCAAGGCCTACGGGAAATAAGGTATTGTTTTTCTAGGGATCAATCAATGTACAGTATTCCTTTGCACCCTCATGTAACATAGAACCATCAAAAGGTGTGATGTATTTGCTGACAACCCGCTCGTGGAAGGGACAAGAGATGGATCGCGCAGGTTTTTCTTGCTTTCTCGTCGTCGCTTCGCCAAGGTTTGTGTGATCCGCCACGGTTTCTGCTGCCGCCGCCAAGGTTTGTGTGGATCTGGCCACAGGAGCCGTGGATCCCTGTTTGGATCTGGCCGTGCCCCTCATTGGCCTTCGCAGTCCCAGAGTTCGTAGCTATGCCAAGGAGCCCAGCGCAGAAGATCCTGCAAATACTGACTCGGTTGGAGACGCCGTTGCACCCTTTTCTCCATGGGGCCTGCAACATGGGAAATCAAAGAACCCAAGACCGGATCGGTGGTGCGGCTCCTTTGCTGGTGGATCGGGGCCTCTCAAACCTGATAGATCACATGCGGATCCAGCCCCAGGCAATTTCTGCAGTGTCAAGACAGATCGGATCGCCCAGGATATGCCTTGTCTTCCATCAGTTATGGATCTGGCTTGGGGGGGTCCTCCACAGGAAGAAGAGGCTGCAAGGGCGCGATTGACGATCTTCAAGGAATCTGGCAGCCATGCAGCTATAGATTATAGCGATCTCTTTTCCTTCCCTCTGGGCGCAAAGGAGCCTAAGCCCAATCTTCACCAGATCTGGCATGAGGCACGGAAGAGGTCTTCTCAATGCATGCCACGGGGGCAGCCCCCTTACTCGTACTTTGAGGCAGCGCTAAGAAATGGGCAGCTAGAACAGCCAGAACCCCGGCAACAGGTAACATTATCTTTCTTTCAGATTTTTATTAAGCCCCCAGTGGGGAAAACCAGTCTAGTATGGGTACATGCAGAAAGCACCATTATGCAGTTGAAACAACAAATCTGGGCATTGATGGGATACCCTGTTCAGATCCAGCATCTGGTCAGTGGTAGATGGTCCCTTCAGGATAGCAGAACCTTGAAGAACTACGATATAAGCCCAGAAACAACCATAGCCTTAAACCTTAGGCTGAGAGGAGGTGTTGTGCCTCAGGGACATCCAAGCTCCACAGGAGGAGACAAGGGGAAAAAGACTACAGCTCAGCAACAACCCAAGGGAGGCTTCTCCTACAAAAATATCTTACAGGGTAACAGAGATCCAGGGCCCCCTCCAATCCAAGGAGGACATATACCTAGGCCATACATTGTAGATCAGCTTGGGCAAACCCCAGCCCTCAACATTGATTCTACAGGACTAGAAGAAGATGTTAAGTCATATGAAACTCAGGCCCTAATCTGTCGTTTTAACAGTTTTTGGCCAAAGCCAATGGATCTATTTCACTGGATCTACACTAACTGGACCATGGAATGTGATATACATCTATGCTCCAAGGGTTTTTTCATTGTTAAGTTTGCAACCACGGAAGCCAGAGACACAATCATCAGGGCAGGGCCTTGGTTTTGGGGAACAACGGGTCTTTTTATGACCCCATGGTTCCCAGATTTCGACCCAAACAAAATGACAGTCTCCAGAATGCCGGTTTGGGTCCGCCTATATAACCTTCCTCTTCACTTTTGGAGTGAACGAGTTTTGGAAGGTATTGGGAACAACTTAGGGAAATATATCAAAACAGATCTGGAGAGGATTGAGGAGAGGATCTTCACTTTTGCACGAATTTGTGTCGAAGTTGATCTAAGTAAAGGACTGCCAGAAAGTATAAGGCTGGTATACAAGCAACAAAACTGGTTGCAAGGACTAGACTATGAAAATACTGCTTTCAGATGCAGAATCTGTAGGCTGACAGGGCACTTACAAAGTACATGTCCAGAAGCCAAGAAAGAAAACAGCAAAAAGAAGCAGAAAGGGAAGCAGAGAAAAGGGTGGCAATATCCCCCTCCTGACTCAGAGGACGACGAAACAGAAGCAGAGGAGGAAGTCACTCCCACAGAGAATACTGAGACAACCCAAGGAAACGAGACCCAAAAGGAAATCATAACAGCTAACAAGGACTCACAATCCTATTCAACTCAGGCAGAGAAGATAAGTGAGGATCTAAGTATGGGAGGGATCAAACTAAAAGCTATTTCCTCCGATACACGACTGCACAAGGACAGTCCACAGAGCGTAAACACGCTAGTCCCAGCCACGATCGACCCACTCTGGTTGAGATGGGCCAGTCGAAAAAGAAGAAGGGAAGGAAAAACAATGAGGGTGGAGTTTCATTTCGCTCTGAAATCCATGATCGTTTCATCCTCCCTTCTTTTCTCTCTTTTCATTCTTTCGAATGCATCTGTAGTCTGCTATTTGCTGCAGCTTGTGTGCCAGCCACACGATCCCATGTATATATTCGAAATTCTTCAATGCATATGCTATGTGTAACTTTTCTTTATTTTCATAAATAAAAGGTTACCGATTTTTTCAGGAAAACATAGAACCATCATAAAATAATGTCTAGAGGTTAGCTTCTAATTATCTTAGAAGATCTAGCACTATCTATATCCAATATCGTACAATTTTCATCTTCAGCTGAATATAAGTTAGAATATCTAGCACTATCTATATCCACTATCATACTATTTTCATCTTCAGTCCAAATGCAATGAAGGAGTTCAAACTTTGTATCTAATTCTTCTAATGTATAATTATTGAAACCAATCTCAAGAGAGTAATTCTCTAGAATTTCCTATGTGAACTCTATGGGTTCATTTTATCCCTCAAGTTCAATAAACACATCATTCACGTAGTATTTCTAATCAATTCTTATTCGATTTGACCATTCTTTGAATGGTAACCAAAAATGAGAGTGATTGGTGGGGAGTATCCCTGTAGATTTTGAGAGCAATCCCTTATGAGAAATAAATCATAAGTCCCATGAATTTCAACAACAATATATATAATTTGAAAAACTTTCATATTAGAAATCATTCTCATCAAAACATCCTTAAATCCAACCATGAATTTTACATCTCACTTATCTAATTGAATAATGTTGGTATAATTTTTGGTAGGAGTAGCATTAATATTTTTGTAAACAGTAGTGAGAATTACATTACATTTATAAAACATTGAGTAAAATGATGTTTTGAGTATATATCAAATATTTTTTCGGTCTCTACTATTGTTCTGCAAAGGATATCGAAAAAATCATATTGTTGAAACTAGAGTTGTTTGGATTTTACAACTAATGATTTTATACCTTGGATTTTATAGATTAATTTAGGTGGTTCTTTCATAAATACATCATATTTTTCACCTCATGGACTGGAAATATAGTAATGTCAAACTAACAAGATAAACAATTTTAAAAATAGGAAAACAAAATATGGACATTTCAACATATCTGATATGGTATACCATTAGAAAATTGATGTATTCAAGAGCCTCCAGGTTTAATGACCAATTTGAATATAACAGAAAAAAATAAATCAGCATTAACCTATTTAACATTATATTTAGTAGAAATTAAATCCCAAGCATGTAATTGTTATAAACACTATGGAGTTCAGCATAAAGAAGAACATTTCAAATTAGAGGAGAACATGCAGAAGTGGAGATAGGTACCATCAAAGGTTGCGTGTGGTACACGAAATAAAACTTCCTTGAAATAATATGAAATAAACATGTGTTGAATATATTGGCCTCCTACCTCCGAACGCAAATGAGGAAGTGGGCCTTGATGATGGTCTTTGTAGGCAGTTCCAATCGTGGCCATAAAAATGTATCATCCGATGTGATCTACTTCCTTAGGAGAATCATAACCACGACTTAGATTTCCACCTGCGCACGAGATTGTAGGACATGAATGAGCTTAAGAGTGAGAGCATCTAGGTGCTTCTCCTTGCAACAACACCTCCGCTTGGACTCTATGCTCATTTTTCAACACTTATGAGGTGCATTATCAGCACAAAACATAAAAAAGTTAGAATCATAAAAAAATGGGCTTTTATAAACCCCTCCTATAGGGCTTTTATAAACCCCATCCTATAGGCTTAAATCTATGTTAGGTGTCGCCAAAACATCATTAAATTTTTAGGGAAAACACTATTTTTTTTATTTGTTTTGGGTTGGGGTTGGTTAAAATTTTCTTGGGTCTTATAAAAAATTTAATTTTCAATTTATTTTTTGAATATTTTGATTTTCAATAGTTAATCCATTTTTTATATTAAAAAATTAAAAATATTAATTCAATTAAAAATCATTTTAAATAATGTTTTGAAATTAAAAATAATTTTAATATTTATTAAGAAAATCAATGTGACCCTTGGATGAAGTATATTAACAATATTTTTTAACTTTCATGCATTTAAAGAATCAATTGGAATTCCAACTAATTTGATTGAAAAAAAATACAAAATTTTTAATTATTTTTGTTGGTTCATGAGTTTGAGTTTTATTGCTAATATTTTAGCTGAACTTTACTATATTTATGTATTTTGACAACATTTATGCAAAATTGGCATTGCATTGGGCTTGGTTTTGTTTGAGAGTGAAATATTGATATTTTACAGTCTCTGTTAGTATTTAAACCACAATTTTATGACTTATTACACAAAAAGTAGGAAAATATGTTTTAATCTCAACATATTTAGAAGACAAGGAAAAGTTTGTTTCGCTAGTTTTGAAAAGGTGAAGTAGTTTTAAATAAATATATAATTGCATATTATACATTTTCATTTAAAAAAATGATTGAAAACAAAAATAGAAAGTTACAAATATTTTTGTTTCCCTTAAATTTGAAGATTTAAAGATAATATTTTAAAATAAATAGATTAAATTTGTTTTTTAATAGTTTTTATCCAAAATTCACATTACATTTTCCTTAGATTTATTTTATAGTGCAATATTGATATTTATCCTCTTCACGAGCTAAACTTATTCCTAAAATACCTTTTCCTACAATCATTTTACAATAATTGTTTTCTTAGAACAAAATAGCTTAAGGAACATGGTAAACCCATTTGTGTATGCGTTCCGAGAGGAATTATAGTTTTATATGAAAAGGAACGTTGTGCATCAACAAAAAATATTTAATTATATAATGAAAATAAAAATTATTAATAATAAAAATAAAAAACTATAAAATAAAACATATAATAAATTTTTTGGAAACCATTGAAAATAAGTTGAACCATTTTCATTTCAATATCATAGGTATTTTTTCATTTTGACTTTTATTTGAATCGCAAATAATTATGTGTTTTGATGATTACATAGATATTTTTTAATTTACAATGACACCATCAATTTTGATTCAAAATTGAATAAATTTATAATATTGTATATTAATTATAATAATTTTAACTAGTGATTCTTTAAATATATTGACTAGGGATTATGATATTATTTATTAATTTTTTTTTAAATGATTCTTTGAACATTACTCCAAGCAATTTTATTAAATTGAAATTTGATGGGGATCTAAGGGTAATTTCAGATTAATAGGTTTCGAAGATATTTTTCATGATGATAACTTTTCTCCTTTAAGAGTATTGGCACGAAATTAGGGGGTAGCAAGTAACAATTTGTAAGAGTTCACGACATTGGAGAATGACATTCAAATCGCTATTCCTAAGGGATTTAAATATTTAGATTACAATATAATGCGTTTAGAAACTTTTAAATGCTCAATATATCAAAAATATAGTGAAGAGTTGGAGATTGGAGGGACTTTTACTGAAGATATTAATGCTTTGCTTGGTAATGTCGACTAACTAATTTTTCAACATACTTGAAAAGAATGTAACAACGATGTTGATTTTTTTGCCAATATGGGATGTTGTTACAAAGGTTTCGATTTATATGTACTATGGCCTCTATCTGTATGGGAAGATGAAATGCAAGTTGTCCATAGTTCGATAGAGGAAGATAAAGAAATCCTTGATGGGGTTGTACATATGGTGGTTATGGATTCTTTGGAGAAGACCCCATTTGTATTAATCACAAGTTGATGTTTCTAGAAGGAGTTAATGTAATTTTTTTTTTTAATTTATATAACATATCTAAAATTAATAGTAATGAAGTTGCAAATTTATTGCTAGAGACTAAAAAGAAAAGAACCAATATTAAATTTTAGAAATAGATAAAAAATTTTATATATATATAATTTAAAGAATTAATTCCTAAATTCTTAAAAAATAAATACATTAAATTAAATTAAAAAAATATGTAGAATCTATAGATTAGAGTAAGCCATTAGTTTGCGGGATGAACCTTACCATGTGCCCGACTGCCACGAATGTTGCGTGAATCACACGGATGTGTAATTTTATGTCATAATCACCACACCACGCCTGTGGTGCACATCGCCTAGGGGAGGGACGCCATTACTAGGGTGCCCTCCGTTCCACGTCTGCAAACCACGTGGCTAGCACACCGCGTGTTGTCCGACACTTTCCAGCTACCATTGTTGACGTGTTCTAGTTTGTGAGGGAGTTAAATTCGAGCTCCTTCCATACTTTTAGGGTTTCAAACGACCTGTTATGCAACATGCGTTCCTCACCCTGTGCATTTCTGTTCGGGGCGGGATGTTGCTCGGAGAGCTCCACTGGTGGCTGCGTGCTGTGTCGCTAGTGTTGGTGCATGTCTTCTTCCCCTGTTGACCAAATGCTTGCGGTTTTTGTTGCTGTTTGAATGGCTTGTTGGTTTGTCACTCTTTCGTTGATGTTGCTCCTGCGCCCTGCTGTGGACATGTTTGGCTCCCGCGACCACCATAGCTTGCTCCTCTAATCACAACTATCTCCTGACTTCTCCATATTGGGAGATGCTGATGTCATTCCCTATTGTCATGTGAGTACCATGATTTTAAGGTAATTTTTCGTTTTCGAAGGTTTTTTCGAGAGTAATTTTTGCAGAAGTTGTGTTTCTTGCATTTTCAAGGGTTTTTACAGAGATTTTAGCTAATTTATGCTATTTTCGAGGGTTTTGCAGGTATTTCCAAACTGTGGTGGGCTTTGGCTGTCAGTTCGCTCCTGCATTGACGTTTTCTTCTGCATTTGGTGTGGCGTCTTCACCTCCTGGTAGGAAAATAATTCCTACTAGCCCACTGTTGTGTTTTTCAACACTTGAAAACATGTGTTTATGAACACTTCTAATCTACTTCGGTTCAATTTAGCTCTTCTTCAGCCTGTTTGTTCATGGCACTGGTTTTGGCACTGTTTGTTCTTCTTCCTATGTAGTTTAGGGTATAGGGTTTCTGTGCACATGTGCCTTCCTTGTTTTTGTGATATGCATGTGTATATCTCTATGTTTGCTGAAATACTTGGTTGTATGTATATTTGCCGAGATACTGGTAAATCTGTGTATGTGAAATACTTCGTTGTGTACGTGTATGTTTGTCGAGCCGAGATACTTGTATATATGTGTATGTTCGCTGAAATACTCGGGTGTGTATGTGTATGTTCGCCGAGCCAATATAGTCGTATATCTGTGTATGTACGTTGATGTTTGCTAAAATACTTAGTTGTGTACGTTGATGTTTGCTGAGATACTTGGGGTTGCGTAGGTGTGTTTATCTCCCCTGCTTGAGAAATTACGAGATTGCTGTGGTTGATTTTTTTATCAACCCCGCTTAACAAATAATTATGACATTGATGTGCTTGATTCATGTTTTGATTCAGGGTTTGCTAATGTTTTGGTCTTTCCTCCTTTCCTCTGACAATACACATGATCACATATCCTTTCCCTTTGGAACAAGTGCCACCTAAATCTATTGAATCTAGAAAAAAAATTATATGGGTTTTACAATTATTCCTTGGCTACTATTAGTTCTTTTGCTCTGTTGCATTTTTTGTTCTCAGTTTTGGTATTGTTCTCCACTTCCTTGTTCATAAATTTAGATTTATGTTCTTGCTTGTAAGTTTTGTTTTGTTCATGATTTTCTGTTTCTGTTCACTCTTATGTTCTGTTCATGTGTGTGTTATCTCAGATATTTTTAAACTGTTGGAAAGCATTCGCTTGTGACTCTGCGAGCTCTAGCAACAGTAACCAATAAATTGCTTAAGGATTTTATCTGTATCTCCACTCTTATAATGAGTTTTGGCAATATGTGTACTATGTAGTGAAGCTGTGAGCTTCAAGAAAAACTTGAATATCCTTTTGCTATCTAATTTTATGCTTGCACAAATGCTCATGCTGTTGACAAATTTCATTATTCCTTGATTGGAGTGGACTAAGATAGGTAAAGTGTTGGAGCGAGTAGGATAGGTAAAGTGTTAAAAATTTATTTGTGGAGCATTCATTTGTATTTGTTTCAAATGGGATGGGAGGTGGTTAAAGGTTGAGAATGCAGAGTTGCCGTGATGCAACAAAACATAAACAAGAGCCAGTTGTTGAAAGGAAGCTCATGTTGTCAAGGTTGAACCTCTACAGGACCCTCTTTTTCATGGCTTATAGTAGCATAATATTACTTAATATACGGTGAGATAATTAAACTTCCATGTTATTGTATTTGGCGATCACTTATGCAGGGTGCAGTTGAACGCTTTACTTTTAGTTAAACTCAATTTTTATCTGAAGTTCTGTTTAATATGCTTTTCTTTTTGGAAGTACTACTTTTCTTTTTCTAGTTTCCTGCGGCACATTTGATTATTTAGGTACTGGCATTTTCATGTCAAATTCACTTATATTATGCTTCTAGTTGGAGATGTCCAGTCCTCCTTTTGGAAAACCATATTTCTTGGTAGCATTATACTTCTAAAAAACTTGATTCCCAAGTGCCAATGCTCTTTACAATGATATATTTTTTATCTTTTAGAATGGAACTAACAGCTGAAATATGAGTGGTATAACTAAAGTTTCATCACATGTTCTAGTTTCCACTTTCAAACATTTAGAGACATTTTTTTTTAATGTACTTTCCTTTAGAGACATTTCTTTCTTCTTTTAGTGCATCCAAATGACTTCTCAACATTATTCTGCTATTTCAAAATACATATTTGTAGCATACTCCAGCTAAGCCCTGTAGTTGACAAGAGTGCATGCCGTATAACCATGGTATTTCTCATCCATGACAAAGCAGATGTAATATGATGTTAAATGTCAATAATTATGACAACATGGCATGTGTTTTAACTTCTTTACAGCTGTTAGTAATTTACACAATTAATTAAGAAACTACCTGATTCTAATGATTTTTATATTATCTTATGTTAAAGTATAACTTCAACCTGTTGCACAATGTTTGGAGAAGCACTTTGCCTTCATTAAAGTTAGATGTTAGGTTAGACTGGGAGTCTTGTTTGAGATGATCCCAACAAATAGAAGTTGGGTAAGGGATCCAACTAGATGCCTATACTGAAGTATGAAGAGATTCTGTCTATTGAACCCTTAGATTAACATTTCATGTTAGGTAGATGTAACCAGATTGATTATGATTATGTTGTTAGGCTATCTTATTTTCCTAAAAAAAAATCATTTAATTATGAAAAACAAAATTACATTCACTATGTGTTTTTCTACATTTTAGATATATCCTTAAGCATAGGAAGTGATAAAAGTATGGCTGGGAAGATATCTTGCTTCATAAAAAGTCTTCAAAAATGTCAATATGACAACCCTATCACAATCATTCTAACATATCACCGATTTGAAACTAGTTTTGTCTCATAAAAAAATAGCTCCTAGGTATGTTCATAAACAATCCCTTAAAAAATATACATATAGATATTCACATTTAAACAGTCCCGTGATTATATGAAAGGTGTATGAAGATATTCCATGACATGACCTTCCACTTTCTTTTGAATGATCCAAGCTTCTGCTTCCAAGTGTAATCCAGATTTTGAGAGTCCATGTTCCACTCCCTTACTGTTCCATTATCTTCTTGAATTCATTTCATGGTTAACAGAGTTTATGTTTGAGGTTCCTTGGAAGTATGATGAAAACATTTAAATTATACTTAGTGTAGTAGAAATGAAATCTAAGATCTATTAAGATATAAAATTCCAAACATATAGTCCATCCAAAAATCCACATCATAATGTGGTTACATCCAAAAACATCTAACACTTCTATTCTTTATGGCCTTGAGAATCTTCAGTGCCAAACCCTGAGTTGCCTGATTGAGCCAAGTAGGTTGGCCTTCCTAAGAAGGCTTGATTAGGTGGTGGTTGATTGCTGCCATATAATTGAGACCAATTTTCCAGGGTTGTTTCTCATTTCTACTGCTATTTCTCAAGGATTCTTTTGAAATTGGATACTAAGTATCCCACAGTTTGCAGAAAGAGACAGAGTGGCCATGTTCTGTAAATGCTTTAGCGTCAGTTCATCATGACTGAACACAATAATTGTGAGTTTTTAAGCTAAGGAACTAAATAATTGTGAGGGTTTAAGCATAAGTAATTGATCTCTGTGTTTTCTATTTAATGCTAATCAGTAACCGAAGAAACTGATCTGTGAATTTACGCCAAGAAACTAATCTGTGGGTGAGCCATTAAAATATTATTGTTATTATTTTATTTACTAGCATTGGAAAAACTCATTATAATTCTATTACTCACTAGAGACAAAATCCTCTAACTAATGGCATCTTGATCAAACCCTAACATTAACAGCCTTGAACTGAGCCATGGTACAAATACCTTTGGCTCGACTTCATTGGTTTTGATATGAGCCAATGGGCGAAGTTATTGTGGGTGGTTTTATAGGATCTGGATACTGTCATTTAGGTTTTGAATCCTAAGTTAGAAACATAGAAACACAAAAATAAACGTAAAACATGTTCAAATATTCAAACATTGATTGAATCAATATCTCATTGGGTTCAGAAAATTAAATTGATATAAAGACTTGTAAGACAACTGAAATAAAACTAATATAAAGATTTGTAAGACAACTGTAATAAAGGCTCAGAAATGAAAATAAAAGTGTAAGAATCAGAAATAAATACTCAGAAATTAAAATAAAATTGTAAGAAAATTGTTGAGAAAACTAACCTGATTATACTTTGAAATTTTCTATGTTGGTTTGTCTCCAGGACTGGTCAATAGTTTGAATGTTCAGCGGTGGTTTAACTCCTTTTATAGTTTTTTGTAGTTGAATTTAATTGGTGACAATGATGGCCATGGATTGTAATGGCTTCATTTTGCATGTGTGATCAAGATTGAATTTGATGTGATCCAATGGCTGGGAATTTGTTTTTGTTGATCCATGTGCTTTGATCTATTTTGATCTATTTTAATGAAAAATCATTTATTGAATTTATTGGGTGGGTGTCATTTATTGTGGGTTTAAATGTTGTTATTGGGTGGGTGCCATTTATTGAACACAATGTGTTTAAATGTTGAATAACACAACAGTTATGGCTGACAAAAATTTCTTTTTATTATGTGCAGGTATTGATATTTACTTCTCTAACATAGCATCAGGGCTGATCAGATGGGCTGAAGTGACTGTCTATGGGCTGAAGTGACTGTCTTTTTGTACTTATTGACTTGACCATTTTGGAAGGAAAAATGGTTTTATGAGTTTTTGAGTTGATATGATAGGATTTGTAATATTGATACTTATTAAACTATTTATGGACAGTTGAGGGCTATTTATGGACAGTTGTGGGCCCAGTCAATGACTTTGGAAATTTTGGACTTCAAATTATTTCTTTATGTTTAATTATTGGATGCATATATATCTATTTTTGGTGGGTTGATGGGACCGGTACTATAACAATTACTGGTCCCTGCACAACATTAGACAACTCTCCCCTAATACATGAACCTTCTTAACATTTTTTCTACCCAGTTTTCATCGCCCGAACCTACTATGCTACTTGTGAGAGATATTGTGGCAATAACTAATTAGTGAGTACGACTTGTACGGTGAGGAAATACCTCTTCTTAGATATTAAATGACTTTAACATGAGTTTCAACTAGTAAGATTGATTGGTTTAATTATAAATATGTAATTTTACATAATCATAAAAAATAATAATAAAATAAAATTGTAGAAATTTATAAGGTAAGTTTCGTAGATTAAGAATCAAAATTCACTGCTCATAAATAGATTACAAATCAGTACACCAGTATAATCACGTGGTTAAAATCTTTAAAGAGGGAAATAGTACACGACCTGAGCCAACCGAGCCATTTTAGGCAATTTATAATATAAAAGAAAATTTATATATGTTTCTCTCATAAATGGTTACCGACAAATGACTCTCTATGTGCTTTAAATAGAGATCATGGACCAATTAACTGTTAAGCCACAGATCAAGTGTCATTAATACCAATACGAAATAACCATCGGATCATGACCTTAGAATTATAAGTTACAAATATACATGGTAAAAAAACACACTTTACCTAACTCTATACTACACTAAGTTATTGTTAACTATTTCCTATATATCATAATACCCTAACAAAAACATTTTTTAACTATATTATAATATTAATATTAAAACATATTTAACAACGACATTCATAGCGTCTATTATATTTATTGATAAAATGAAAGGAAATGAATTATCTTAACGTAATTATTATATATGTTGTAATAATAATGGTTGTGATGGGTAGTCTACCTTAGTTGGTTAAAGTCCCCACTCTCTATCAATTTATTAAGCGTGATTCAATTTTTTCAGTTCATCAAGTTTAGGAATAAATTAATATATAAAAAATTATAATTCATACTTTAATAATAAATAATTATAGTTTATGTTTATATTATTATTGAAATATATAAAAATTTATAATTTGTATTTTAATAATAAAATAAAATTTCAGTCATTATATATCATATCTATATTATTATTACAGCATATAAATATTATATTGAATTGTTTTTTTTAATTATATAATAATAATTTAGGATGAATAAATTTAATATTATATTAAAAAATATCACAGCTAAACTGTAATATAAATATAAAATATTATTATAAAATATGACATGATATCTAAATATAAATAAAAAATATCATATATATTTTTATGTCAAAATTATGTTAATAGATTGAAAAGATTGGAATTTTTTTTTTTTAAAGGTAATTGTCAGAGATTTGGTAAGGATTTATTTAATTACAGGTTTTTAATTTTTTATAGTTTCAACAAGTTTGGAATTTTTGTTGTGTTAAATTGATTTATGTATTCAAAAATACAAATTAAATAATAAAAAATTATAATTTAAAAAATAGTTTTAATACATTCTAGGAAGAAGAGACAAAGAAATAAAATAGTTTTACTATCCATTTTGATTGATGAAAAAGACTAATAAAAAAGATAAATTAATATAACATAACTAAAAACTGTGACCATTTCTTTTTTTGCTTTTATTGCATCACTATAGCAATAGATTTGCATTAGTATTAGGTTGGCTTGAACTATAAATAACATATATTTTTATTATAATTTAAATGAATCTTCGAAATAAATAAAATAATTTTGTATTATAATTAAAAAAACTAATATGTAAATGCTTGACTACAAAAAAAAAATAAAAAAAAATGGTACCTTATTTAATCCTTAATACCATCTTCCATCGCTTCACCAATATACTCTGCTAACAATGATGAAATATGTAGGATATCAAAGATGAAATGTCATTTTTACATTATTATGGTTGCCTCGACCTTAATCTTGCTGAATATGAGGCAGTCATTGCGCTAATGGAAGGTGCCTTGTTTCACTTTGCAATGAAGTGTAGATACTCTAGAGTCTTTCCTAGTCTTTAAACCATCATTTTTCTGTTTATTTCAAAAAAATAGATAAGGTATGTCTTGATATGAACAAATTTGTAACATCAAGATGAACTTGTTAAGATATGTTTTGATATGAAAAAATTTGTAACATCATTTATTTAAATTTTTTGATATATCATGTTGCAATTCTTCCTTTTCATGTATCATAGTAGAGCTCTATGATGGATTAATGGGTGTGGAATTATTTTTTGGAGGAATTATAGAACCCAATATTGATATTTGTGCTTCTATATGCCATTGGAATCACTTCCAACTGTTTTTTCAAACAAAAGTTATGAAATTTTAAAAAGAAATTACACACCTTTTTGTTTGTTTTGAGGAGCTCGGTATTAAACTTGATGAATCTTTGTTGTTTTGGATACCCAATATTTGAACTTCATTCCTGTAGTAGCTCTCCACATCTTCTTTCCAATGCCACATTCCAAACCTAATTTGGATTCTTCAAGGTAAAGTTATGCCCGATCTCCCACGATGACCTGATTATAGACTAGTTCAGTAGTGAGAACTTGTATGACATGCCACATGTTACTATTTCAATCTTCAGCCCTAAAATTACTAAACAAAAAACTACATTCCATGTAATTTCTGAAATTTTTTACATAATTCAAATCCAATTCCTGAAACAAAGTTCTCACGATTTTCCCTAGGTCACCGGTTTGAGACTAAATTTTGGAGCCTGCATAAAACCCTAAATTCCCCGGATCATATCTCCAATAATATATCAATCTAAGATCTGAAATTATGGCATGAAGTTCACCAACATTTAAGCTCCATGTGGTTTCAATTTCAGCTTCTAAATCTTTGCAAAAAAATGTTATAGCGGAAATCCTAGGATGACCCATTTTAAGAAGTCAAACACTAGAATCCAATGCTCATATACCAAATGTTATGAAACCATCTCAAAAAATAGAAGAAAAGATAGATCAATGACTTAAAAGTTATCCACTTTGAGTGGGAAACCTCTTTTACATTACATAAATGAACAATTCTTGGATGATACAAATGAAAAAACCTTCTTTATATATATAGGAGTCAAAGGCATCACAATATAATCTGAACCGACATAAAAATAATAATGTAAAGGTAGAAAATAACAATAGTGGGCTTCTATGGGGCACAATAATAGCACTGTGGATACTACATGGGTAAAAAAACAACAAGAATGGGGATACAAACAATAAAAATAAGGGGATACACTAGTCTTCTAGGGACCTAACATCTTCTCTCTGACAAGGAATGCTACAAATATGATTCATGGAGATGTTTTCTGTTGTTTTCATGTCCTCAGTACCATTAAATCGCATAGCCACCCTATTCAACTAGATTCAATATCACAGTGATATTTTTAGCTATTGTAATGGATTCATATATAATAGAAATTTAATGAATATTTTCTTTTCCATAAGCCCCATTAAAAAGGTAAAAAACATTTTTTTTTCAAGATTTGGTCATAGAAGTGAAGTGAATCTAAGGGCAGACACTAAGTAGTGGATGTTTAAGAATGGGAGATGAAGTGGAGGGAAGAATACTATAATGTTTAAAGTGGGAAACAAAGCATTTGGTATATTGTGGATACAACCATTTTCACTAACAAAGGAATCACATGTTGACTCACATGTTTAAAATTCCAAACATTTTACAATTTTTTGCTACAGTTTACATGATTCAGTGTGGTAAGGATAGAATTGAATGGTTAATTATATCCTTTGATGTGCATCGGGATACTATTGGATGCTATAGATGAAGATTTGGAGGAAATGAGACAGAGTAGGTGATTAACCTTAATTCATGCATAAGACCTTGAATGAATTATCATTCATGCGCTGAAACATGAATGGAAAGAGCTTTGGAAACTAGCCATCTTGCATGATGGAGGTTGCAAGCTTGAAAATGATGTTGCAAAACTTTGTTTAAATTATTGAAATCAACATATTTTTATTTCTCTTGGTTTCCTCTTGACTGACACTAAATTGGAAATCTAGGAAGAATGAAAAACATGAAGATGATATTCACATCTGAAGTGTTTTCAATTATTTCTAATTTGGTGGATCTGATGTGGGATGTACTTTTCTTCATTTATATTAGATAAGTTTCACATATTCTTTGAGGGGAATGGACAACTTTATTATGCTTTTGTTATATGCTCTTAGAGATTCATAGATCCAAGTGAAGACATCCGAATACTGTCTGAAAAATTGCATAGAAACTTGATTTTTTGCTTCTTAATAGCAAGTTCCAAGGTTTATATTGTAAATATCTTTTTTCTCTACCCAAATTAATTGGATCATAATTCATAGTAGAATTATTTGTTTTGACATTTACATATTTTCTATATCTACTCCTTTGGGAATTGAATTCTTCCTTAAATTTCCCATACCATCTTGAAAAATATTCATAGCTTTTGAATGCTCTTCATCATCTATTACTATATTCTTAAACATGCCCTCACTAATAAAATAATTGGATAATCTATTGGTCATCATTGAACACCCACAAGTTAGTTACATTGTTTGGGATTAAAGGCTTAAAAAGGATTTCAATAGAAATCTATTGGTAGAATATCATCTAATGGATCTAGCCTAGAAGCAACTTCAGCTAGAGTATTCACAACTACAATCTTATATTGAGGAATGTACACAATACTAAAAGCATACAATTTAGTAATAAATCTTCGTACCTCAGATTGGAAATGATCCAAATGAAGTAAAATAAAGTGGATGGAATTCTTTACCTTCCATAATATTATTTTCAAACCAAAACTTTTAAATGTTTCACCTTCAAATCAAGAACTTTTCCAAGGCCTACGGGAAATAAGGTATTGTTTTTCTAGGGATCAATCAATGTACAGTATTCCTATTCACCCTCATGTAACATAGAACCATCATAAAATAATGTCTACAAGTTAGCTTCTAATTATCTTAGAAGATCTAGCTCTATCTATATCCAATATCATACAATTTTCATCTTTAGCTGAATATAAGTTAGAATATCTAGCACTATCTATATCCACTATCATACTATTTTCATCTTCAGTCCAAATGCAATGAAGGAGTTCAAACTTTGTATCTAATTCTTCTAATGTATAATTATTGAAACCAATCTCAAGAGATTAATTCTCTAGAATTTCCTATGTGAACTGTATGGGTTCATTTTATCCCTCAAGTTCAATAAACACGTCATTCACGTAGTATTTCTAATCAATTCTTATTTTATTTGACCATTCTTTGAATGGTAACCAAAAAGGCGAGTGATTGGTGGGGAGTATCCCTGTAGATTTTGAGAGAAATCACTTATGAGAAATAAATCATAAGTCCCATGAATTTCAACAACAATATATATAATTTGACAAAATTTCATATTAGAAATCATTCTCATCAAAACATCCTTAAATCCAACCATGAATTTTACATCTCACTTATCTAATTGAATAATGTTGGTATAATTTTTGGTAGGAGTAGCATTAATATTTTTGCAAACAGTAGTGAGAATTACATTAGAAGAATTACATTAAATTTATAAAACATTGAGTAAAATGATGTTTTGAGTATATATCAAATATTTTTTCGGTCTCTACTATTGTTCTACAAAGGATATCGACAAAATCATATTGTTGAAACTAGAGTTGTTTTGATTTTACAACTAACGATTTTATACCTTGGATTTTACAGATTAATTTAGGTGGTTCTTTCATAAATACATCATATTTTTCACCTCATGGACTAGAAATATAGTAATCTCAAACTAACAAGATAAAAAATTTTAAAAATGGGAAAACAAAATATGGACATTTCAACGTATCTGATATGGTATGCCATTAGAAAATTGATGTATTCAAGAGCCTCCAAGTTTAATGACCAATTTGAATATAATAGAAAATAATAAATCAACATTAACCTATTCAACATTATACTTAGTAGAAATTAAATCCCAACCATGTAATTTTTATAAACACTATGGAGTTCAGCATAAAGAAGAACATTTCAAATTAGAGGAGAACATGCAAAAGTGGAGATAGGTACCATCAAAGGTTGTGTGTGGTACATGAAATAAAACTTCCTTGAAATAATATGAAATAAACATGTGTTGAATATCTTGGCCTCCTACCTCTGAATGCAAATGAGGAAGTGGGCCTTGATGAAGGTCTTTGTAGGCAGTTCCAATCGTGGCCATAAAAATGTATCATCCGATGTGATCTACTTCCTTAGTAGAATCATAACCACGGCTCAGATTTCCACCTGTGCACGAGATTGTAGGACATGAATGAGCTTAAGAGCAAGAGCATGCAGGTGCTTCTCCTTGCAACAACACCTTCACTTGGCCTCTATGCTCATTTTTCAACACTTATGAGGTGCATTATCAGAGAAAAACATAAAAAAGGTACAATCATAAAAAAATGGGCTTTTATAAACCCCTCCTATAGACTTAAATCTATGTTAGGTGTTGCCAAAACATCATTAAATTTTTAGGGCAAACACTATTTTTTTTTATTTGTTTTGGGTTGGATTTGGTTAAAATTTTCTTGAGACTTATATAGAATTTAATTTTCAATTTATTTTTTGAATATTTTGATTTTCAATAGTTAATCCATTTTTTATATTAAAAAATTAAAAATATTAATTCAATTAAAAATCATTTTAAATAATGTTTTGAAATTAAAAATAATTTTAATATTTATTAAGAAAATCAATGTGACCCTTGGATGAAGTATATTAACAATATTTTTTAATTTTCATGCATTTAAAGAATCAATTGGAATTCCAACTAATTTGATTGAAAAAAAAATACAAAATTTTTAATTATTTTTGTTGCTTCATGAGTTTGAGTTTAATTGCTAATATTTTAGCTTAACTTTACTATATTTATGTATTTTGACAACATTTATGCAAAATTGGCATTGCATTGGGCTTGGTTTTGTTTGAGAGTGAAATATTGATATTTTACAGTCTCTGTTAGTATTTAAACCACAATTTTATGACTTATTACACAAAAAGTAGGAAAATATGTTTTAATCTCAACATATTTAGAAGACAAGGAAAAGTTTGTTTCGCTAGTTTTGAAAAGGTGAAGTAGTTTTAAATAAATATATAATTGCATATTATACATTTTCATTTAAAAAAATGATTGAAAACAAAAATAGAAAGTTACAAATATTTTTGTTTCCCTTAAATTTGAAGATTTAAAGATAATATTTTAAAATAAATAGATTAAATTTGTTTTTTAATAGTTTTTATCCAAAATTCACATTACATTTTCCTTAGATTTATTTTATAGTGCAATATTGATATTTATCCTCTTCACGAGCTAAACTTATTCCTAAAATACCTTTTCCTACAATCATTTTACAATAATTGTTTTCTTAGAACAAAATAGCTTAAGGAACATGGTAAACCCATTTGTGTATGCGTTCCGAGAGGAATTATAGTTTTATATGAAAAGGAACGTTGTGCATCAACAAAAATTATTTAATTATATAATGAAAATAAAAATTATTAATAATAAAAATAAAAAGCTATAAAATAAAACATATAATAAATATTTTAGAAACCATTGAAAATAAGTTGAACCATTTTCATTTCAATATCATAGGTATTTTTTCATTTTGACTTTTATTTGAATCGCAAATAATTATGTGTTTTGATGATTACATAGATATTTTTTAATTTACAATGACACCATCTATTTTGATTCAAAATTGAATAAATTTTATAATATTGTATAATAATTTTAACTAGTGATTCTTTAAATATATTGACTAGGGATTATGATATTATTTATTAATTTTTTTTTAAATGATTTTTTGAACATTATTCTAAGCAATTTTATTAAATTGAAATTTGATGGAGAATTTAAGGGTAATTCCAGATTAATAGGTTTCGAAGATATTTTTCATGATGATAATTTTTCTCCTTTAAGAGTATTTGCACGGAATTAGGGGGTAGCAAGTAACAATTTGTAAGAGTTCACGACATTGGGGAATGACATTCAAATTGCTATTCCTATGGGATTTCAATATTTAGATTACAATATAATGCATTTAGAAACTTTTAAATGCTTAATATATCAAAAACATAATGAAGAGTTGGAGATTGGAGAGACTTCTAGTGAAGATATTAATGCTTTGCTTGGTAATGCCGACTAGGTAATTTTTCAACATACTTGAAAAGAATGTAACAATGATGTTGATTTTTTTGCCAATATGGGATGTTGTTACAAAGGTTTCGATTTATATGTACTATGGCCTCTATCTGCATGGGAAGATGAAATGCAAGTTGTCCATAGTTCGATAGAGGAAGATAAAGAAATCCTTGATGGGGCTGTACATATGGTGGTTATGGATTCTTTGGAGAAGACCCCATCGTAACATCTGTATTAATCACAAGTCGATGTTTATAGAAGGAGTTAATGTAATAGTGTTAGTCCATTTTCCACTTGTCGTTTTAAATGCAGTTCCAAGATGATGGATGGACAACAACTAAGAAATTGTGTGTGTGGATGCGAGGTTGTCACCTTGAACTCCATCTATGGCTACTTCTTGTTGATAATTAGTGTATGGTGGTCATTTTTTAGGCCTGCATTTTGATTATTAATCCTTGGGAATCTCTCTATGGTATCTAGGAGTGTGATGTTCAAGTTTGGTGGTAGCCGTGGTTGTTGGAATCCCTCAAGCTTCCTTTAGCCTAAGAGAGTTTTACTTTGTTTGTAACTATATTTCATCCAAAATTGTTATTATTTAGGTGGGTATTGTCCCAATTTCTCTGTTATTGCACGTTATGGGTGCCTGATATTATGTTGTGGTGGATAATTTGAATTATTTTAGCTACTAGCTATTTGTTTCTTTATAGGGTGGTGTTATACTCAATTATTTAGTAATTTTAGTTCCCGGTTCTATTGTAATTTGGAAGTTATTTTTTTTAATCTACTTTTTCAGTCGTTGTAGGGGTCTATATTTTTGTTTTATGCCTGTTTTATCTTGATTTCTAGTCTTGTTTGCAAATATTTGTTTACGAAATTGAAGTGTGGTGAACTTGGTAACTTGTTAGGTTTTGGGCTTGTCGAGTTGGTTTTTATTCATGATCTTATTGTCTATAGATCTAGAATTAGAGAAATTTTCATTATCCTTCCTTTTCTTTTATTTGTAAAAACTTTTAGTGGTTGTCCTCATTTTTTATTTGTAGTTATGCCCATGGCTTCAAGGAAAATAACGAGTTGTTAGTGAGGTGATTGGGGAAATATTGGGCACAAAATTTTGCATCGTTTTTCCTATGATACAATGGCCACAACTTTCAATTATGTTCCTCTCGAGGTATGGAAGGATATCTTGGCCCTCAAAAGTGTCAAGGTGTCACGTACCCTAATTTTCATACTGATTATTATTATTATTTTTTCAACTAAGTTTCACCATGTTATTTTTAGCAATCTCCCAACCTTTTCCAAATGGATACATTTTTTTTAGCATTTCTGGAATATATATATATATATATATATATATATATATATATATATATATATATATATATATATATATATATATATATATATATATATATATATATATATATATATATATATATATATATATATCCTCGAATGTTTCTACCTATCAAAATTTATATTTTTTTTTCAGAGTATGTAGGGTATGGGAACTCAATCATATTTATCCCTTCGCTTAATTTTCATGGTTCACAAATACATGATTAATTATTTGGCTTAAAATACTAATTATAATCTACCTCATGTTCCCTCATTAGTGTCGCGAGCACATGAAGTGCTAGACCCATTTCACATGTATTCGCTTCTATAGTACCAGCGCACGCTTGTGATGCGCATGGAGGGTATGCCTAGTTCATGTGGTGTGTCATCTTCGTGACCATATGGCCTAATCAGTGCTTGCCACATTGCCCTGCCCACGCGTAGTCACATTCCATTTGAGCTCCGAACGAAGAATGAAGGCGATTTTGTGTTGGAAACGAAAGGTGGTAAATTTTCCAAGCTAACCCTAATGCTTATTTCGATGTATTAGCTCTAATTTTTATGGTATCATTTGTCTCTCCACACCTGCATTCAACGTTGCTCCGTAACTTAAAGGGGATGTTCGATATGGTCTCATTTTTTTCCTTTGTGCTACTTTACGAGGGAGCCTTCATCGCCTGATGACATGATATTCTATGGGCATGTTAGGGAGTCTGATTTGTTGATTTGTGGTTTCGTGAGTAGCGTGGATTTATATGTGTTTTTTTCCTTCTCTTTATTAATACATTTCTATGTTTTGAAAGTATACACTTATTTATGGCTAAGAGAGGAAATTAGAACTTTTTCCCCGAGGTTTCTGAAACTCTGTCAACCCTAAAATAAATCTAGAGTCATCTCTTCATATTTTGTTTCCAAATTAGTTCATCTTGAGCTTCGTATTACGCAACCCATGCGTTTTTTGCAATGTTGCAAAGTCTCAGCAAGGCTTTTGTACCTGACAATATGGGTCTAACATATTCTTCCTTTTTTATTTATACCTTCCTCGTATTTAATGAGCCATACCTTTTTAGGTACGAAACTAAACTTCTCACTACATTTACTCACTCGGATCTCGCAAATTAGGCAAAAATTTAATTTACCTTCACATGTTACTCTTAATTTGTTGTATTCTCTCTAGTTTAATTGTGTTGGGAGTAGAGATGGTCAACATGAGAGATTGTGGTGCAAAAAAACCTTTCTTTTCACCCTCGACCTCATGGCCACTCCATCCCTCCTTTTATGTATAATTTCCTATGGGAGAATGTTAACATGGTAAGATCGGTTTCTTACTATTTTTTTTCCATACCTCAATACTCACTGCTATTTTATACTGCCTAACTTCCTCTAAGATTTACTAGGGACACACTAGAAGTTTCAAGAATTTTCAAAAGTGATTTGCACCATTTTCTCGTTAAGTAAACTTTTATCTTATTTGCTGTTGTGAAATCCCCTTTTTTGGTCATCAATTTTTGAATCATATTTCTTTTTGAACCCTGTCAATTTTGTTTTCCTTCCATTTACCCTAACTGGAATAGTTTATGTGTCCGATCATGCTCCCTTTATTGATAGTGGGAACTCTTCTGGCACTATTCTCCTTTACCATAACTTTAGGCATTATTATGTGTTGTTTTATGTCTCCCTACAATTCATTGGCCTCTAGTATTATTCTTTTTTCCTTCCAGCCATTTCCATGATAGAATTAACAGTGGTCCAAAATGTTGATTGGGTTTCTTATGAACATGAACATGAAAATGGATGGGGTTTCTCTACGACATATATAAAATACTTTGATTTGGGTTTTATAAGTTTTGGTTCAATATTTTTCCATTCCTATATTCATTTATTCCTCGTTTGTCTCATTGGAGGTATTCATAAGCTATGGATCAACTTAAATATACTCGAAGAAGGATTCACCTTCAACCTCTAATTCTTGCTAAATATGCTCCACGAGAGTATTCTTCATATTTTCCATGGTCTAGGTGTTCAAAATAATGGTGCAATAAAATCTCGAATACTCCATGTCGAACAAGGTGTGTTTCCCCGAAACCCTTGCAGCTACATTTTCCCTAATAGGAATTTTAATGTATTATCCTAGGTTTTTGTTGTTGTGTATCCTCTATTTTTGTACTATGTATATAAAGAAAACCAGGCTCAAGTAATCCTCACTTTTGGGTTAACAACAACTAATAATGGCTTATTAGTTTAAGTTTCCTAAAATAAGATTTATAGGGTCTCGATCTTTAAAATTCCCTTGAATCCTTAGAATTTTATAAAATTATGGGACCAACTTGGCTAGAAATGGGTATAATGAAAGTTTATAACATTCTATGGCTGAGGTGTCACGTAATCAGTACTTGTTTCTATTTTTTTTGAACTATTAGGATGTTTATTATTCGTTACTATATCATTTTCTTCGTTTGCTAAATGTGTTACACAGTCATTTATTATAATGCATAAATGAGCATGTTCTCTAGTGGTCCCCATAGCTGTATTGTAGGTATATTGGTTACTATATTCACATATAATTTTTCCTTGTTATATGTAGTACTGCATAAGGTCAAAATTTGTAATAGGTCCCCACATGGAAGATGGTTGTACCTATGCTCTGGTGCTGACTTAATCCATCTTACTTACCATAATGTGAATCACTTTGTCCATGACACAATATGGTTCCTTCTTCGGTGCGCATACAACATTTTAATATATGCTACCCAGAATGATGTTGAACACCTTGATTACAGCTAGTAGGACACAATTCCTTCAATTGAGCTTAACTAGAAATTTTCGGTTAACATTTCACTTTTTATAGGTATGAAATTTCTTTCTTAGCCATTCTTTCTACTCTATGAGGCTCTCGAACAATTGAAATATTTAGTAATATGAGCAAAATTTACTTAATGTGAAAATAGCATTATCATAATTTTTGAGATAAATTGTTTCGAAAAATAGCCTTAGCATCTCCATCTTCTACTTTTACCCTAGTTTTCCCAATCCCTAATGAGAGATTTTAAATCATTTATATATGTGTAGACAATGATACCCCTCTTGAATTTTAATTCTGAATAGTTGCAATTTCAAGTAGAATTCTGCATTCAGAGCCTTTTCCCCAAATATTTTTCTTAACTCTTCCCATATTTGTGGATATGATTTTTCCAAGTCTATGAGATGAAGTTGTGAATCTCACAATGGAAGGCCTATATTAGAATTAAATTTCACTTCCCTTTTCAACCAATAAACTAAAAATTTAGGGTGTTGAGGTGCTGACTCCTTTAACTAAACCCCATAAGTTTATATGCATTAAATGCATTTCAAATTTTACATTCAAGGTGTGGTAGTTTAATCCATTAAAATTTTCAATAAGTAGTTTTTCCATGCTTAAAATAAACAACTATGCCATAAATATTAAAAAAGAGTGTTTTCACTTAACATTACATTTTAAAACATAAACCTTATTTATATATTAAAATTTTCTATGTTTTTTGTGTGATATTTACACCATCATCCGAGAGAAAATCCCATCCGTTAAAATAAAGATTAAAGAACCCAAACAGGCTATAATTGGCATAGTTGAGAGCATAGTGCCATATATGATGACCTAAATTGTATCAGGGTGTGTAACAAGCTTGCATTAATATGATATATTAAGACTTCAGTCTAATTAGGATTTTAGTCTTATCATAAAATATGATTAATAAAAAATCATAAATGATGTTTCCTTAACATTTCTAAGTCTATGGTGAAATCGACATTCTTAACAAGTATGTTAGATAAGCATTGGTCTCTTACAAAATATATAAGAAGAATAGAAAAGGCGGTTAATTTGGCCAAAATCATCTAACTAGTTGTATCTTATACAAAAAAAATTGCCCTGATAACTTGATTTGCTCACAAGGAGCTCATGGTGATAAAAAAGCACAAAAAAATTAAAACAAAATACCAGTAAAAGCTCTGATTCTGACAATCTTCTTACATTTTTTTTCTTGTACATATTTATTAATATGATATCAAATGGAATATGATGGTCTTCAATTAATAGGCCACAACAACTAGAGTAGACCCTCTCGGCCGAAACTGTGGGCATAAGCAGGATCAAGATTGTGGATGCCATTATTGTCCAAAACAATTAGTAGACCAATGAGAAAATATGTCCAAGAAAGCCAATTCAACAATTTTGTTAACCATTGCCATGAATTCTCGTTGAAAACAAATCCAAGAACTTTGGGAACAAAATCCCTCTTATTCACCAATCACACCACTTTCACAGGGAAAATTCTCTATTCCCTACACGTAGACTTGCGAATGCAAACAAAGTCATAGGTATAGGTAGTGTCGGAAATTTTGAGTTGAGAAATTTTCTTATGTCATATGAACTTAACGTTGCCAGGGCAGCTCCCAAGTTTTGTCCAGTCAAAGTCACGCCCAAAATTCCATCCTTGTATTTATCCACTAGTTGTAGAATGTTTGAAATAATAGTACCTCTGGCACATCTTGGATCTTCTCCTTTAGAGATGTAGCAGCTTAAATATCCTTTCTCTACTCGGACACCATTATCGCTTAAATTAGCTGTAGCTGATAATCGATGTCCCAGGCCTTTGTTCCTCAAAGGAGAAGTAGTGCTTGAAATGAGTCTCACAACCTTATGCTTGAAACAACTAAAATATAATCGAGCAGGAAATAAAAAATATCTAGCATCATGTATCCATTCTTTGAGTGTTTCAGTTCCTCTCTAGGCTACTACAATATCCCAATGTCCTAGTCTTCGTATCTCTTGAGGATCTGTGAAAACTGCAATAAAGCTAATACAAACAAATTGCTATATCGGCCTCCCCTGTGCATCAGTTTCTACGTACAAGTACTTACTCACTTCATAGCTTACACTACCGAAATGACCAACCCTTTTACAACACTCAAAAAATTTATCAAGGTTGTGCTTACACCCTCCTACATAAATGGTGGAAAGTTCACTATCAAATGCATCATAGAATAACTCTGCAAAATAACCATATATAGGTATATCCTTTTTCAATTTAGGATTTATGGGATCTAATAACCGCTTCCAGGAATTTTCTCCTTGAATATCTTGCCACTTACCAACAAGTGGTATATTTTTGTACCTTGCGGGCTTCATCAAATATTCTTGCAAAAGAGGGTAGCTCAAAGTTTTTGAGGACGAAGGAAGCAACCTCATCCTTCTTAGTATTGAACATAGGTGATGTATGATTCCAGATATAATTTCTAACTTTATAGGGTTCTAAGTGAAGAGAGACCGGATAAGTTAATGATTTTAGTAACAGCTTAACCATTTTTTTTGTAAACTTGGTAGTACCTCGCTATTCATTCATCTTTAAAAAATGTAGGTTACATTAATATATATTTATGTTGGCCTCAATATTCCCATAGGAAACTATTTTTTTTTGTCCATATCATAGGTTTATAGTCTAGAAACAATTTAAGAGTTTAAAACGATCTCTTTCTATTGGTGAGCCCTGGTATTGCACCAAGAGTACTGCAACTCCCAGGGGCTGCCCTACTTTACTTTATCAACTCATGGTTTGTACAAACTTTGAGTTAACAGTGCTATATACACAGTAGATGCAATATGTTCATTTCATCCTCTTCTGCTTCACGAAAGAGTGCTATTTCTTAAATTATGAGAACAACTGGAAATTAAATTGCTGGAAGGAAATGACAGAAAGGAAACTAAACTAAATTTCTGAAAGGGAATGCCAAGAATGAAACTAATTTAATTTGCGAAAAAAAATAGAAGAAACAAAACTAATTCTAAACCGCAGTTAACTTAGCCAAACCACTAAATGCACTCCGCCTATCCTATGATCTATCTACCATACTCCTATCCATGCAACTAAACTATCAATGCCTTAATTTTAGTTAAAAGGAATTAATTTGTAGCTTAGAGGGAAGAAAAAGGGCTAAGAGGATAAGGGGGGTCCAGCATATGAAATGATGTTTGGAAGCAGAAAGAGGGGGTTAAACCGTTAGCAAGATTTATGATAGCGTGAGAAATGGCTTTGGAGCAGAAAGAGGGGATTAAACCCTTAGGAAACCTTATTATAACATAAGAAATGACATTGGAGCAAGAATAACTCAAAAATGCGATGGCCGAATGCGATGGAAAGCAAAGGTTGCGATGTGCGATGTTGCAATCAAAACTTCAAGAGTTTAAATGGATGGCAGTATGGACTTAACATAATGAACTAAATGGTGCGCAGTGCTAAGTGCAAAGAGTGACGTGGCAAGTCATGAATCGCAATATGTCAAGTTTACAAGGATAGTAGTAAGGATTGATAGGAATAAAATAAATGGTACATAGTGTGAAGTGTGAAGAGTGATGTGGCGGGTTGCGAATCGCAATATCGCAAGTTTACAAGGATAGGGGTAAGGATTAACAGGAATAAACTAAATTGTGCGAAATGTGATTTGCACTACGGTAAACATTGTGGGCAGCAATTTGCGATGTGATAAGTTCTGCGGGATGCGATTTGCGATGTGATAAGTTTTGCAGGATGTGATTTGCGATGTGGTAAGTTTCGTGTGATGTGATGTGCGGTGTGGTAAGTTCTGTGGGATGCGATGTGCGATGGGGATGATGTGGCGGTGGAAAAATCTAAGAGTTGTGATTTTACGATTTCGTAATCATAAAGAATGAGAAGTGGGTTTTAACGGTAGAAGGTAATCGGTGCGAAGTGCGATTTGTGAATTCGCAATATCGTAATCGCAAGGAATGGGCGATAATTTTTAAGGTAATTGTTAAATTTTTCGATTGTGAAGTGCGATGTACTGTTGCAGGAGTCTCGAGGAGGAAAGGCAGAGGTTGGGTTTTCGGTGGTTCTGTATGGTTTTTCAGCGTTTTTCATAAAAAGGGTAAGGCAGTTGTGAACAGAGAAAAATAGAGAAGTAAGGTTGAAGAACTTAAGGGTGTTCGAAAGAAGGTAATCTTGGGAATCATGATTACCGTTAGACCAAAACCTACAGGTGTTATTCAAAAATTATATTTCCAGAGATAAGGATCCATGAGAGGCGGTTAGTCCATGTCACGAAATACAAAGGGAGCATTGGTTTATCCAATGTCCAACAATATCCCCCCACCATGAGCCGGTTGTGTATCAAACTCATGACCTACACTCTGATACCACTTGTTCGGAATCACGATTACCATTCAACCAAAACCCACAGGTGTTATTCAACGATCACATTGCGAGAGATAAGGATCCATGAGAGGCGGTTAATACATGTCATGAAATACACGGGGAGCGTTGGTTTATCCATTGTCCAACAAGTAAGTGCAATGCTAAGGTGAGAAGTAAAGGAGCGAAATGGAAGCATAAGAGCAGTGCTCAGAAGTGAAGCACATCTACGGATTCATGTACATGAAATAAACATAAATGCAGGATGAAATATTTAAGGAAAGGCTAGGACTTGGTAATA